>OY744538.1:77596472-77673972 GCA_963556195.1 Sepiola atlantica | reverse complement strand
TTAAACAAAAACAAACAAAAAAAAACACAATTTAAAGAATCGTTTTTGGCATCGGAAAATAGGCACAATTTTTCTGATTCCGACACCCCAAAAGTTCCGATTTTTCAGATTCCCGATTCTGATTAATCGTCCCAATACTAGTAGATATAGAACAGTTGAAATAGCAGGGTTAGATGGCAGGGGAAGGCCAAGGAAAAGATGGGAGGAAAAGTGATAAGAAGGATGTATTTGAGAGAAAGAGGGATAAATAAAGACCTGGGCACAGTTGGGTTAGTTTGGAAGTCAATTTCTAAAAGCCGTCCAACACATGGCAGCATGTAAAGATGATGATGATGATGACTGCATGAAATGGATAAATCCATGCCACACCTCACCACCACAAAAACCTCAGCCTCCCCCTTTCCTCTCTCCCACCCTAAGACAAATTCACTAATACTCTCACCCCTCCCCTTTTTCACGGCTGCCTTAATGGTACCCACTCAAAGCTTTCCATATTCATTTCACTCTTTGCCACCACTGACTTCTCGCAGCCTGGACCCTCGTCCAGCGCTCTTAGTAGCCACGGCTACTACTTTTCCTTATCAACCCATCATGTCAACCCAATATTTCGATGTACTTGCATGACATTTTTCTTAAAATTATCATCCTGAGGAAGTCTTACAATAAAGACGAAACGTTGATGAATATATAAAAAATATCTCTTGATTTTTTCCTTTTTCATTTCCCATTATGTCGGATTACTCTCATCCTTCCTTTCTCATAAAATGAATAAGCAGAAGTAATGGTGAAGTAGGAGCAATGTCCGAAGAACCTGGAAATGTTTAGCAACCTTCTATTGGGAGGAAGGGGCGGGGGTGAAAAAGCCTCGAAAACCGACATCCATTCACCTTGACGGCGAACACACAAGAGAGAGAAACAATCTCGCTTCTCTGCCACGTACTTCCGTACACATCAACTTATCCTCTAATGGAAAATTCCTCGTACGGGAGAAGTTTTCGTTTTTAACATTTTTACACGCCCACGTTCAAGATCGATACATTTTTTTTAGGGGGGGGGGGGCAATTTCAGCGATCTGTTATGTTTTTGTTTCTTTTTCTTTGGCAAATGCTTGCTCTGTTTTGCTAATCAGCAGGAAGACAAAGTAAAAGAGTTGCAAGGATATTTATTTATTTCCTAGCTAATCTCTCCCGGTGGTCCTGGTAATGGTGTGGGGGGCAGTCTACAATATCACACTGTACTCCAATCCTATTTTAAATTCAAACAATTTTAACGCTTTTTTTTTTTTTTAGAATCGAATGTAAAATGGTTGAGGTAGAAAATAGGCATTTGATGGTTTTAGGCGTTTCATCAAAGTGTTGAATATCCAGGCTGGGTGTACCGGAAATGTCACCTGGCAAAAATAAACATACTTAAATATGATTGGATTGCAGTGTCATACTACAGACTGCCCCCACCCCATGACCAGGACCACCGGGAAAGATTAGCAAGAAAATAAATGACAATATGAAAACAACGGACCAATTGTGCTACACAGAGGAAGTGCCCTCATTGACAGCCATTAATAGCCGGTGGGAGGAGGTCAAAAGAGAGAATTCGGAAAGAAGTGTCTAGTTTCCAGTGAAAGTAAGCTGAGGAACAAGCGGAGGCGGCCAGTTCCGGCAGTAACTGAAAATAAAAAAAACGGAGATCTAGGATTTCCAGTCGAATATAGATATATTCGGGGGATACTGACTATTGAGACATCAGCGACGTAGTTCAGACGTAGACACTAGTGACGGGATCCTAACACCACACACATACACCTGTGTTCGACTTGTATAAAAATGCCTGTGTTTGTTGATTTTATAATGTACGCAAATTGTGAACTGTGCTCCACGCTCGGCGACCACCAGCATTAGAATCTAGACATGGCCAATAAGATGAAGAAGAAAGATGGAGTAAGCGGTCAGTGCGGATGTGCGGACATAGTTATATTGCAGAAAAAATTGTAGTATTTTATTAAACATTTCATGGGTGGCATTTGTTTGGGTCACTTTCATTTAAAAAAATAGGGCACTTTTTTCACGAAGGTGTGGGCGTAAAGTTTGGTTCACCGTGTGACAATAATAATGCGTATTTGGCACGCAAGTTATTACTTGTTGAAAGGGTGAAAGTGATAGACGAGAGGGCCATTAGTTCAAAAGTGACCTCTGAAATCCGACAACAAGAATTGAAACTTATGTTCAGCAACTTTTCGAATATTGCATCACTTAGTGCAACCTCCGATCTCTGCAGATAAGGAAATACTAATGGAATTGGCACACCGTGAGGAACGAAGGTTTGGAGAAGTTGGCAGCATGAGATGGAAATGGTAAAAATTAAAAGAGAAAGAGAGAGAGAGAGGGGGGGGGGCTGAGAAGATAAAGAGAGAAACCAAGGAAAAGGAAATAACTGGAGAGAGAGAAAGAGAGAAGGGTGCAAAAAGAAGGGTGAGTGGAAAGAGAGATGGGAGATGGGCAAAAGGGGGGAGATGGGCAAAAGGGGGGGGGGAGAGATGGGCAAAAGGGGGGGAGAGATGGGCAAAAGAGGGGGGGGGGAGATGGGCAAAAGGGAGGGGAGAGATGGGCAAAAGGGGGGGGGGGGAGATGGGCAAAAGGGGGAAGATGGGCAAAAGGGGGAAGATGGGCAAAAGGGGGGGGGGGGAGAAAGAACAGAGAAAGAGACTGGCAAAAAGAGAAAATGAGGAAGAACTGCAGAGAGAAAAAGAAAAAGGAATGTAAAAAAAGAGATAGAGAAAGAGAGAAGACATAAAATGAGAAAATGCCTGAAGAGAGGGAGGAAATGCATGGAGAGGTTAAACGGGGGGGGGGGGACGGTAAAGTAGAGTAAAGGCAAGGATTAGTTTGTGGTGCCAGTGGCAAGTACACCGAAACTTGCAGAACGGTGTGTGCAGTTTAACAGCGTTAGATTGAAAAGCGTCTAACGTTTCAGCTATTGTGCACTTAAGTGTAAGTGAGGAAAGTCAGAAGAGAATCACAAGACAGAAGAGCTTACATCCTGAACGACAGAACACTTCGCAAGAAAACTTTTAATGGAAAGGATGCAAATCTTATTTTGCCACTTTTTCATTTTAAATGCGTCCACGCATCTTGCTGAGAAGCTCTGTCCGTAGGTCTCAGACAAACTTCAGTTTGAAATAGTATTTTCATTGTTGTTCTTCTTCTTGGCGCGTCTTTCAAGCATGCGGTCTTTGAAACACGAGGTCATGCAAAAGTTTCTCACTTCTTTGCGCAATCGTTTGTATTATCATTGAACTCTGCAAGATCTTTCAAGTAGTGATGGGACGATTCCAATATTTCCACCCACCCGATTCCGATACATTCACCGATTCCGTTCTACATTCACCGATTCCGATACAATTACCGATTCCGTTCTACATTCACCGATTCCGATACAATTACCGATTCCGTTCTACGTTCACTGATTCCGATACAATTACCAATTCTGTTCTACATTCACCGATTCCGATACAATTACCGATTCCGTTCTACATTCACCGATTCCGATACAATTACCGATTCCGTTCTACATTCACCGATTCCGATACAATTACCGATTCCGTTCTACATTCACCGATTCCGATACAATTACCGATTCCGTTCTACATTCCCGATTCCGATACAATTACCGATTCTGTTCTACATTCACCGATTCCGATACAATTACCGATTCCGTTCTACATTCACCGATTCCGATACAATTACCGATTCCGTTCTACATTCACCGATTCCGATACAATTACCGATTCCGTTCTACATTCACCGATTCCGATACAATTACCGATTCCGTTCTACATTCCCGATTCCGATACAATTACCGATTCCGTTCTACATTCACCGATTCCGATACAATTACCGATTCCGTTCTACATTCCCGATTCCGATACAATTACCGATTCAATTCTACATTCCCCGATTCCGATACAATTACTGATTCTGTTCTAAATTCCCGATTCCGATACAATTACCGATTCCGATACAATTACCGATTCAATTCTACATTCCCCGATTCCGATACAATTACTGATTCTGTTCTAAATCTCTGATTCCGATTCTTTTAAACTCCCTAAATATTTAGCTATAGAGTTGCTGGGTTTTTTTTGCTTTTTAAAATTTTCGGATTACCGTAGAAACCCATGTAATGTGTGCATATATTTTCGCAAATATAGAAAAACACATACGTGGGGAGTGATCTATAGACTTTAGTTTTACTTGTAGTTTAAAAATCAATAGATATTTATCATTTTATCATTAGTATGAGCTATAGAACATTACGTTTTGAACAAAAACAAACAAACAAAAACAAACAAACAAACAAAAAAAAATGATTAAAAGAATCGTTTTTGGCATCGGAAAATAGCCACAAATTTCCAATAACCCAAAAATTTCTGATTTTTCCGATTCCGATTAATCGTCCCAACACTACTTTCAAGCTGCACTGGTTGGGCAGTAGAAGACGAACAAGGCAGTATTGCATCGTATGGTCCTCTCCAAATTCGCAGATGGTTGGGTCGGTCATGTAGACCCATCTGGCCATAGCAGCTTTCGATTGCCCCATTCCCGTTCTCAAACAGTTGAGGTTCCTCCATTGGACCCAGGGTGCTTCTGAACCAGGAAGGAACGGCTTGAGAAGGGGGTATTCTGTAGGAGGGGGAGAGCGTTCTCTGACCCTGCGGTCAATAGTTGCAATCTGGTCTCTTCCTGAGATGTTGTTAGGGATTCGACATGACTGAGGAAGCTTCTCATTGACTTCAGTCGTTGGACCGTTGGTTCATGTCCACGAAGGAGATGGCGTTCATCACTGATAGCTTTTGTGATCTCTACTCGGCTAGCAACTTTCCACTTCACATCTGAAGGGGCAATGCGAGAGAGAAGATGCAGGTTGTTCAGACAACGAGTGATCAATTTCATTGAATGGACACATCTTAATTTAGATTCATTATTTTTTATAGGGGTTTACCTCTCAGGTAATCTCGGTGTCAAACCTTATCAATTAGACCCAAATGACCTTATCTTCTGTGAATTAGGGGCCAGATTTATAGGGGAACATCTTAACCGAGTCATTCAAGTCTTTCTCGGCCTGCCTTTACCTCGCTTACCCTCAATTGAGATGCGTGTACATCTGTTTATCCAACCAGAGCTTCATCTAACATATCCATATACACGGTAAAACTATTTGAAAGAGAGAGGAAAGGAATTAGCGGGGAAACATATTCAGACCATCTGTTCTTACTCAGTCAGGCCAAAAACCACTCGAGGATAAGGATAAATGAGATTATCAGGTGGATACTGAGCTAAACTGAGATCCATTTATACAACCAGAGCTTCATTCAACATCAACTGAGTCATTCCAAGTCTTTCTCAGCCTGCTTTTTCCTCGCTTACCCTCAATTGTTTATTCATAGCGGTGTAGGTAGTTTGCAACGCAGAGCCGACTCCAGTCTTGCCACCTTCAGCCTCAATAGTAGGTAGTCAGAACTGTCATCAAGGCCCACATCACAAATCCACCGAAACATAGCCATGTCATTCCTCCACATCCTCAGAAAGACAGAGCTAGTGAGAACCCAGCATTAACTCGCATGTTACATGGTTTGATTTGGTTGTTTTGTTTTACGGCATATCAACCCTTTTCAAGTTATTTAATGCCGAATCCGGTCATTTGTTTTTAGCTTTGCAGAACATGATTAAGTTTTGCAAACAGAAAGGAAAAAAAAAACAATAACATCAATGTTTGGTGCATTTTAAGTCAGGAAGCCGGTATCTTCAGACAGCCTGATCTGGTAGCACCAGAGCTCTATTATGCAGTCGGTACAAGATCGAACTTAATTCACGTTCCCCATGAGCACAGATCGGATCGCCAAGATAGCAAAATGAGTCCACAACTATAAACTTCTGCAGACCGTCCAAAGAGAACTCAGTACAGGGTAGTGATGGGACAGTTCCAATAATTTTTCCCCCGATACAATTACAGATTCCGATTCTACCATCGGCCAAAAAGGTAGAATTTCATTTCAGGTAGTTGAGAGTCCTCATCTACTTTTAAATGTCGATATAATTTTATTTTTAATTTGACAAACTTCTTAACTGTTTTCCCTTTATGTATCCAAGATTTTGATAAACTCATTGTGAGATTTTCATATATATTTTTCACTTGTGCCATTTTTTATTATCTATCCACTCGTGTCATTTTCTTCCGGTGCCATTTTATCCAAGTTATTCTCACAACGTTTCAGCCGATGTAACCTCCGACCTTCTTCGGTTGCATCTTGTTGAACTGGAAAATCTGTACGGAATTTCGAACCGAACCTTTTACTTAATCCACAGGGGTAGATTGCTCTCGTTCCATCAGCCATGACCGAGTAGAAGTCTTAAGCAATTCTTGATTAAATTCCGAATATCATCCCTACTGAGAATTGAACCTTCGACCTCCAGAAGACTAACACTGAGAATGAATTATTACTTAAATAAAGGGTTCGGTTCGAAGTCCCATACAGATTCCCAAGTTGAACGGGACACACCTGAAGAAGGTTGAAGGTTACATCGGCCGAAACGTTGTGAGAATAATATTCAAGATGAGAACAGAAGTCTGAATAACCAAAATGTTATGTTCTTGATCGCCACGTGGCTTTTTACAGTCTTAATGCCAAAGTGACACACAACATTTTCTTGGCAACGTTATCTCCTGTGCGGAGAAAATTAAAATTTAATTCTCTACCCACGCGTTGCTAATCACGACAAAAAAAAAAAAATAGAATCGCAAGTATTTCTGTGACTCAAGAGAAAGAAAAGAAGAAATTGGTGAGGAGTCAATCATACCTGGAGTAACTCGCTGTCCTTTTGTGGCTGGATGAAACTGACGTAGGAAATGTTAAAAATGGTCATCACGACCATCATCCCCAGCAACATCAGGAACACAACCAAGCGTCGCCATGGTGTTCTCATGTAAAGCCTCCATACTTGTAATGCCATTGCCATATATCTGGAACTAGAAGAAAGAAAGAAAGATAGATGTAATGTAACTAAACGACCCGTGGGTTTGTATGGTGTCATATGAATTTAATTGAAGGTTAAAAGGAATGAATTATGTAAATGACAAAACCCGTCTAGTGTCTGAGCGACTTTTTGTAACAGTATATAAGGAAGTTGAAAAAAGTATTAGTTTAAGTAAGATTCTTGACACGTTTTCCGTTCTAATCGCAGTCTCGTCTTGAAATTTCGTTCTTCTTTGTTTATATGTTATCTAATGTTATTTAATGTTATCTAATGTAAATTAATTGATTAATAGTTTCCTAATTCTAAAGGTAAACAAATATTATGAACGCTGACTTGAAAAAATGAATTAATTAAATAGTAATTACTCGAGCCCCCCCCCCTCTCTCTCTCTTACGTTTACAAAAATTCTCCAGGACGGACAGACAGACAGACAAACAAAAGACAGACAGACAGAGAAAGTGCTCGTTATATTATTCTAAATATTCTTTCTCATTTTTCATGTTCTTTCGCAACTGTTTCGGGTGCTCTTACAGTTATCGCTACGGACAATCGCACGAAACAACGCGACCAGAACAAACTACATAAATGTCAAGATAGACTAAAGCCGAAAAAAAAAGAAAATTTAGATTGTATGGACAAAGAGACGAAACAGTAAACCAATAGTTTTCATGCTCCATATTCCCGTGACCCGTTGATTTGTAGTGTCAATCCACTCTTTGATTTCAATCACTAATTGCTGTTAAACTGTTACACATATCTATAATCGACGAGGAAAATTATGTTATCAACAATTGTTTCGATAAAAACAAAATACAAATGTTTCAAAACTTGAAGTGAAGAATCAGAACAGATACTACACCTTCTTCCTGTTTAAATTAAAGTTTGTCTAAAACATTAACTTTTATTTTCATCTTTATTGGTCCCCTGATTTATAAAATCTGGGGACTTATGTTTTAAGGCATGTCCGTCCGTCCGGATTTTTCTCCGCAACCATCCATTGTATTTCTCTGAAATTTTGCATGAAGTTGTAACTTTGGTCAGGTTAGAAAGTGACATTCTCAGATTTTTTTAAAACATCTGGTTAGCCCCCCATGGGTGTCAAAAGACCCCGAAATGGTAAAAAAATGACATTTTTTGCCCCATAACTTTTCATCCATCCATTCAATTTCTCTGAAACTTGGCCAAAATGTGGAGGCAATTGTTTCTAATAGAAAATAAGTATCGCTGATCTTGGAAAAAATCTGGTTCGCGCCCCCAGGGGGTCAAAAGCCCCCAAAATGGCAAAAAATGACCCTTTTCTCCCATAACGTTTGATCCATCCATTCAATTTTTCTAAAACTTGGCCAAAATGTATAAGGCAATTGTTCTGGATATAAAATGAGCATCCTTGACCTCAGAAAAATTCTGGTTCGCACCCCCAGGGGGTCAAAGGGGGGGTCAAAAATGCTCCAAATTACCCAAATTTATTGCATTTTACACGAGTCACATATAGAGGGGGACCACGCACGTGCGGCTTATTTCTATATAGAAATAATCTTTAAAAAATGAAAATAAAAGTTACCGTTTTAGGCATACACTTTAATTTAAACAGGAATAAAGCGCAGTATCTGTCCTGATACTTCACTTCATATTTTCTATACTTGGTTACCAATAAATCCTTATAGACTGAGGCAGTTTTTATTTTTGTCCCAATCCGGACTGCCCCTTTTTGGAGAGCTGGATATTTCCCACATTAAAAACTGATTTTGTGTCTAACTCTCCCCTCGTCGGGAGGTAAGTAAATAGGAACAATGAAACATACAGGATGGGTATAAACAATAAATTTTTTTAAATTTTATTTTTTTTTTTTTGTTGGGCGGAGAGTATGATTTCGGTGCCCCCACCTCCCCTAAAGGTAAAATTTACAAAAAAATAAAAATAATGTGTTCACGTTACTCATCCTGTCGCCTAGAATATATAGCAAGCACATACATATTATTGCTCGCTCGCACACCGATCTTTTAAAAAATATTTACTTAGTTTGAAGTAGTTTACTTAGTTTTACTTGGTTTAAAAATATTATTTATATATTTTTTTTAATTTTTAATTAAAAAAATTTAACTTTGAAAAATTTTCAATTTAACTTCAATAATTTAAAAAATATTTTAAAAATTTAATAATTTAAAATAATAATTTAATAATTTTAAAAATAATAATCTCAGAATAATAATAATTTAAATAATGGAATAAAATAATTAATAATTAAATTAATTTAATTAAATAATTTAAATAGAATAACAATAATTTGAAAACTTTAGAATTAAAAAATGTAAAAAAATTAAAATTTTTAAAAAATTTTAAATTTTTAAAAAATTAAAAATATTTTTAAAATTTTAAAAATTTTTTAAAATATTTACTTAGTTTGAGGTTGTTTACTTAGTTTTAAAATTTACTTAGTTTAAAAATATTTATATTTAAAAATATTTATAACTCAGAAGAATTTGATGTAGAGCAATTCTTTTTTCTTTAATCTTTTATATCTAACTTATTTAAAAAGTATTTGGGGGGGGGGGGGTGCTAGTTTGGAGGGTTGCACTCCCTAAATAGTAAAGTTTACAAAAATATAATGTGCCCATTTTACTCACCGGGTTGCAGAGAATATATATTTCAAAAAGAGTTTATCATGCACAAACAAATATATATATATAATATATATAGTATAGTTGCATTCCAGTGACCAAAAGAACAAGCAATCCATAACCGTACCTTTCTTCTGTTCTTTCAATCTCTTTACTTTCATATATCAGTGAATACCTGCAATTCTTCTTTGTCTCAGACAAACAACATTTTTTAATGTTTATATTGTATTTATTAAAATTTATTTATGTTTATTTTTTATAAATTCAATGCTTTTCAAAATCTTACGCGCGTTTCGCAGCAGAATGAAAATAAATACCTTGTCGTCATCTATCTATATATATATAGATAGATATCTATATCTATCTGTATATATCTATATATCTGTATATATCTATATCTATCTATCTGTATATATCTATATCTATCTATCTATATATCTATATCTATCTATCTGTATATATCTATATCTATCTATCTGTATATATCTATATCTATCTATCTGTATATCTATATCTATCTATCTGTATATCTATATCTATCTGTATATATCTATATCTATCTGTATATATCTATATCTATCTGTATATATCTATATCTATCTGTATATATCTATCTATCTATATCTATATATCTATCTATCTGTATATATCTATCTATATCTATCTGTATATATCTATCTATATCTATCTGTATATATCTATCTATATCTATCTGTATATATCTATATCTATCTATCTATCTATCTATAGAGAAAGAGAGAGAGGCAGAGACGTTCTTAAAATCGTTATTACTCAGTTCCGCATGGAGGGATATATGTCCTAGGGGTACTATTCGGTCTGATATTTTAACATGACGCTGTGGGCGACGACCCACACAGTGAATATTCTTTGCCCTCTCTTCAGTGACCACCTCATTTCCAGGCTTACTGATACCTTCTGTTCCCCTGATTTGTCTATAAGCCCCACGCATTGGACGATTTAAAGAAGGCTACTCGCTATTCACCCCAAATTGACTGGACAATGCTGAAAAGAGTCTGGAGGCCAACTGCCAAAAGCTGTATCAATAAAAACGGACATCACATGAAACAAATGATATTTTCCACACTTGCAAATTCAATGCAAACACACTGATGTCAATAAATAAAAATTGCAAACGAAAATGAATGATTTTTGTGAATTATTCATAAACGTCCATAATGTCTGTCTCATAATATATATCGTCTAACGGTATTAATATATGTGCATTATTAAGGAAATGTTTATTTTTACTCCCCCCCCAAAAAAGAAATCAATTCGCATTAGAAGCGCGTCTATTTGTTTATGTTTTGTTTTCCCCTACCTCACCTGTCTAATCTAAACTTTTTTTATGTGTTACTGTTCTCCAATGAGTCCACATTTGAATGACGTAGGAAAAAGAAATTATTCGGTAGTAAGAAAAGCTGGGGAGGAAAAGGGGCTTTTGGTCCCACTTCACTTCACTGCTTTCTTTTCGAAGTGAGAAGAGAACGGGGGGGGGGGGGGGGGATAAATTTAGAATCCACGTCAATCACGAAGGGTTTGTCAGGAAAACCTGACAGGAGGATACTTCATCCTCCAAGTAAACCCTGACCAAATATTCAAGATAACATAGTATTCGAAGCCCAAATAAGATATCGGTTTGGCTACATGAGGAATGGTGTCCCTTCTCCTAGTGATGTTACCTCAAGTAACAACACTTAGCTGGATACTCCACCAGACCAGATGAATTCTTGTCCTGGAATCAGGTAAGACCAAGAGAAATATATACTACAACATAATCAACTGATCAATTGGGGAGAGGAAAATTAATGTTTTTAACTTCTTCACAAAATCAACGCTTGAGAGAACTTTAATGGAAAACTCGAATATCTCATATAGAGATCAAGTATTAGCCCCTTGATTTCTGACAAATAAATGAGAGAGGAAATATATATATATATATATGACATAGTTTTTGTGTAAAAAGAAAATAATTTCTACCAGGAAGTAAAGATTTATTTTTTCGTCCTTTGAAAAGAACTTGAGTAAATGTAGAAAGATAGCAATAAAATTAGTCAGTTTTTTGTTGTTTTTTTTTGTTATTTTATTTTTTTGTTATTTTTTGGGGAAGGGGGGGGGGCGTTGCATCCAAGTATCTCTATGTGGGTTGGTCGGTCGGTCACCCTTAAGTTTGTTTGTTGTTTTTTTTTTGTTTTTTAGAGGGAGAGGGGGTATGAAATTTGAAAAGGAGTAGCATTTTTTTTTTTATCTGAAAAGCTTAAATCTGAAATAACACTTTTGTCCTCATGATTTAGTTTGAAGTAAATGTTTAAAAAAAAAGCTTTAAAATAATCCAAAGAAACTGAAACTTGAGAAAACATTTATTACTTGATGTCTAATACCTATTGTTAAAATTTCACAAAAACCGGAAGTATCTGAATTTTTACGATGGCCTTCCTTCGCATGTAACTAAATTAAACTAAATATAGCCCACGTTGCGGCCCATAATGTCTAGTAGTTGTGTTTCAAAATTCACAATGTTCACAATGATCGGTTAATTAGTTTAGGAGTGAATCCTGTACATACAAATATATAAACATATACCTAACTTTATATTAACAGAGATCTGGATACATTTGTAAGCATGCAATAGGCTACATGTTTACAAATTGTGCATGCGAATGGCAGACGTTGCAGATGATAGATGCTCGGCCAAAAAATAAAGGGGGGGGGGGGGCACAGAGGAAATTGAAAAATGTCTTTGATTTTATGTTGGGCCACCCAGAACCTTATTTCTCTTTGAAAAAAAAATAAGTACCTCATAAAAACAGGGAATCATGCTGAGACCAAAAAGTAATGTTCGTAGATGGGCTCCTTGATGAACCCCATTTTAGTGGAATGTCTGGCAGTTATCTCTAGTGGATATCTCCAGTGGTCAGCTCCTGGGTGGTCGAATGGTGACCACTGAGAAAGACTGGAATCCAAGATTTCTGGTCAGGAGGAAAATATTCCAGGGGATGGGAATGGGAGGGAGGGGTGTGGCCCTCTGAGCATGACAGAGGAGTTTTTTTTCCCCCTGAGAGCTGGCAGTTAGTTGGGCCGGATGCGTCTCCAAGCAAGGTGAACCTTGGGGTTCTTAGCTAAAGGATTGTCTTTCGATTTGGTCGGGCGAAAATCTCATTCTGCAAGTCTGCCGTTCAACCTGGGGAACACTGGTTTCATTTGTAACCCCCAACAAATAAACCTGTTACTTGTTTATAAACTGGACTTGTGGCCGAACTGTGGCCTTACTTGCGATGAGAATTCTTTGTTGCAACACTGACTGAGTCGGACAACAACTTTGGACAGGCACGAGGAGGGGGAGGGGCGATCACAGCCAGTGTTGTGAACGCACTCATGCATGTTCACACATTGTGTTAAGTTTAAGTACTTCACATCTGTATAGATAAAGGAGTTATCTGCCCATGGTACAGGAAGTACCATGAGTTATCTGCCCCTTATTACTATAGAAGAAACTCTGGGGGCAGCCATTGGCAATTCAGTAGTGAACAGTGACAGACGTTGGAAGGGGCATTTTCCATACTTTACAATATCAACCAAAGTCAACTTCACTTTAGAGACATTTTTGAGTTAAAATTTTTGGTAAACGTTACTAATAGCGCCATAAATTTTTTTTTTTTAAATATTGTTTGGAAATTAGTCAAAAACTATTTATTTTGGTTTACCCACTCATTTGTGATGCAGGTCAGGGAAGCCAACTCAACCCAACCAGACTGAACGCGATTGCAACGACAACGCCATTGCATTTCAGCAGTAGATGACTCGATAAACTGAATTGTCCTCGGCGAGCGTAAATCTGAACACTCAAAAATAAACAATTTCAGTTTGATTTTGTGTAAATCGGAAATTATTTTTATCTCGTCAAAGTTTCGGTTTGATTTTAATTTTGCTTTTCGTTTTCATCGAGTGAAGGGATTGACTGGAATTAAGTCGACTGAAATGCACAAAACTAAATCTCGCAGAACAAAAAGACAAGAAACGCAGATTAGTATGAAGTCCTTTGTTCGCAGAGAACTAATCCGACGGATAGGAAAGAAGAAACAGAAGATTCATTTTACCATCCATTGTCATCTAATAATAACAATATTAAAACAAATACTACTTATAATAATAATAATCATGATCTATTACTAATGGAGATTGGGTATCTGTCTGAAGACGGAACTATACTATTTGGTATCTGTCTATTTCTTCTATATCTGAAGCCGGAACTATACTATTACTTCTACATCTGAAGCCGGAACTATACTATTACTTCTATATCTGAAGCCGCAACTATACTATTACTTCTATATCTGAAGCCGCAACTATACTATTACTTCTATATCTGAAGCCGCAACTATACTATTACTTCTATATCTGAAGCCGCAACTATACTATTACTTCTATATCTGAAACCGCAGCTATACTATTACTTCTATATCTGAAGCCGCAGCTATACTATTACTTCTATATCTGAAGCCGCAGCTATACTATTACTTCTATATCTGAAGCCGCAACTATACTATTACTTCTATATCTGAAGCCGCAACTATACTATTACTTCTATATCTGAAGCCGCAACTATACTATTACTTCTATATCTGAAGCCGCAACTATACTATTACTTCTATATCTGAAGCCGGAACTATACTATTAGTGTCTTTTAATGCTCAATTCAACTTACTATACTATTTCAAGCTAATGAACTGTTTCAATACTCAATTCAGAGGAGTGGGTGTGGGCGGGGGGGGGGGGGTAATATCCGTTCTGTTATGATACTATCCATGTAGGCATTACTTCCTCCTTTTAGGGAGAAGGAGGGTAGTGTTGTATCTGTTCTGTGGTCATTATACCATCCTCCCAGGCATTATAACTACCTTTATTGGTAGGGGGTGAAGTATTTGTTCTATTATCATGATACCATCTTCCAGGCACTACCACCTGCTTTGCAAGGGCTGTGTAGTGTATGTTTGTTTGTCGTATATATTATCCTTGCTAGTAATAAGATGAAGTATAATAAGTGAAACTGACAAAAATCCCAAAATCTGAAAACACCCTAAAAAAAAAAAAAGAAAAGCAATAAATGTACCAGTCTGTGTTGGTACCACATAAAAATGGTTGTGAAGGTTCAAGGAGGATAGAAAGACCGAGGAGAGGGGGGCACCAACAAGACTTCCGCTGGTAGGGTGCAGAGAGTACTGGAACGTTGGGGAGGCTTATTTCACTCAAATTCTAGAGATGGCCATGATCAAAAAAGAAAAAATAGAAAAAGGAAAAAAAGCAACAACAAAAAAAAGAAAAAAGGAAAGGGAAAAAATAGAAAAAAGAAAAAAAAAGAAAAAAGAGAAAAAAAGAAAATAAAAAAGGAAAAAAAGGAAAAAAAGAAAAAAAAGGGAAAAAAAGAAAAAAGGAACAAAGCAAAAAAGAAAAGAAAAAATAGACAAAGGAAACCAAAGAAAAAAGCAAAAAGCAAAAAAAAAAAGAAAAAAATTGAAAAAGAAGGAAAAAAGGAAAAAGGAAAAAATAGAAAAAAGAAAGAAAAAAGTAAAGAAAAGTAAACATCCTACGGTAAAACACAGCTGGAGTTGTGTTCACTTAATTTGCTTATCAATAAAGATCAATCAATCCATCATAAAAAAAAACGATAATTTTCTGGCTATTGTCGATACGTTTTTCATGTAATGAGTCACATGATACACAGGTGTTGATTTGTGGGTCCAAACTCAAATTTCCTATATATAACAGTCAGTATATATATATATATATATATATATGTGTGTGTGTGTGTTATAGTGAAATAAATTCCAGAAGGAAATCCGGGTATGAGAGCTCAATGTAATAAACAGAGCAAGAATAAAATACAGTAACATGGAATCACATAATCACCGGTGCAATAATGCTTGAAAACGCCGGAAGGTTGAAATAAATTATTGCACCGGTGATTATGTGATTCCGTGTTACTTTATTATATATATATATATATATATATATATATTCAAAATAAACCTTTAGTCATATATAAAGGAAAGAAAAAGAAAGTTAAAATTCTAAGGATACTAACTAAAAATCTGCATATTTCAGACTTAGATCATGTATAAGTCGACTTATCGCTGGAATATGGTGATGGAGTTTGCTTAAAAACTTGAGTGTAATATGAATATAGAGGATTCCTAGAAGGCTATCACAATGCAATAAATGGAAATATGCCGGCGTTGAGAAGGATGGAGGCCAAAAACGAAGTGATTTTTGTTTTTCTAATCATTATTTTTTAAATTAAAAAAGAAAATGTTGACAATAAATCTAATAGGAGTTATTTAAGTATTTAAAACTTGAGTATTTGCTGCGGAATCACTATTCAGTAACGCAATGTAAAACACACGAGTTTCAGGAGATTTGAAACACCCACAATTTGATAAAGAGGTCTTACCTCGAAATATATTATGGAATACGGTTACACACGTTAAATCACTGTGACCAAATCAAATTAGATTTACTAAAATAAATAAATTTAAAAAATATTAATGAAAAAAAAAAAAAAAAAAGAAAATCACTTCATTCTTGTCCCCATTCCCAACACCGGCATATTTTCACTTCTTGCATTATAATAGCTTTCTATGATTCCTCTCTCTATAAATATAAACTTTATATATATATATATATATATATATATATAAGGTTAATACAACAAAAGATATAAGAGGCAACTAATATCTTTAATTAGTGAACATCCGAATAAAAATAAAGCTCAATATACTGGATAGAGCATTAATAGCAATAGATAAAGTGAAATAATAAAATAAGGTGTGAATCAAATTTTATTACAATTCAATGTTCAGGCAAAGTTCTTAACTCACCCTGAATACAATTTTTACTGTTATCTACTTTATCGATAGCAAACGAACTTCCTGCCTGGATAACTTTTTTCGCTTTTCGACCACCATTCACCACTTGGATTATTCTTTAATCAACAACTTGGATGTCTTGCCTTGAGCTATTTTAGACTTGTTGACTTGGATGAATTGTATAGTTTTACTAAATAGTATGTTTTGGGCTGATATATTTGATGTTTTATATACCTTTATGTATTTTTCTATATATATTTTTAAAATATATTTTCAAAGTTTAATTTTTATTAATTATTATTAATGACATTACTGCATAATGTCATTGCGGTAATGGTCCTCTGAGGAGAAGATTTTCTTTGAAAACTCATGAGTTAAGGACTTTAAAGAACTTTGTCTGAACATTGGACTGTAATAAAATTTGATTTGTACCTCATTTTATTCTTTCACTTTATCTATTGCTATATATATATATATATATATATATATACAGGGTGGGCCAAAATAAGGGTCCTATCTTTAAATTTGAATAACTTCCACAAAATAAAAGTTAAACTCACCAAACGTTATGTGTGTGTAGACTGACCCTTCCGAGATTTTTTGAAATAAACAAAACAAATTTTAGCCGAAAAACACTTCTTAAAACTTACAAAAACTAAAGTATTGTTTTTTACACTGTTTTGAGTTTTTTAAGCAAAAATAATGTTTTCTAAATGAGGGTACGTTCCTTAGGGCTAATACGGCTCATGCTTGCTTCGGAAGGGGTCCTTTACTTATTCTAAAAAAAAAATTTAAAAAAAAAATAAAAATAAATAAATAAAAAAGTTATGAATTTTTAAAAATAGGACCCTTATTTTTGCCCACCCTGTATATATATAGACACACAAATAAATACACATTGGTCTTTATTATAGAGTAACGGATTGCAGTGTTAAACTACTAGGCCCAGAATAATTTCTTTTATATAATCGTACAAAATTCATACCACTGTTCGATTCCTCTTAAAATTTACTTGAGAAAATTTGTTAGGTCTTTGTACAAGGCTTTGTTTTCAATTGTATCCTCAGACAGGCAAAGACACCACAAATATAGTATAGTTTGTTAACATTAACTTTAAAAGAAAAAAAATTTGTTTCGCACTATTTCAAAACAAATTATTGCACAAAATCATTATATTTAATGTAAAAAAAAAATGACCCAAAAAACGGTAAATTATACCAAGTTAAAGCGTACAAGTAAAATGCTGAAATAAACATTCATCAAATTACATTTTTAATGGCCGATAAATATATATATATATATATATATATATATATATATAATCTTTAACAATTAATACATAATAATAATAATGGAGAAAAAAAATGAATAAAGATACATATATATAAATATATATGTATACATATGTAAATTAATAGATATATAACTAATAATAAAACTATTAATACGGCTCTAGTAACAATAAGACACAGCCTCCTGAAAACGGTCGAGAGACCGACATTGCTAGAGGAATGGCCCACGATACAATGTTAGGTGCCATACTCCACCAATTGACACCCGAAAACCGTAGAATTGCTCGCCGCGTCGAGAAATTGACAAGAAAGATCGTGAAGAGAGAAAACTCTGTGGTCTTTAACGATGCTTGTATGAGAAATGACTTGCTACCGAAATATATATATATATATATATATATATATATACATACATACATACATACATACAAATCATGGTTGCCAAACTATAAAATGTTTGAAGCAAAACTTTTAGAAAACAAATTTTTTTTTAAATAAAAATATTTATAAACAATAAAAAATGAATAAATGAAACAAATAAATAAAAAAAAAGTCTACAGGAAGGACATATGCGTTATAGATTTTCGCTTTGATTTTGTATGGTATGCGTTTAGAAGTTCGGGCGGTTTTGTTTCATGCGAAGGCGGCCCAATCTAAGTGGATTCTATGATTTACAGCTGTTTGCCCTTCGTCGTTAGATGAAGACAACTTGTGACCAAGGTAAACAAACTGTGTGTAACTTGTTCGATTTGTTGGCCGTTGATGTTGATCTTAAGAGGAGTTTTTTTTTTTTATCAGTGGTCATGCATTTAGTCTTGGGCGTGTTAATACAAACACCAATTTCTTCTTTTTCTTTTCTTTTTTTTCTTTTTTTCTTTTTTTTCTTTTCTTTCTTTCTTTCTTTCTTTTTTTTCTTTTCTTTCTTTCTTTTTTTTTTTTCTTTTTAAAGAGCCTGACACACGGTTACTCGAAACGTGTGTAAGACGTTTAAATAAAATTGTTTTGTTTTTCCATATGTCTCTTAGATTCACATACAGGTACACCATCAATTTCCCAGCACCCTTGGTTCCAGAGCCGGATTAACCGTTTTCATCTTAATAATAATTCTTCAAAACACCCCGTAAAGCACTAATTATACACCTGTCATGTCGGGTTAACCCTAACCCAAACCTACCATGTCTTTAAACCACCAGGAATTGCTAGAAACTTTGACGTTTTCTTTGATGGGAACAGACCGGTTTATGTTAAACACCATGGCTGCCACTTGAATTTACCTGTGAAGCCATAACTAGCATTAAATATAAGCAAAATAAGACATAACTCAAAATAAAAGAGAGACTACCACCGGCAAGTGCAGTGTAAAAAATGCAGTAGGCTGCATTTTTTTAGTGATGCATATGAATGGCAGACATTGCAAGTGTTAGATGCTCAGACAAAAGAAAAAAAGGGTGGGGGCATTAATAAAGTGAAAATGTCGTTGGTTTTATTTGGGCCACCCAAAAGTTTATTTCTCTTTGACATAAAGTAAGTACCTCGTAAAAGGTGGGGACTCATGCTGGGATGTTCACAGATCGTCTCTCTGATAATCCTGTCTGACAATTATCTCAAGTTGAAATCTCAAGTGGCGAGGGCTTGGGTGGTTGGTCAGGAGGAAAGGAAATGGAAGGAGGAGACCTGGCCCTTTGGGCATGACCGGAAGTTGTTTTTAGGGGAGAGCTGACAATGAGTTGAAACTGGAGTACCTGCCCAGGCATGATGGGCCCAATCGGGGCTCTTAGCCAAAGAGCTGTGTGGGACTTTTATTCTATTTCGCCGGCATAGAGAGATCTGATTTGCAAGTCTGCCATTCAACCCAAGAACACGAGTATCATTTATAACCAGCAAATAAATATTTTACTTGTTGATACACTGGATTCATGGTTTTTACGTGGAATGAGATTTCTTTGTTTCTGCACTGAGTGAGATCCGACAACAATTTTTAGACTGGCATAACGTATGCGGACGATTGCACGTTGTTTGTTAATCCATTTTTTTTTCATCTTTTTTACAGACCAAATTTTTTTAATTTTTTCTATGTACAATTATTCATCATGCCATTGGAGAATTCCGACTTGTGATGGTCAAAAAGTGGGGGATCAGTCTACATACAATTTATATAGGAAATTGATCCCTCCTCCTAAAATCTAAATTATTTGAAAACATTTTTTCCAAAAAATACGGAATTCTCTAGCGATCGGATAGGTAATTGTATGCAGAAAAAAGAATTTAAAAGATTTTCGATGGTCAAAAAGTGGGGGTCAGTCTACATACAATTTATATAGGAAACTGATCCCTCCTACTAAAATCTAAATTATTTGAAAAAAATTTTCCAAAAAATACGGAATTCTCTAGCGATCAGATAGGTAAATGTACACCGAAAAAAGAAAAAAAATTGGTAAGTAAAAAAAAGTTGGAAAAAACGAGTTGTGGACAAAAAAACAAGCGCCAAGGAGATAAATCGGTCTGTCATTTCGGCACAGGCCACAACTTCTCCAAAAAAAGATGTCAACGATTTGCTCAATGAAAACTATGATAAAATTGATTTTTACATTTATTAAAATTCTACTCAATAATTTTCCCTAATTTTTTTTTAGGATACTTATTTTTGCCTGCCACATAGGTATAAACAACAACTTCTATCAGAAATGCGTTTTTCATATGTGCCCTCATCTGTACAAGCACTGTTATTTCTTATCAAAACATTTATATTTAAAAAACGCCAGGAACTTCGCTTCCAACTCAATAAATAAAAATAAAAAGTGTATTTATCAAAGTTACGTATAGGCGAGAAACACACTAGATCCTTTCTGATAATTTTATTAAGACATTTGTCTTAATAAAATAGATGACACGGTAATAAGTGTCAGATTGTACACGACATGAATACTTTCTTTTTTTTTTACATGTTTGTCCATTTTATTACTGACAAGACACAGCATGTGACGATAATTAGTTTGCTCGACTTGGGTAGGGTCAACTAATTCTTCCGCAAATATTTTTCTGTCAACGACGTTTGACTAAATTAATATTTGATGTCTACATACACGAAATTATAATTACAGGATCAGGCAGATTATTATGATATTAGTATTACAGTAAAACTCCTATGAACTTTTCATCTGGTCATAGTGTAGGATAAATTAGATGACCGTGAACATTTTCCTTCATTAAAAGATATAAAAAATGAGTCTAGGTTTGGCTAAAACAATAGTAATATTTTATGAGGATAATTAAAGAAACTATATTTATTTACTCCTCTGCAGGAGTTAGGCACAAGGCCAGTTTTATCTTACTCCCACAAGTAAGATGTGACCACAGCTTGGGTCGAGTAAGTGGGGTTAAAAGCCAGCGCTCGAGAGGTGAGCACTCTAGCCATTTAAAAATTGCCTGGGCAGCCCCGTCGGCATTCCCCGGTAGGGGCGCCTCAGGCAGTAAGCAATAAACTTACTCCTCCCCAAAGAGGGGAGGCGAAGCCTGGGAGGGTGGACCTCCTAGAACTGCACAGGACAAACCCACAGACAGGTGGAATCAAGTCCCGAAGGACAAGACGACATCCGTCTATAGGGTGCAGTATCCATCGGAACAGATACTACACTTACTTCCTAGCATGCGCCAGGTAAACTATATGTAAACAAAATGGATTTATTAGGAATATGACTATTGATCAACACAAATAGACATTAAATCCATAAATATTTAAAAATTGTTAATAGATACTGCATGTATATCACTGCATTAACATTATTGAATATCCTCATTATTTTCAAAATCATTCGCGTTCAAGGATTTCACAGAGTCTTTTATGTCGAAATTTGGATACTTTGTTCAGTTCCATTTTCTTAATGAACATTTTTCTTCGTAGAGCACGAACCATCTCTATATCATAGTTATTAAAGCAAATCTTTTCTCCCAAAAATGTTAGAAGTGATTCTGTATTACTTTCTGCAACTTTAAAATAGGTGTACGTTCGTTAGTATATCGACAAAAATATCCTTAAATATATTAATTTATAGAAATATATCAATTAACTTTATAATTTGATTTTTTTAATATTGCTAAGCTTAGTTCGTAGCATAGACAGTTCATATTTTATGTTGTTCATAACGTAGGAAGTTCACAGCCTATGAAGTTCACAGCGTAGGAAGTTCATAGCGTAGGAAGTTCACAGCCTATGAAGTTCATAGCGTAGGAAGTTCACAGCCTATGAAGTTCATAGCGTAGGAAGTTCACAGCCTATGAAGTTCATAGCGTAGGAAGTTCACAGCCCATGAAGTTCATAGCGTAGGAAGTTCACAGCCCATGAAGTTCATAGCGTAGGAAGTTCACAGCCCATGAAGTTCATAGCGTAGGAAGTTCACAGCCCATGAAGTTCATAGCATAGGAAGTTCACAGCCCATGAAGTTCATAGCGTAGGAAGTTCATAGCCTATGAAGTTCATAGCGTAGGAAGTTCATAGCCTATGAAGTTCATAGCGTAGGAAGTTCATAGCGTAGGAAGTTCACAGCCTATGAAGTTCATAGCGTAGGAAGTTCATAGCCTATGAAGTTCATAGCGTAGGAAGTTCATAGCGTAGGAAGTTCATAGCCTATGAAGTTCATAGCGTAGGAAGTTCATAGCCCATGAAGTTCATAGCGTAGGAAGTTCACAGCCCATGAAGTTCATAGCGTAGGAAGTTCATAGCCTATGAAGTTCATAGCGTAGGAAGTTCATAGCCTATGAAGTTCATAGCCTATGAAGTTCATAGCCTATGAAGTTCATAGCGTAGGAAGTTCATAGCGTAGGAAGTTCACAGCCTATGAAGTTCACAGCCTAGGAAGTTCACAGCGTAGGAAGTTCACAGCGTAGGAAGTTCATAGCGTAGAAAGTTCATAGCGTAGAAAGTTCACAGCGTAGAAAGTTCACAGCGTAGGAGTTGTACTGTACTAAAATTTGAAACATACAAATTAGTTTTGCTAAGCACAAGATAACAAAAAGTTATATTCATGGAAAATTCGCTGACTAAAATAAAAAAAACAAAAAAATAACTGTAAATTCAGTAACGTAAATTGTATAAATTAATATTTACTCTGCACACACACATCATAACTGACCCTGCTATTTCAACTGATCTACATTTCCTAACCAAAGCATTCTCATCCATTCTTTCATCATCATCTTCGCTTTAACGTCTGTTTTACAAGCTGGCATGTGTTGGACGGCTTTTAGAAATTGACTTCCAGGTCTTTATCACTCTTTCTCTCAAGTCCATTTTTATCACTTTCACCCATGTTTTCCTTGGTCTTCCCATGTGAACTGAACCTGCTACCTCAACTGTTCTATATCTACTGTTCTCATCTAAGAACTCTCATCCTTTCTTTCACAATGGCCATACCATCAAAGTCTCTTGTTCTACACACATCACTTTATACTGTCCAGAAGTTCACTGAACACACACAATTATATATATATATATATATTTACTGCACATATATATATACTGATTGATATACCGTAAAACAAGTGAAACAGAAACCAATATTTTTACATAGTTTATAGTTTATTTTTTATATAAAGTTAAGTTTTTATTTGTTTTAAACACATTGTTCAGTGCACGAAAATACTTTGTCAGTGATGTTACTCCAGGAGTCACTGAAGATGACTAGTCTTAAAAACATCAGACCTTCTCATCCAAGAACCCAAGTGGGAGCGATCAATTCCCAGCTAGTATTTCAGCAAAGGTTCGTTTAGATATGCATGATTTTGAGAAGCGCTCAAATTTGGACGTATGAGTTTTTATATGGTTCGTTACATGAATTAGGATTGCGTTAATACTATTTTGGGAACTAATACCACTCCCCCCATCATACGGTCAAGTACTGTTATTCATAACTGTTATTCGCTATTCTGATTTCAATTAGCGCTTATCATTTTCAGCAAATGCGTATCTCGGATTTCATTTGGACCCACATTTTAGTGTTATACAGGTTTAATGCTAATTAATTTCACCCCAAACCACCGGCCCATACTGACACTACAGAGAGAGGGGGGGAGAGAGAAAGGGGGAGAGAGAGGGGGGGGAGAGAGGGGGAGAGAGAGAAAGAGAGAGAGAGAGAGAAAGAGAGAGAGAGAGAGAGAAAGATAAAGAGAAAGGAGAAGAAAGAGAGAGAGGGGGAGAGAGAGAAAGAGAGAGAGAGAGAAAGATAAAGAGAAAGAGAAAGGAGAAGAAAGAGAGAGAGGGGGAGAGAGAGAAAGCGAGAGAGAGAAAGCGAGAGAGAGAGAAAGAGAGAGAGAGAGAAAGAGAGAGAGAGAGAGAAAGATAAAGAGAAAGGAGAAGAAAGAGAGAGAGAGAGAGAAATGTAAGAATTAAAAAGAAAGAAAAAAATTACCTCTCCTTTTATAAAAGTTGCTCATTATATTCACGTGTTATATTGCTCGGTCCTTGCGCTGTGCCTTGTCACCGCCATCTTTAATTGTGTCTCTCGTGGCTCCAACTCAGAGTGGTCGCAAACACAAGACAGCAATTGGCAGTTTGGTATTTCTTATTAAAAACACATCCAGAATTTTCTTAGGCACGAGCAGGAGTCAAAAAAAAAAAAAATTTTTTTTTATTTGATTTCTAACCACAATCCCGAATCTTATTTTTGCAATGGTGGCATTTTGTGAGCATTACATGTCCATACCAGCACAGACAATCCGATGTCATTTTTTTCCGAGATCAGTGTAACTCTGGCTTCTTTTGTCTCCATGGCTATCACTTGTAACTCCCACATGAGTCCTCAAATACATGTCTTTATCAGACGCTGTCTGCTGAGAAAAGAGGCTGATCATTGTCTGCCATCTCTGGCAGTGATGTCCTCGGGCGATCTTGTCCCCACCTCTCCTCTCAGTATACAACAAATGTTCATACCAGTGCAACTCTGGATACTTTGGTTAGATCAGAGAATTAAGTAAAATATCCATACAGGGTCTGATTGTAGATTTGTAGAGATAGAGAATTACAGAAACGTTTCTGCACCTTATCAAGAACCCTCAAATGGGACAGAGATTCACCAGCCCAAATATGACAACAGAACTCCCTGTATGGTCTGATAGTATGTATGAACCCACAGAAAGATTTGATGAGAAAGAAAGACCAAAAAGTTTCAGACATTTATTAGTTAAAATATGACAACAGTACTCCATACATGGTCTGATAGTAGATTTGTAAAGATAGAGAATAGCCTCAGGTGTGAGAAAGTGTTTGAAGCAATAGAGAGAACCGACCTTACGAGAAGCAGAACGAGCAATGGATCAAATGTATGAACTCCAAGAAAGATTTGAAAAACCGTCAACAGGTACAGAGTTCCAAAAGCCTGCAGTTCTTGAGAAAGAAGCTACTGGAATAGGAAGCTGTATTACAATGAGGTATGAAAACAGCGAATTGATGAAGACCACTAGACCAACGAGTCAAACGAGCTGGAACAAAAGAAGCAAGGAATATATCATGTAATTCTGAAGTACACATATCATATTAGTATTTATAGAAAAGACTGAGACTAGCAACATTACGTCTGTGAGAGAGAGGGTGTAGCAAAGAAAACATGGGGCCAATCAAATTACAGACACGTTTTTGCACCTTATCAAGAACCCTCAAATGGGACAGAGATTCACCAGCCCAAATATGACAACAGTACTCCATAGATGGTCTGATAGTAGATTTGTAGAGATAGAGAATAGCCTCAGGTGTGAGAAAGTGTTTGGAGCGATAGAGAGAACCGACTTTACGAGAAGCAGAAAGAGCAATGGATCTAATATTGTAGGGTTTCCAACCACATTTGTTTTGCCTATCCTCTCGGCCTTTTCCCAGCACGGGCGATCTGCCCTCATTTTTTTCTGAGATTGGCGCAACTTCGGATATGGTTAAGTCTGGTCAAACTCAAAGTCCAACGCAACGTTTTTGTCTCCATGACCGACAGTCTTCTTTCTGCTTCCTTCCTTGACAGCCAGCACCCAGGGCCGTACAAAGCAGCAGTAAAAGTTTTAAACATCAATACTTTATACTAATTGTCATTTTTTGTGTTTCAGGTATCCATGTCTATGGCCTGAACCAAAGAAACATTAAAATTTGTAGCGATGTTGAAAGGGAGCCCGCCCGCCCCCCCCCCCCCCGACTGATGACGATGCGCCAGCTACAGTTCATCGGTCAAAGAGGCAACAAGTAGCGAGCTGTGTTTGTGCGGTGATGGTGCTGCAAGGAAACAGTGGCGACACGCAAGCGCGAACCCGGACCCATGATATTACGAGGCGTGTGTCGGATTATTCAAAATAGGTGCTGTTGACGGTCAAAAAGACGGGATAAAAGGAGTGTTATTTTTTTGCTCCACGGCATCAGTGTGGTTGTGAACGCTGTGTCGTTCACATGCGTGTTGGACTGTTGTTGGTGAAAAGAAAAAGAATAATTCGACGTCCCGTTTGAACTCAGTGGTTGGGCATTCTTTCAACTCTGAGCAGTGAACCAAATACATTGCATTTTAGTATATTAAATCTTTATTTCACAATTCTCAGAATTTCTGGAGCCATATTATAGATCAATCTGAATGTTGAGTTCATCATCATCTATTCCTGGTTAGGGTCAGTTGTGTCTCACCGATTGTTTTGATTCTCCCGCCATCTTGGTCTATCCACCATCACACCCGGTACGTCTTCATAGATGCATTGCTAATTTTTTGGGGTTTTTTTTTTTCTTATTAAAGAGTCACCACTTATCAAGGCCCAAAGGCCACTCGAGGATAAGGGTTAATAAGTTTGTCAGGTGGACGGTGAGATAACACTGTGATGATTGGTAATGACGGTGGAAATTGGGCATAATTTGATTATTTAAGAGGACAGCTCAACAAGAATTTGTTTACACTGGACTTGAAAACAACTATGTTGTAGTCAGCTGGGAACTTCTAGGAAAGAAACTTTGTTCATGGAAGTATCGTTTATTTTGTTTTTTGTTGTGAATGTTTGATGTAGGTTCTGTGCTGTCTCCCCACGTAGCTATATCCTCGGTTTTGGCTGACGATTTTATCCTTAACCCTCCAGCATATCTGGTTGTCCTCTCTCTGATCAGGGCTGAGATCCGAGGAAGATGTCCGTAAGGTTGCTCTCTTGTGAGGGTGCTGCTTCGAGGAGATGTTAAGAGTAGAAAGTTCAAGTTACCGATTCCGATTCGATTTTTTTTTTTTAAATGTCTAAATATTTAGTTATAGAATTGTTGCTTTTTGGGGTTTTTTTTTCGGATTACCATAAAAACCCGTGCAACATTATATATTTTCGTAAAAGTAACTTTGGCTAGGAACAAAGTGTAGTATCTGTTTTGATGCTACACTTCGTCTATTCTGTCCTCGGTTAGTGAAGGAGAAGTCCTTCTAGATTGAGGCAATTTTCATTTTTGTTCCAATCCAGACTGACCACAATGTCAATTTTGTTCGCCAGTTTTTTGGTAAAAGTCCAGGTGCTAGTTCTTCCATATACAAGAACTGATGTAACAATGGCTTCAAAGAAGTCACATTTCATCTTGATCGGAAGATTCGAGTTACAGATTGCTTTCATCTTGTCCATTCCCGAACCCCATTCCAACCCAGACCTTGCTGATTCGCACATTTAGTTCACTGTGCAATTTTGACTTAATCAGCGTCAAATCGCTGCAAACCTCAGGATTCCATTTTCCACTGTTAAAAAATGTGATCGTCTCATTAATCAGAGAAGGAAAATAATCAATTTCATATCACCTAGGTCGATCAGGACCCTCTGAGAGCAGTATTTGTTATTAATTATAATAAGGGCGTCTATTTACTTCATGTGTGTGCATTAACGATTTCTATCACGATATAGATTTTTCCGTTACGGACCCTGGCTAACCAAACCAAATCACAGCGTAGAATAACACGCACCACTGACCGTCTCCAGACTCAAACCGCTGTGCAAGCAAAAACAAGCTATCACCTGTCACCAATCCAATCAACGTCATTCGGTTTTTTTATGAGCGTGCTTATTTCTCAACGGAGATGATAAGAGGCAAACCGCCACTGGACTTGTGCTCAGGTTTACAACCAAGTCATCTGCAGAGATTTATATAGAGACTAGTGATGGGACGATTCCAAACATTTTCCCGATTTCGATACAATTACCGATTCTGTTCTAAATTTCAGATTCCGATACAATTACCGATTCTGATACAATTACCGATTCTGTTTTAAATTTCAGATTCCGATACAATTTCAGATTCCGATACAATTTCAGATTCCGATACAATTACCGATTCTGTTCTAAATTTCAGATTTCGATACAATTTCAGATTCCGATACAATTTCAGATTCCGATACAATTACCGATTCTGTTCTAAATTTCAGATTTCGATACAATTTCAGATTCCGATACAATTACCGATTCTGTTCTAAATTTCAGATTCCGATACAATTTCAGATTCGATACAATTACCGATTCTGTTCTAAATTTCAGATTCCGATACAATTACCGATTCTGTTCTAAATTTCAGATTCCGATACAATTACCGATTCTGTTCTAAATTTCAGATTCCGATACAATTACCGATTCTGTTCTAAATTTCAGATTCCGATACAATTACCGATTCTGTTCTAAATTTCAGATTCCGATAAAATTACCGATTGTGTTCTAAATTTCAGATTCCGATACAATTACCAGTTCTTTTTTAAATTTTAGATTCTGATTCTTTTAAAAATGTCGAAATATTTAGTTATAGAGTTGTTGTTGTTTTTTGGGTCTTTTTGGATTACCATAAAAACCCGTGCAACATTATATATTTTCGGATTACCATGAAAACCCGTGCAACATTATATATTTTCGCAAAAGTAACTTTGGCTAGGAACAAAGTGTAATATTTGGTTTTATGCAACACTTCGTCTATTTTTTCCTCGGTCAGTGAAGGAGAAATCCTTCTAGACTGGGTCAACTTTGCTCTTGTCGGGAGGCAAGTAAATAGAAACATACACTTGGCATACATTACACTCGCGAACCTTTCTATTTTACTACTGCAGTAGCGGCGATCAAAGTGTAGTATCTGTTCCGATGGATACTAATCCCTATAAACCGGTATCGTCTTGGCCTTCTGGCCTTGATTTCGCCGGTCTGTGGGTTTGTCCTGTGCAGTTCTATGAGGTCCATCCTCCCAGGCTTTGCCTTCTCACCCTTTGAGAAGGGGTTAGATTATAGCTAATCGTCTGAGGCGCCCCTACTGGGGAATGCCGACGGGGCTGCCCAGGCATTTTTTGTAGGCCAGAGTGCTCATCTTCTCGGGCGCTGGCTTTTCAAATCCCACTTTCCCACCTTGTGTCACATCTTACCGCTGTGGGGGGGGGGGGGGGAGATAAAAAAAAAAAAAAGAAAAATAAATCTAACATTGTCATCAAAAGCTCACGACAAACTTATCTGCCGAGGTCAAGTGTTATTCGTGACAAGTCACTTTGCTAATCAATACATTCACATTATTGATCTGTTCACATATTCTTTCGTCAGGCTAATCCATCACGCTCTCCCTCCTTCGACTAACATGTCATATGCAAAAGATTATACAAACAATTGCTCGAGAGGTTAGACACAAGGTCAGGTGTGGGTGTTGCTGAAAGTGTTTATGTGGAACAAACTGGATTCGAACCCGGCACACCCAGGCCCTCAGTCTGCTCCGTTATCCACTTAGCCACCGTGGCATCACCTAAAGGGTTAGTCAGAAGTCTAATGAATTGTATTGTTATACTACTACTACTACTACGTAGCTCTACATATGTATTGGGCACTGTTGAGAAAACCACCCATTAAGTTGGAATAAGGCATTGGCAGCCATGTTACTTTTGACTCATATATATATATATGTATATATATGCGTGAGTGTGTGTCAGTCATCCACACACAGACTGCTTCGCTGTATCACAGCTCTTCAGTGCAGCTAGGTTAGCACCTCTTCCAAGCCAGGGATCGAACCTTCAACCATCGAGTTGATAGCCGTCAGCTCTATCCATTAAGCCTTTCCCTATCTCCCCCCCCCCTTCTTCCATGCCACCTCTCCCCCTATTATATTTTTCTTACCCCCCCCCCTTCTTCCATGCCACCTCTCCCTCTATTATATTTTTCTTAACCCCCCCCCATCTCCCCCCCTTCTTCCATGCCACCTCTCCCTCTATTATATTTTTCTTAACCCCCCCCTATCTCCCCCCCTTCTTCCATGCCACCTCTCCCTCTATTATATTTTTCTTAACCCCCCCAACATCTCCCCCCCTTCTTCCATGCCACCTCTCCCTCTATTATATTTTTCTTAACCCCCCCCTATCTCCCCCCCTTCTTCCATGCCACCTCTCCCTCTATTATATTTTTCTTAACCCCCCCCATCTCCCCCCTTCTTCCATGCCACCTCTCCCCCTATTATCTTTTTCTTAACCCCCCCTATCCCCCCCTTTCTTCCATGCCACCTCTCCCTCTATTATATTTTTCTTAACCCCCCCCCCATATCTCTCCCTTTTTTTGCGCTTACTTTTCATATTATCATCACATTAAATTGCTAGACGTTAGAACTTATTCTTGAAAGTTAAAACTTTTCTTTTGTTTACTCTAAAAAGAAAAAAAAAAAAAGTCAAATATTTTGGAAGTGTGTGGGTGGGGGTAGTGCGGGGGCACTGTCAGATGGACATTAAAAAAAAATGGAGATTTTTTCTAAACTGTCCATTTAAGATTTTTATTGCTTTATAAAACTTAATGAGACAAATTAGCAGACCTATTTCTGATATATTCCGATTAATTTTTGGGTGCTCGCGTTCGGTGTATTAATTTCCTGCCCACTTCTATGTTGTGTTTATCCTAGCTAGTTCCTCTGTCTTCTTCCCTCTTATCGCCTTTACCTCTCCGCCTACTGTCTCCCCATTACTAGCTCAGTAGGTGTGAAAGCGAAAAAGATTTTAAACAATATTTTACATCAGAAACAATAAAAACTATCTATGTTTACTCTATTCACCTACATTTGTCTGTCATTTCTTTGCCATTGCCGTATGTTTGTTTCTTTTATCTTTCTTAGTTGTAAGGCCGATCACCCAAGTGACCGCCTTGAAACAATGTAAATAGTTCATTGTTTGAATACAAATGAATTTTATTGTGATCTGTGACAATGTTGACTTTTTTTTTTTCCTTTTCAATGTTTGATTTATCTGTTTGAACAATGTAAAATTTCCCTCCGTCATTTTTTGATGAAACATGTAGCAAGTTGTCTGGAAAATAATGGCCGATTTTTTAAAGTTGCTATTTCTACAGTATTTCATACAACATTCGTGCAAGCTTAATAATCCATGCAGACTCTTTAAAACTCGTCTAGCTACAACCACTGTCAATAATTTCCCTTTCTCTTTCTGCCTAAAACTAAGTGGAATTTCCATGAGCAAAGTTTCTTTCCTAAAACTACCCATCTGTGGAACACAATATCACGGGACTGATTCCCAGATGACTACAACATTGTTGTTTTCAAGTCCAATGTAAACAAATTTTTATTGAGCCACCCTCTTAAATAATAAATTCTGACCAGTTCCCACTATCGTTACAAATCCCCTCGATGTTTCACCGTCCACCTGTCAAATTTAATAACCCTTATCCTCGAGTGGCCTTTGGACCTTGATAAGCGGTGACTCGTTTGTAAAAAGAAAACAACAAAAAAACTCTGCCAAAGAGTAATTTTTTTTAAAGAGCAATGTATCCTAAGAGCAATGTATTGTAAGGCGAAAAAGCTCGATAAACGGGTCGTGCATGAGGTCGACGAATAAATATTTTTTTCGTTTCTGAAACGTGTCGTTATTTGCCGAACAACCGAATATACATGACCAAAGCAAGCGTGCACATTTCGGAATAAGCGGTTTCCGATACTCACAAACAGCCATTATTATCGATTGAGGCTATTGATCCGGCGCGCTGCCAGCAACGGCAAGCGCATAAAGTTGTTATAAAGATTGCTAATCCTCAGGAGGAAGACATGTAAAGATTTTGAACAAACAAACATCTTCTCTAACGAAATGGCTCAGAGGAAGAGGAAAAATAGGCAATCATAAGACGGTTATCGAAATCACGCCCGAGACAAAAGCCACATCTGTGTTTGTAGTGCAGCAGAAGCAGCGTAAAAACCAATATCACGCGTGGGCTGCTTTTTCAGTTCAATGATATTACAGGGATGCTGGGGGGGGGGGAAGATGAAGAAGAAGAAGAAAAAAAAAATTTTTTTTTTTTTAAATCAACGTTTCTCTTTGGTTAGAGAGAACTAATAAATGAACCGTAATACTTGACTTTCTAGCCAGAAATTAATTTCTAATTGACAGTTAAAAAAGGTGTCAGAATCATTTTCACTTCTTCACATGGCCATTATATTAAACTGACGCAATCAACTTTATGTTTCGAAATTTTTGAGATGAGGATTGATAACTTGTATTATTTGGATTATTCGGACTACTGTTCTCATCTTGGATGTATTTTTCACATTCTTTAAACGTAAGGGGACTTCATATTCATCCCTTTATCAACCACTAGCCAGACCTGTGTCTCGGGGTTGCCCGGGAAAGTTGATGTTCTTTAGTTCTCACATCCATGAGCGATGTTTCTGACAAAGGGGAAAGAATTGCTGTTTTCTGGATCAAAATGTGTCCACCTAACAGTTATCGTTGACTAGTTTTTGACTTTGAAGTAGTATTTTTTATTTTTTTAGCTCCTTACATCAAGTGGCTTCATGACTTGTCTGGGGCAAATTCCATTAAAAAAAATAAATTAAAAAAAAAGTGCAACCCTTAGAAATAAATTGCCCCCCCCCCTAAAAAAACGGAAACACCTAAAAAAACGGCCAAGTCTTAACCTACGATATAAACGTATTTGTAAAAAAAAGAATGAAAACAATTATTGAATTAGAAAACAATCGAAACGTTAATGTGTTTGTTTAACAAAAAAATAAAATGGCTGACTTGTGTACAAATTAACCGAAATGCATTATAGTGCAAATTAATTTTGTAATATTAAATGCTAAATGTCTTGGCCTTTTATAGGTATGACCTTGGCTGGGCGCAAAAGAGCATAGGAGTATTTCTCATTTAATATCAACTTAATATTTTCTAGATACCTGAGACTGCTGGAGCTTTATTTAAGAATCATAATTAATATTTTAAATTTTATTACATCCTGCATCCCAGGGGTGCTTCGTGCCAAATCTGGTGCATTTAAAACAGATAGCATTGGAGCCTATAAGTTTTTAATTATTATGGAAATAAAATTTTGGTTTGGGGTACCTACTTACACTAAGTGTTAGTAGTAAAAAAAAAAAAAAAGAATAAACAAAAAATAAAAAAAATTTTTTTAAATTAAAAAAAGAATAAAAATTTTTTTTTTTAAAAGAATTGAAAAAAAGAATTAAAAAAAGAATTTAAAAATTTTTTAAAAAAGAATTAAAAATGAATTAAAAAAAAAAGAATTAAAAAATTTTTTTTTAATTTTTAAATTTTTTTTAAATTTAAAAAAAAAAATTTAAAAGAATAAAAAAATTTTTTTAAATTAAAAAGAATAAAAAAATTTTTTTTTAAAGAATTAAAAAAAGGAATGAAAAAAATTTTTTTTTAAATTTAAAAAAATTAAAAATGAATTAAAAAAGAATTAATTAAAAAAAGAATTAATCAAAAAAAGAATTAAAAAAAAAGAATTAAAAAAAAGAATAAAAAAAAAGAAAGAAAAAAAAAAACTCTTGTGAACCTGTATGCATGCGTCCAATGCACTGACCGTGATCGTCCCCACTCGTTGTGTCGGTCCAAAGTAAAACCATGAGTCCAGTTTATAACAAGTAACAGGTTTATTTGTTCAAAGTTACAAAAGATACTCGTGTGCTCAGGTTGAATAGCAGACTTGCAAAATGAGATCTTTTACCCTGGTGAAATAAAGTATGAGTCCGATCAACACAGTCTTTTAGCGAAGAACACCAAATGGGCACACCTTTCCTTAGAGAGATATCAGCAACTGATCGCCAGCTGTCTGAAAACGAAACTTCCTGTCATGTCCAGAGGGCCAGGTTTCCCTCCTCCCATCTCTTGGAGTCTTTTGCCCGTCACCGGAAATCTTGGATTCCAGTCTTTCTCACTGATCACCATTCGACCACACAGAGGCTGACCGCTGAAGAAATCCATTAGAGATAACTACCGTACAGTCTACTCAAGGGGGCTTATCATAGAGACAATCTAAGAACATTGCTTTCTGAAGCACTTATTTCATTTCAAAGAGAAATAAGATTCTGGGTGGCCCAATATAAAACCAAAGCCATTTTCAAATTCCTCTGTGCCCCCCTTCCTTTGACCGAGCATCTAACACCTGCAACTAACACACGCACCACTAACACAGGTTTACACTCTTCTTCTCACAGGCAAAACAGTCAAGAATGTTAAAATATTTACTAATTAAAAAACATTTTTAATTTCAAAGGATATATTTAGATTATAGAAAAATATATGCAATAATTAAAAAACAAACAAAAAAAAGCAAACTTAAATTACCAAAACTATGATAGTTATCCCAAACCAAAATATTATTTTCATTATGTCGAAAAAAACTTTTAATATGGGTATGTAGATCCTTGCAAACCATAAAGAATGATACCAAATGACCGTTCAAAATTTGTTGGAAATTAGAAAAGAGAATGTTGACGTATTTGTAAACACAGAAAAATATGCAAAAAATATTGTAAGTAAAAATATTGAATTTTAAATTTTCGTACACTTGTGAAAACATTTGTTATATTGTAAATAAAAATATTGAATTTTAAATTTTCGTACACTTGTGAAAACATTTGTTGTATTGTAAATAAAAATATTGAATTTTAAATTTTCGTACACTTGTGAAAACATTTGTTATATTGTAAATAAAAATATTGAATTTTAAATTTCCTACACTTGTGAAAACATTTGTTGTATTGTAAATAAAAATATTGAATTTTAAATTTCCTACACTTGAGAAAACATTTGTTATATTGTAAATAAAAATATTGAATTTTAAATTTCCTACACTTGTGAAAACATTTGTTACATTGTAAATAAAAATATTGAATTTTAAATTTCCTACACTTGTGAAAACATTTGTTACATTGTAAATAAAAATATTGAATTTTAAATTTCCTACACTTGTGAAAACATTTGTTACATTGTAAATAAAAATATTGAATTTTAAATTTCCTACACTTGTGAAAACATTTGTTACATTGTAAATAAAAATATTGAATATTAAATTTCCTACACTTGTGAAAATATTTGTTATATTGTAAATAAAAATATTGAATTAAATTTCCTACACTTGTGAAACATTTGTTGTATTGTAAATAAAAATATTGAATTTTAAATTTTAGTACACTTGTGAAAACATTTGTTGTATTGTAAATAAAAATATTGAATTTTAAATTTTAGTACACTTGTGAAAACATTTGTTGTATTGTAAATAAAAATATTGAATTTTAAATTTTCGTACACTTGTGAAAATATTTGTTATATTGTAAATAAAAATATTGAATTTTAAATTTTCGTACACTTGTGAAAACATTTGTTATATTGTAAATAAAAATATTGAATTTTAAATTTTCGTACACTTGTGAAAACATTTGTTATATTGTAAATAAAAATATTAAATTTTAAATTTTCGTACACTTGTGAAAACATTTGTTGTATTGTAAATAAAAATATTGAATTTTAAATTTTCGTACATTTGTGAAAACATTTGTTGTATTGTAAATAAAAATATTAAATTTTAAATTTTCGTACACTTGTGAAAATATTTGTTATATTCTAAATAAAAATATTGAATTTTAAATTTTCGTACACTTGTGAAAACATTTGTTGTATTGTAAATAAAAATATTGAATTTTAAATTTTCGTACACTTGTGAAAACATTTGTTGTATTGTAAATAAAAATATTGAATTTTAAATTTTCGTACACTTGTGAAAACATTTGTTATATTGTAAATAAAAATATTACATTTTAAATTTTCGTACACTTGTGAAAACATTTGTTATATTGTAAATAAAAATATTGAATTTTAAATTTTCGTACACTTGTGAAAACATTTGTTGTATTGTAAATCAAAATATTGAATTTTAAATTTTCGTACACTTGTGAAAACATTTGTTATATTGTAAATAAAAATATTAAATTTTAAATTTTCGTACACTTGTGAAAATATTTGTTATATATACGTTTGTTATATATACTAGCAAATATATTTTTGATAGTTGTTTTACTTAATTTCTCAGTAAAATGTGTTTTATTTTGTTGTTTTTTTACAACTACTACCATCAATGACTCTTTAATTCTATTTATAATTTTATTAACATTGTTATCGAGGAAAATATTTTAAATACATCTGGAAATATGAAAAAAACAAAACAATCATAAGTGTATATTTGCGAATATTAATTTATTAGAAGCTTTAAAACAAATTGAGTATGTACATTTGAAAGACATGATGTTTGGGAAAGTTTGGAATAGGTATATAGGAGTTGATAAGTAGATATAAAAAGAAAGCGATCAAAACTAATAATATAGTTTTGGCTTCAGACAGACAGACGGACGCATAATCTCCATTATAGTTAGATTATTGAATATTCATGAGAACCCTTTTGAAATTTCATGTTTTCATAAAAATTATATATTTATTTTATTCATAACCTATATATATATATATATATATATATATATATATATATATATAAAGAGTAGAAAGTTGACCGTGGGTTTACTTTTGGCAGCCTCGTAACTCTTGCTTCCCTTATTTTGTCCTTTAGTTCTCGCATTCCATGAGCGATATTTCTGACAAAAGGGAAAGAATTGCTGTTTTCTGGATCGGAATCTATCTATCTGACACTTATTGTTAGCTAGTTTTTGACTTTGAAATACTATTTTTTCGCTTCCTTACATTGGTTGACTTTGTGACTTGTCTGGAGCGATTTCTATAAAAAAACCCAGAAAAAACTAAAAATAAAATAGAAATGTTAACCCTTAAATGCTTTATTTTTTATATTGGTTGAAAAAGTTTTATCAAGTGAAAAAAGTTTCATGGGGGTAATATAAATTAGCATAAATAATTTTTTCTTAAATTATTGAACAAAAATAAATAATGTTGCAAATGTGCAACAAATGGCATAAAATTGTACACGTATAACAAAACACTACAATATATGCATCTAAATAATCATAATACACTAAAGAATCATAAAATAATATAAAAATAGAGTTAGGATAAGGGTTGAGACGGAAAGATTGCCAGTTGAAAGATGAAGAACCTTATGAGAGGATTGAGAATGGTCGATAGAGTTTATGTATATTAGTTCAAAAGTGTATAATACGACTACAGCCGTCTGATGACGGCTTCTTGGCCTTTTGGCCAAGATCAAAGTGTAGTATCTGTTCCAATGGATACTACACCCTATAGACCGGTATCATCTTGGCCTTCGAGTCTTGATTCCGCCGGTCTGTGGGTTTGTCCTGTGCAGTTCTAGGAGGTCGACCCTCCCAGGCTTTGCCTCCCCTCTCTGGGGTGGAGTAAGTTTATCGCTTACTGCCTGAGGCGCCCCTACCGGGGAATGCCGACTGGGTTGCTCAGGCATTTTTTGTAGGCCAGAGTGCTCACCTTCTCGGGCGCTGGCTTTTCAAATCCCACTTTCCGACCTTGTGTCACATCTTACCTTGTGGGAGGAAGATAAATAATACTACTACAGCTCCTAATTTTTTTTTTACAACCAATTGTTTCTGCCATTTTGTTGAACAATACACATTTATTATATACTACATTTTACTCTTCTGGTTTGAAATATAAAGTACCCGTATGCACGTGTATTTTATAAATGCAGTCTACATTACATCCGCAGAGACAACTTGCATAATGTTTAACAAAAACGAACCGTTCATCCTTTACATAGCTTACAAAGCTTTATTCACAGTTTTGTACAAACATAGATAACTATTTATAGTTCTCTATACACTGGAGAGCTTTTATTCAAGGGAGATAATCTCCAACAAGGGAGGCAACTGATGACAAATTTATTTGAGTTATATATGTATGTGTATATGTTTATATATTTGTATGCACATGATTCACCCCTAAACTAATTAATCGATCATTAGGAATTTTGGAACACATCTGCTATGTGTAAGGGGCCGTAATGTGGACTATATTTAGTTTTATCCAAGGGGATTAAAGAGGGAGTAGAAGTCCTTCATGAAAATTCAGATATCTCCTTTTTTTTTAATGTAACAATGGGTATTAATAAATATTCCCAAAATTTTGGGTTTTTTTTTGTATTTTAAAGGGTTTTTTTTTTTAGAGGGGGTGAATAATATATGCACAACTACCCATTTGAAAATTCAAATATTTCAGATTTGCATTAAATTTGATCCATAATCATTAGACACCAATTAAGCAAGATTCCCTGAATTTCAAGCTTAAGTCCTAAATTTAGGCATTTCCTAGAATCGAAATCGTGTAATGGATTTTGTTAAAAATTGGAATAAGAATTCCAGACATAAGTTTCAGTATCATTGTATCTTGATTTGAGCATAAAAGTGGTGCAAAACTGTTTTGTTTGGGATATTAATTTTATCCGTCCTGGGACGGGTATTTTTCTAGTAAAAATGGTCAGAACAATCCGATTCCATAAAAACTTTCTGAAGAGTATTGTATGCCGAGTTGTGCAAGACAAATTTATTTAAGAATTTCTTTTTTAAATATGCGTTTTCATGTTTATTTCGTAACGATGTCAAATCTATGCATGCCACAGATTGTTAAATAAAAAAAGAATACCTTTTCCCTTTAATTATGAATTGTCGGATGCTTTATCCAATATATATATATATATATATATATATATATTAGATGGCGATACTGAAAAGAGAGAGGCACTCTTTCTCTAAATGCTCACAGAGACATTTAAGAAAATATTAGAGAGCGGTAGAATCAAGATAGGATGAGAGGGGCAAGACAAATACATAGATAGGAGAGAGAAAGAGAGAGAGAGAAAGAGAGAGAGAGAAAGAGAGAGAGAGAAAGAGAGAGAGAGAAAGAAAGAGAGAGAGAGAGAGAGAGAGAGAGAAAGAGAGAGAGAGAAAGAGAGAGAGAAAGAGAGAGAGAGAGAAAGAGAGAGAGAGAGAGAAAGAGGGAGAGAGAGAGGGAGAGAAAGAGAGAGAGAGAAAGAGAGAGAGAGAGAGAAAGAAAGAGAGAGAGAGAGAGAGAGAGAGAGAGAGAGAGAGAGAGAGACGGACGACTTGTTCAGTTAATTATAAATAACGGCGAATTAGAACAATTAAAACAGAACTCAATCCCAGAACTAAGGTATATTTAAGCATGTATTCTGTGTTATCTCTTATATAAAGGGCAGTTGTCTATATATATGTATGTATGTATGTATGTATGTATGTATGTGAAGCTTCTGTGTTATTAAAGTATATAGGAAAAAAAGCCTAAGAGAAACAAACGTTGATTAACTACTGTTATACTGAATGTCAGTGAAAAATGGGCATCAGGTAAAAAAAAAAAAAAAAAATTTTTTTATATTTAAAAAAAAAAGAAAAAGAAAAAAAAAGAAAAAGAAAAAGAAAAAAAAAACGAAAATCCAGAAAGATTCAACTTACAGTTTCTGTATTTAGGCCGGTGAACTTTGAAGCAGAAAAGAAAAGAAATAATTAGTTTTATTATCTGTTTTAAATATTGCAACATAACGGTTACGTTTCTGGATTTTTGAGATGAGGATTGATAATTTGGATTATTCCGACTACTGTTCTCATCTTGAGTGTTATCATCACAACGCTCCGGCCACTGTAACCTCCGACCTTCTTTAGGTGTATTTTTTGAACTCGGGAATATTTCTGTCGAACTCGGGAATCTGGACAGAATTTCTAACGGAACCCTTTATTTAATCCACGGGGGTAGCATGCTCTTGTTCCGTCAGCCATGACTGGGAGAAATCTTCAGTAATTGGTTGACGGAACAAGAGCATGCTACCCCCGTGGATTAAATAAAGGGTTCCGTTCAAAATTCCATCCAGATTCCCGAGTCTGACAGAAATATTCCCGAGTTCGAAAAGATACATCTGAAGAAGACCGGAGGCTACAGCGGCCGAAACGTTGTGAGAATAACACTCAAGATGAGAACAGTAGTCCGAATAATCGAAATTATACAAGTTAGGGTTAGGGTTAGGGTTAATTCTATGTCTTTTTCAATCTAAAAAGAAAATTAAATAAATGAACTCCAAATCTCCGAATCCAGACATTTTGTAAGAAATGTTCTATTTATACCTGTAGCAATTTATATATCTGAAATATATAGAAAGTTAGGTCTGTATATCTGCTTATATATTTTATGCAGAGGATTCACTCCTGAACATTAACCTATCATTATGAATTTTTTTAACACAGCTGCTAGGGGTAAGGGTAGGTAATGTGGGTTATATTTAGTTTAATTTAGTTTTATGTAAAAGGGGGCATATATTGGATGGAAGCCCTCCGTGAAAATTCAGACACTTCTGATTTGTGAAATGTTAACGATAAGTATTAGACATTAATAAATAAATATTTCCCAAATTTCAGTTTTTAGGGGATTTTAAAGCGTTTTTAAGGGACAGTATTTGCTTTCCGAGCTGGAAAGCCGCTGATCTGGGACGCCACTTGTTCCGACTCCTTTTCACCAGCAAGTGAAGCCCAGCATGGCGGCTCTGCTCGCCGAAACAAGGAAGTGCGGAAAAAAAAGCTCGCTCACTGACCATTTTGTCTTCCAACCAATTTCAGTGGAAACGTCGGGTGTGCTTGGCCCCAAGACTGTTAAATTTTTTCAGGACATTAGACGGAGGATTTCAACGTCTAAGCACGAGCCCCGTGAGTCAGCCTGGTTGTTCCAACGCATCTCCCTGGCTATCGTTCATGGCAACGCTATGTCAGTAACGACGGCGTCACTTCCGTTCTAATCGTCATCTGTTGACTCTCTCTTTCTTTCTCTCCCCCTCTCTATCTACCTATGTCTGTATCTGTCTCTTTGCTTCTCTTTCTTTCTCTCCCCCTCTCTATCTACCTATGTCTGTATCTGTCTCTTTGCTTCTCTTTCTCTCACTAACTTGCCAGAGATTGTTGTCAAGTTGAGTCAATAACAAAAATATATTTGAGATTTTGTTTTGATAACAACTTATTTTATTATACCTCCCATTCGAAAATGTAATTATTTCAGATTTGCATTAAATTTGACACCAATTAAGCAAGATCCCTTGATTTTCAATTTTTTCTTAAGACACTTAAGCTTAAGCCTTAAATTTCATACATTTTCTAGAAGCAAAATCATTTAATGGACTTTGATCAAGATTGAAATAAGGATTCTAGACATAAGGTTTAGTAGCATTATATCTGTAATTTAATCTTTGTAAGGGAGAAGTAAAAGTTGTGCAAAACTGTTTTGTTCGGGGAATTGATTTTGCACGTCTGCGAAAGGTACCTCTAGCTATTTATATATACTTATATATTATTTATAATGGACCACATTGCCGTGTGACTGCTTCCTTACAGATTACAACATTTAATATTAAACGTTTTCTCTGCTAGCTGCAGAATATGCACTAACATGGCTGAATGTATTGCAAGCCTTACAAACTTGTGCCAAGGGGTTTGCTTGGTTTTATGTTCATGTTCGTCCATTCACAAACGTTGTCTATCCATCTTTTCTTTTGTCGACCGGCTTCCTTATATCATGCCTTCAACGCATATTTTGCATAGCCCCCATGCTGGAACATTTCACATGACTATCTCTGCAAAGCCACCATCCGCCCATGCATGGAATATTGTTGCCACATTCGAGCTGGTGTATCATCCACTCAGTCTCTTCCTCTTAGACAAGGTCCAAAAAAGAGTCGCCAACTTAATAGGTCCATCACTATTCACCAAGCTCCAGTCCCTGTCCCATCGCCGCAATGTTGCATCCTTGTGTTTGTTTTACAAATACTTCCATGGAATGTGCTCCGATGAACTTGCTGCTCTAGTACCCCCTCGACTTAAATACACTAACCCAACCCGACAATCAGCTAATTCCCATCCATTCATGTGGAGGTCCCCAGATGCCGGACAGCCTTCTACTCCAATAGCTTCTTTCCTCGTGTTGCCGGCTTCTGGAACTCCCTCCCTGCTCCCTTTTTCTCCGACTGTACAGACATGCAGAAGTTTAAAACAGACATCTCGCTGCACAGCTCCCAACTTAGGACGATCCCCAAAACTTAATTTAAAAGTTTAATTTTTAAGAGGACGGAAGTGTTTTTCATGGCTCGAAATGATGTAACTTTTGTTTGTTTTAAGTGAACGAAATATTTGATTAAAAACAAAAGTAATACATGATGAAAAAACAGCGGTGGGGTCTTGTTTGGTGCGACATTCCCTTTTTAGCTTAAATAATTTTTTGTTTTTTTTTTAATTACTAATGAGCTATCACTTATCAAGGCCAAAAGCCACTCGAGGATAAGGGTTAATAAGATGGATGCGTTGTCAGTGGATCAGTTTGGTTTGTTTTACGGCATATCAACCATCTATGGGTTATTTAATGCCGAATAAAGTTCTCAAATATAATTCTATAGGTAGGATAATTATTTATATTCCTAGAATACATTGCTCTCTGAATACATTGCTCTTGAAAAGCATTGTTCTCAGAATATATTGCTCTTGGAAAACGTTGCATTACTCTTGGAAAACATTATTCTTAGAAAATATTTATCTTTGAAAACATTACAAAAATGACTTCTTGGCATCGGTAATTTTCTTTGTTCTCAACACGATTGACTCTCAGCCACCGCCTTTTTATATCTATTTTGGTAAGAAAAATAAAAAGGAGAAATAAAGGTTTTGATTTTTTGAAGAATCAGATTGAATAATACGGTTGAGGATGAACTTATAGATACTAAGGCATGTTGTGACCAGCCGACTGATCAGTCCTATCTGATCTCCCGTCTAGCTGAAGTAAGGGCCGAAATGGAAGAATGGCTCTACCACTAGGATCCTATCCTACGGCATCATGGGTCGCCACCCATGGCCTACAGGTGGCCCCGTTTTCGGAGTGTGTGTGTGTGGTGGGATATTCCATTCATCATTTTCAATCCTCTCATGATATTCTTCAGCATTCAACTGAAAACCCCCGCCCTGTCGATGGAGCCACAAATTTAGCCGTAATGTTCTGAGAATAACATCCAAAATGAAAACAGTAGTCCAAATAATACAAATTATCAATCCTCATCTCAAAAATTCTGAAAAATAAAATAACGTAACAATGAATAAACCAACCAGAATTACTGTAACATAATGGGAGCGACATGGCTTAGAAAACTGCAAAAGACGCTGTCTGGTAGTGACGTAAAAAAAAAATGGAAGTACGTGGCATAAAGAAGAAGAGTAGTCGAGTCTCTAGAGTTTTGTCTGCAGAACAGAGCAGACGTATTTCAAGAGTCTCCTTCCCTCTCCACTGTGGGGGACGGGTCGGGTGGGAAAAGAATAGAACTTTGAGCCTAGACTAAAAAAATTAAAACCCAACGCATTAATGCATCTTGTTATTCCACAAAAAGACGATTACGACAGCTATTATAAAAAAAGAAAGACAGACGACCTCTACACACAACTTCTACTAAAAGTGAAACGAGATGCAACTCTTCATTAACTACTACTACTACTACCAAACATCACAACATTGGTGATATTTGTTACGAGAAGAAGATTCGTCCACTATGTTACAACTGTATTCTGCATTAAAAAGCCTGAAAAGGGTTAATATGCCATAAAACAAAATAAAATTGAGTAAATACAGTGTCAGATGGATTTCGTTTAGTTTGAAATTTGATAAGATTCAGCTATAAAAAAATAAAAATGAAGAAAAAAAATGTGTCCAAAGCCAAAGTGTTGTAAGAGACATCTGGTGGTCCAGAGAGACCAGTCTGCCATCCCCTGGGATAAGCGACACGCGATATTAATCTCTAACCCTACCAATTAGACGGGCTTATATTTCTTACCCACCTGTCAATGAGATGGATATTTATAATCTTTTCTCTTTTCAGTTTAATTCATAAGCAAACCATTAGGTGACTTTATATGTCAATTAGAAGAATACCCGTACCAGAACGGGTACAAGCAATCAAGGGAGGCGCGAGAGCGCTCTATCCCTTAATAGACCACACGAATGGCCTATGCTGGAAATCTCATTTCTTTGATCAATCATAACTCAAAAACCAATAAACCAAATTAGTTAAAACTTTGCACAAAATTTTTATTTGATAGGTTCTATAAGTGTGTAGAATTTCAGCATCATTAGTCAAGGCAACCCACAGATCCAGAAAGGGCAATCATGAAATCATGTTATCTGTGTACGTACGTACGTACGTATGTGCCACCCTGTATCTCATCAACTATTTGATGGATTCAGTTGATTTTTGGCAGAGATAGAGGTTCTAGAGTCTAGTTGATGGCATTTTAATTTCAGTTTACCATATACCTTAGTTTTCCAGAAAATTAAAAAAAAAACTTAAAAATGACCATTGTATTGAGGCCAAGCCTTTACAATAGTGACATTCCATGAAAAATGCCAGTATACTGAAATCATATGCCCTTAATAGGGTTAAGATGAAAATTCATATACACTAAATGTACAAAAGCAAGGAAATTCCCAATTTTTTACACTTTTATTGTCATTAAGGGTATGACTACATATCAACCAAACCATTTCATTATCACATCACTACAGTATAAATCTCTATGCATGAGTGGATGAAGTGTGTGAGGTGCGCTGAAGAAAAATTCTTACCAGTAAAATATATAGCCCTGTTGTGCTCGCATACCCTTAATGACAATAAAAGTGTAAACACTTTTGTACATTTAGTGTATATGAATTTTCATCTTAACCCTATTAAGGACATATGATTTCAGTATACTGGCATTTTTCATGGAATAAATATATATATATATATATATATATTTATTCCATTAGCTTTAAGGCAATGCTCATTAGGTAAAACTGATTCGAGCTCCGGTCATTTGCAATGTTTACATTTCGTTTCATTGAGATATTCCTTACATTCAGTCAGTGTCACATAATGGCGTAGGGGTTAGCATCGCCGACTGTCAGCTCGACGGTTGCGTTTCGATCCCGGCTTGAGGCACTAACTGGTCTAGCCGCACTGGTGAGCTGTGAAACAGCGAAACAGTCTGTATGTGGATGACTATATATATATATATATATATATATATATATTAGTTTGAAATTTAAATGTTTTTTTTTTCTTTCATTTTGGTTACGGTACGGTGCTGGTGGAACTCACCTAAATGGTTTACAAAGAAAAATAATTCATAATGATCAGTTAAATAGTTTAGGATTTAACGAAACACATTGACGCTCATGTGTGTGCACTTAAATGTATTACTTAATATATTAGTACTGCCAACAAATTGACGAAATGCACCAATGTATGCACCAACATATGCACCCGAGATTGGTCAATATGCAGGGACCAATTCTACTCCATGACAACGCTTGCCCGCATGTTGCACAACTGACCCTGCAGAAGCTGAACGAATTGGGCTGCGAGACTGCCCCATCCGCCATATTCACCGGACCTCTTGCCCACCGATTATCACTTTTTCAAGCATCTCGACAACTTCCGGTGCTAGAAATGCTTCAAAAGCCGAGAATCGGCCTTCAATGACTTCATCACTTCCAGAACTCTGACTGATTTTTATGATAATGGAATAAGTAAACTTGTTTCCCGTTAGCAAAAATGTGTTGATTTTAATGGTTCTTATTTTGATTAATAAAGTTTGGTATAAAAGAAGTTATGGTCTTTTGAAGTTGAACGTCAAAAAAAAAAACAACCCAATAAATTTGATGTAGAGCAATTTTTTTTTTCTTAATGGAAATCGCTCCAGACAATGCATGAAGCCACTTAATGTAAGGAGCTAAAAAAATACTACTTCAAGGTAAAAATTAACTAACCAACAATAAGTGTTAGATGGATAGATTCAGACTCAGAAAACAGCAATTCTTCCCCCTTTGTCAGAAATATCGCTCATGGAATGTAAGGACTAAACGACAAAATAAGGGAAGCGAGAGTTACGAGGCTGCCGAAAGTAAACCGAAAGTCCACTTTCTATTCTCCTAAATTCTTTTCTTCATTAAATTTTTTGTATCTAACTTATTTTAAATTTTTTGGGGGAACGGGAATGAGTCTGAGTCGGTGCACCCCCTAAATGGTAAAGTTGATAAAAAAAAAATAATGTGCCCATGTTACTCACCATTTTGCCTAGAATATATATTCCAAAATTCGTAATGATCGGTTCATTAGTTTAAGAGATTACCCTGTACATATATATATATATACACACACACACATGCCTACATTTATATAGAGATTTGACCATTGAAACATTTTTTAGGAAATACATAAAACAAATTATTTTTAAAATTATTTGTGACATAAAATGACATGGAGGAGAGCATTGTAACTAAATGTGGATCACTCATGGGAGATCAAAGTCTCAGATAATTTTTGATTCTTTGTCAATCATTAGCATTTATTAAAATGAGCAACAAAAATGTAAAAAAAATCTGAGACTTTGACCTTTCACCTCCCATGAGTGGGTCACCTTTAGCTGCAATGCCCCCCCCCCCTCCATGTTATAAAAGTCACTAACCAACCAGAATGACTGTCATCTAATAGAAACGACATGGCTTAGAAAACAGTGAAAGTCGCTCTCAGGAAATGAAGTAAAAAAGGAAGTACACATAGTCAAGTCTCTTGGGTTTTGTCTGCGGAACGGAGCAGACGTATTTCAAAGGTATCCTTCCCTCTCCCCTATGTGGGACGCGTTGGGTAAGGAAATATTAATATCTTGTATTCATACTGTGTAACGAAACAAACTGAAAAAAAAATTATTAAACCCAAAGCGTTAACGTACCTTGTTATTCTACAAAATAATTCAATTCAATTTATTTGGCAAAAAATAAAAACAAGCATGTTTGAGTTGCCATGTAGGGAAAGGGTGGTCGAAATTTACGCAGAAGAGGATACAGTGGCCCAGCACCTGTCCAAATTCATATTAAATTGCTGCATTGTTAGCGCATTTATTACCTCTCTTGGGAGACTATTCTAAATTCCAGGGATCCTGATTGTGAAAGCGGCCCTCCTCTGGTTCAATTGAAATCGACGATGAAATAGTTTATGTGGTGTCCGCATAGACCTATTTCTAGTGCAGGAGTTGAATAATAGATCCCGAAGTATATCGTAACGACCTTGTAAAGATTACAAGTGCTACTATGAAGAAAGAGAGAGAGAGACAGACGACCTCTACACACAGATTCTACTACATGAGAAACGAGACGCAACTCTACATTCGCTATTACTACAAAACGTCACAACATGGCGTGCTGGCCATAGTTGTTACGAGACAGACGAAGATTCGTCCACTATGTTACAACTAGATTCTGCATTAAAAAGCCTGAAAAAGGTTGATACGCCATAAAATAAAATTGAGTAAATACAGGGTCAGATGGATTTCGTTTAGTTTAAAATTTGATAAGATTCAACTATAAAAAATAAAAATGAAGAAAAAAAATGTGTCCAAAGCCAAAATGTTGTAAGAGACATCTGGTGGTCCAGAGAGACGAGTCTGCCATCCCCTGGGATAAGCGACACGCGATATTAATCTCTAACCCTACCAATTAGAAGGGCTTATATCCCTTCCCCCACCTGTCAACCAGATGGAAATGCAATTAAAAGCTCACACATTTATAATCTTTCTTGTTTCTCAGTTAAATTCATAAGTAAGCCATTAGGTGACTTTTTATGTTAATTATAACTTTGAAGGCATATTTAGTTTTATGTTTCTCCGTTATGTAATTCGATAGAGCTTAAGGATTTTGTAACATTAAAATCGCGATATTTCTTGGGCATCAAAGAAGGGGCGTGTTAACCTACTCATGGGCCGGAAATAGGGAGTACTAAAGAATGAAAATGACTTCCTTCATTCCATTAAATTTAACGTTTTTTTTTCTTCTTCCCTATCTTCTTTTTAACTTTGTGAACAAAATGAGGACTCTCAAATATCGAAAATATAAAGTCAAATAATATTCCTGCTGTATGAGTGTACACCCTATATAAAAAAAAAGATAAAAAACTGATAAAAAAAGATGACTAAAAAAAAAAAAAAAATAAATAAATAAATAAATCATTTCTTTAGTTTAGCTGTGAATCAGAATTTATTTGTAGAATTTGGTATATTCAGACTTCTGTTCTAATCTTAGGTGTTTTTATCACAACGTTTCGCCCGATGTAACCTCCGACCGTCTTCCGGTGTATCTTGTCGAACTCGGGAATCTTTCTGTCAAACTCAGGAATCTGGACGAAATTTCGAACGGAACCCTTTATTAAACCTACGTGGGTAGCATGCTCTCATTCCATCTGCCATGACTGGACAGAAGTCTTCAGTAATTCGCAATTTTTTGTATCGCCCGCACTGAGGATTGAACCTTCAACCTTCAGATGACTGTCACTTAGAACTGCATTTTTACTTAGTACTTGCGGACAATTCTAGTATGAATTTTGGGAGCCTTCAACCTATTCTTGTTTTTGATCTAACTACTTATCACTATAGATCATAACTTATCTATCATTTATACTTATAGGTTCCCATATTGTATTGAATTCTATCCTATGTCTGCTTAGGAGGTCATTGTCGCCCAACATATGTGCTGCTTCTTTGAGTCGTCTTACTCTCCACCGTTCTTCTCTATCTATAATTTTTACTTCATCCCATAAGTGTAGATGATTTCCCTTTTCCTTCCATATGTGGTCAGCTATACCTGATGAGAACAGTAGTCCGAATATACCAAATTCTACAAATTATCACCCCTCATCTCAAAAATGCGGAAACAGAATTTATTTGTTTTTAATTTTGAAAACAGGGGCAGACAATCAACCGGAAATAATATAGAATTAGAAGGTTTTATCCAAAACAATCAATAAAGCGAACAATAATAACAGGAAACAGTATTTTTTTTATTTAATAATGTAAAATTTTATAAAACGAATAGTCAGTGTTTTTTTTTTTGTATGATTTAAAACTTTATAAAAAACGAAGAGTTTGTCTGATTTTTTTCATCAAACAAAAAGTCAACATTGATTTTTTTTGTATGATTTAAAACTTTATAAAAACGAAGAGTTTGTCTGATTTTTTTTATCAAACAAAAAGTCAACATTGATTTTTTTTGTATGATTTAAAACTTTATAAAAACGAAGAGTTTGTCTGATTTTTTTTATCAAACAAAAAGTCAACATTGATTTTTTTTGTATGATTTAAAACTTTATAAAAACGAAGAGTTTGTCTGATTTTTTACATCAAACAAAAAGTCAACATTGATTTTTTTTTTGTATAATTTAAAACTTTATAAAAACGAAGAGTTTGTCTGATTTTTTACATCAAACAAAAAGTCAACATTGATTTTTTTGTATAATTTAAAACTTTATAAAAACGAAGAGTTCGTCTGATTTTTTACATCAAACAAAAAGTCAACATTGATTTTTTTTTTGTATGATTTAAAACTTTATAAAAACGAAGAGTTTGTCTGATTTTTTTCATCAAACAAAAAGTCAACATTGATTTTTTTTGTATGATTTAAAACTTTATAAAAACGAAGAGTTTCTGATTTTTTTCATCAAACAAAAAGTCAACATTGATTTTTTTTGTATGATTTAAAACTTTATAAAACAAAAAGTAATCATTTAAAAATAATGGTAAAAATAATTTGTACTTCCGGTTGATTGGGTTAGGAGTGAATGTAACTCTTCAAAATTGATTCCTGATTCACAGCTAAACTAAAGAAGTGCCAAAATATCCTTTGTCAGTGTTTGCACTAATATTCATATAAAATAACGTCTCAATCAGTAAAGTTAAAGAAATAAAAGAAATAAGAGAGAAAGGCAACTGGAAAGTTTTTTAAAAGAAAAGAAAGGATAGAAAAACGTATAAAGCGGTATAGAAAGAATTTTAAAAAAAAATAGATCACCTAAGTTAAGCAACGGTGAGCCTGGTCAGTACTAGATGGGTGAGCATTTGGGAATGCCAGGCACTGTATGTGGATACCTAGCTGTTGGCAAATAGCATCGCTAACCCGCAGTGCCTAGTATAGCAACTATGGTAAAAACCCCTGAATGACAGCCACCAATAAGATGGATGCAAATCAGGGAGGGGTTCCTCCTCCAGGAGTGATCAAAAACCTGATGGTGATGGTATGAACATGAAAAAAGAAAAACCAAAAATGATTGATTTTTTTTTTTTTTTAACGTAGTTCACCCCAAACAAGGCAGGCCGCTACTGTAGACATAAAGGGCTACTGAGAAGAAAAAAGGGGAGAAGGTTGGGGGGTGGTCAACCTAAACTGGGATCTGCGCAGCGAGATGTCTGTTTACATTAATTTTAAATTTCTGCATGTCAGTACTGTCGGGGAAACAGGGAGGGAGTTCCAGAGGCCAGCAGCACGAGGAAAGAAGCTATTTAAGTAGAAAGCTCTCCGGCATCTGGGGATCTCCACAGTGAATGGATGGGATTTAGTTGATTGTCGAGTTGGTCTAGTGAATTCACGTCGAGGGGGCACGGACCAAAGTTTTTCAAATATTTGTACTTGTGTGTTATCTTTCCAGATCAATCATCCTGAGGAAGTCTTGAAATAACGACGAAACGTTGATGAATACATAAATAATATTCATGGTTTTCCTTTTTTCATTTTCCATTACGTTGGAATATTATTTCAATTTTTTACCATATATATATATATATATATATATATATATATATATATAATAAGGAATAGGTAAAATAAATACCTTTTGAAGCATTAAAGATGGGATATCAATTTTTTTTTTTTTTTAAAAAGAAAAATAATAAATCGAAACCGATTTTTTTTTTTTTTTTTTATTATAAACTAGCATTTTTTTTTTTGTTAGTTTAAAGTGATACAGATATTTCGCTAAAAACTTGGCATCATCGGTGTGTAATATATCCTGATGTCATCGGATTTGTATTTTTTTTTTTTCCTACCGGCTTTTGTTGTTCCAGCCGGGCCAAAGGGGTTAGCTGTTGTTTCCCTACCCTCAAATATTTAATGCTTCAAAAGGTATTTATTTTACCTATTCCTTCTTAAATTTAACAATAGATGCTTCTTAAAAAAAAAAAAAAATATGAACCTTAAAACACTTAAATATATATATATATATATATATACTCAGTGTGTAGACAATGCAGAACTTATGTCAAGCAACTACCAGAGGACACAATGCACCTATGAAGATCTATCTGATGCAATGGGGATAGAGCGAGATGACTGAATGATGTCGATGACAATGATGTGTAATATATATATATACATATATATATATATGTATGTATAAATATATTATTTTCACGTTATTAACTAAAATTTGTTAAAATTTATTAAAACACAGCAACCTGTAATTGGTAGCATTGTGTGTGAGGCCAGTGACAACATTTTGAAGTGCTTAACAGAATACAATCAGGAGAATAGAAAGTGAAGCTTGGGTTTACTTCCGGCAGCCTCGTAACTCTCACTTCCTTTTTTTTTTTGTCCTTTAGTCCTCGCATTCTATGAGCGATGTTTCTGACAAAGGAAGAAGAATTGCTGTTTTCTGGGTCGGAATCTATTCATCTAACACTTATTGTTGGCTAGTTTTTGACCTTGAAGTAGTATTTTTTTTTTTTTAGCTTCTTACATCAAGTGACTTCATGCCTTGTCTGGAGCGATTTCCATTAAAACATTTTTTTTCAAACGTCTGTCTCCCCGGAAAATGGCGGCTCGAGCGTTGTGTGGCTTTTTGACGATATTTCGATCCTCTGCTTTATTTTAATTTTCATCATGTTTACCAATTCGGTATCTCTACCTGCAAATTCTGCCGATACTTTCGTCATGGGCTAGTAAAAAAAAAAAAATTTTTTCTTTGATCTATGAATTTATATCATTCATATCTGAGGGGGGGGGGAGGGGGCTCGTGTAGTCGGTGCCACGCAATGAATGTGAGAAACACTTTGCATTGGTATCTTTTTAAGATGGCGATATTTCTTTTATGGAAGTCCGAACGGTCATAAAAGAACCAAATGACTTTGGCTTCTGCTCAAATAAAAAAAAAAAAAAAAAAAAAAAAAAGAAGAAATTGTTTCTTTATTCAATTCAATAAATTTGGCAAAAAAAATAAAACAAGCCTGCTTCAGTTGCCATGTAGGGAAAGGGTGTGTGAATATTTACACAGGAGAGGATACAGTCGCCCAGCATCTGTCAAAATTCGCCTCGAATTACTGCGTCGTTGTCGCATTTACTACATTTTCCTGGAAGTCCATTTGAAGGTCCATAAATTCCGATTGAAAAAGCGGCCCTTCTGTTCAATCTAAATCGGCGATCAAACACTTTCTGGTGATTCTTGAGTAGAACTCTTTCTGACGCAGGGGTGAATAATATGTTTTGAGAGAAGGTCGCAATGGCCACTGATGAGATTGTAGGTCAAAATGAGATCACCATGTAATTGTCGGCGTTCAAGAGAGAAAATGTGAAAAGCTTTGATTATTATTTAAGTAAACTTATTTCAACCATGCTAGATAACAAATTTAATCCCCCCCCCCCAATAAAAAAAACAAAACATTTTTATATCTATTAAGGAAATAATCTCATAAGATTGCGTAGCCACACGCAAAGGTTATGAGTCTAACGCTTGGCCTTTTGGCTAAGATCAAAGTGTAGTATCTGTTCCGATGGATACTGCACCCCATAGACTGGTATTGTCTTGACCTTCGGGGCTTGATTTACACCGGTCTATGGGTCTGTCCTGTGCAGTTCTAGGAGGTCCACCATCCCAGGTTTCACCTCCCCTCTTTGGGGAGGAGTAAGTTTATTGCTTACTGCCTGAGGCGCCCCTACCGAGGAATGCCGACGGGGCTGCCCAGGCAATTTTTAAACCCCACTTTCCCGACCCGACCTTGGGTCACATCTTACTTGTGGGAGTAAGATAAAAGCTGGCCTTGTGCCTAACTCCTGGAGAGGAGTAAATCAATACTCGACAAAAGAATTTGCCCCCTTCCTTTTCTGTGACATACCATTCTTCCCCCCCACCACCACCACCACCACTTCTCGATATCATGATATCCTGCTCCCCCCCCCCACACACACACCTATTTTTACATATCTCGCAGTCTCGTTATGAACGACACATTTTAAACTAGGTGAACTTTTAACATTGAAAAAAAAAAAAAAAAATGACGTCTGACAAAGTTTTATTAGCGGTTTATCTGTAGTATTCATTTCAATTTGACCACGTGACCCATTACGGTTTTTAACCGCGATTCTCACCTACTTTCTTCTTTTTCTTCTTCTTTCTTCGATATGAACAGTTAAAGAAACGGACATGTTTTACAAACTTGATGCGATCGTAGCATATTAAAGCTATGATCTAAACATCTCCAATGGATGTGTCGCTTTTTTTTATATGTTCGTAGAAATAGAAGTTTTATTTACTCCTCCCCAGGAGTTAGGCACAAGGCCAGTTTTATCTTACTCCCACAAGTAAGATGTGACCCAAGATCGGGTCGAGAAAGTGGGGTTTGAAAAGCCAGCGCTCGAGAGGTGAGCACTCTGGCCATTTAAAAATTGCCTGGGCAGCCCCGTCGGCATTCCCCGGTAGGGGCGCCTCAGACAGTAAGCAATAAACTTACTCCTCCCCAAAGAGGGGAGGCAAAGCCTGGGAGGGTGGACCTCTTAGAACTGCACAGGACAGGCGTGCAGTATCCATCGGAACAGATACTACACTTTGATCTTAGCCAAAAGGCCAAGAACAACAATATTAAATATTTAAAAGGGACTTATCTTAACACATTATAATTGCTATAAAGCTCTATCTAAAGGAACATCGAGCACTTTTGTGTGTGCAAGATTTTTTATGATTATACACACACATATATATATATATATATACACACACACACAGAGGGTGATTCATAAGTCACTTAGCTATTTAAAATGATAACCATATGAAGCACAAACATACTATGAACTTTTGATAATTGTTATCTTACTCTCTAATTACTGCTATTTGTTATTTTAAATTTGTTCGTTTATATATTTGTTTCTATATATATTTATTTCATAAATCAATCAAATATGCTACAAAGAGTCGTAAATTCCTTGCAAAAAGAATGGAGCTATGCATGCAGAACGAAGGTGGAAATTTTGAAAATTTGCTGTAATTTTAAACTCCCATAAATGAATTTGTTGAATAACTTTCTGTTTTGTATTACCGTATTTTTTAACTTTAGAATTTCAAAAATAAATAGCTAAGTGACTTATGAATCACCCTATATATATGGGAAACGAAAAAGGAAAAACCAAGAGATATCTTTTATATATTCATCAACGTTTCGTCTTTATTGTAAGACTTTCTCAGGATGATAATTTTAAGAAAAATGTCATGCAAGTACATCGAAACATTAGGTTGACATGATGGGTTGATAAGGAAAAGTAGTAGCCATGGCTACTAAGAGTGCTGGACGAGGGTCCAGGCTGCGAGAAGTCAGTGGTGGCAAAGAATGAAATAGATATGGAAAGCTTTGAGTGGGTACATTAAGGCAGCAGTGAGAAAGGGGAGGGTGAGAGTGTTAGTGAATTTGCCTTAGGGTGGAAGAGAGGAAAGGGGGGCTGAGGTTTTTGTCGTGGTGAGGTGTGGCATAAGTTTTTGAGGGGCTGGGGAAAGAGGAGGGAAGGGGGGAAACTGTGTGTTTGGTATGTAGGTGGTATCATAGTTTTAGAAAAAGATTTGAAGAAATGAAGATAACTTGAAAATGGGCGGGGGGTGGGCAAGAGTATGAAAGAAGTAGTCGAAAGGGTGAGATAGGTGAGAGGGGAGATTTTGTTGTGGTCAGGTGTGAATTTTTTTTTTTTTTTAGGCTGGAGGGAGGGTAGGAGTGTTGACCAGCTGGCTATGTCAGGAATGTGTGAATATAAGTGAGTTTGAAAGAATGTGTTGAAGTGTGCTGTGAACATGACAATAAAGAAAAAGAAAAATGATTTTAATTTTGGGGAGAGATAAGTAAAATGTAGTTTCGTTCAGGATGTGTTTATGGTTTGAGATTAAATTGAGGGCAAAAGGGGTTTAAATATCTAAATATTTGTGAGGATGTGTAGATTGTGTTCATTGGTAAGGCTGTTATTTGTGGTTAAGTAGTTTTGATTCGTAGTGAGTGATTCATGAGTAGGTGAATGAATATATATGTGACAATGAGGCAGTACGTAAGTGTGTATGCGGGGAGTTGTATATAAGTGCAATTGAGAACGATGAGAAGAAGGGTTAGCCATGATCTACGTTTAGTTTTTGTTCGGTTAGGATAATGTTGCTTATTAAAGGGAATAGATTGTAGAAACCATTGTGTTGTCTGTGATGAGTGCTGTTTCAAGTAGTCTTCGCCGAGCTTTGTTATAAATGTGTTTGATGATTTCGGTCTGTTCAAACTTGATTATATATATATAAATAATGTATGTGTGCTTCGGTTTATGTTGAAAAGAAATCAATAAAGTGCTCGAGCGCAAAAAATGTGACAGCTAATATACAAATTATTTATTTAAAAACTATACGTTACATACAGACGTATCATGGTGTCATTGATAGGTTGACCTTTTCTTTTTGTTAAAAAAAAGTCGTTAGAGCCCAATTCAAATCATCAACGACTCATGAAATAAAAACAAATCGAAGAATCTGTTTTAAAATAAAAAAAAAAGTTTAACCCATTAACCCATGTTTTATTGTCAAAGAAGAGGAAGAGGTTTCTTGCATGGAGAACGGTTTGGTAAAGAGATAGATAGATAGATAGATAGAGAAAGAGAGATAGAGAAAGAGAGAAAAAGAAGGAAAGAGATGGAAAGAGAGATAGATAGAGAGATAGAGAAAGGGGCATAGAGAAAGAGAGAAATAGATAGATAAATAGAGATAGATAGATAGAAAGAGAGAAAGAGAAAAAGAAAGCTAGAGATAGAGAGAAAAAGAAAGAGAGATAGAGAGAAAAAGAAAGAGAGAGAGAGAGAGAGAAAGAAAGAGAGAGAGAGAGAGAGAGAAAGAAAGAGAGAGAGAGAGAGAGAGATAGATAGATAGATAGATAGATAGATAGAGAGAGAAAAAAAAAAGAAAGAGAGAGAGAAAAAAAAAAAAAGAGAGAGAGAAAAAGAGATAGATAGATAGAGAGAGAGAGAGAGAGAGAGAGAGAGAGAGAGAGAGAGAGAGAGAGAGAGAGAGAGAGAGAGAAGGGAGAGAGAGAGAGAGAGCAAATAGATTACTGACTGCAAACTCCATTGGAAAATGAATAACATCAACAAAAAAAAATGGTGTAAATCTCAACATTGTGCAGCAAATTGTTGACAGTCGAAAGTTCAACTTTTGGTTTTTCGCTACTTTAAGAATTCTTATTAAAAGATTAACGTCAAAGAAGTCTGGAGTTTTAATCTTTCACTTCTGTTTGTTCGAAATGCTGGCAAAAATATGCTCCCTATCGTCGCAGACATTTTCAAGTACATATGAGAACGAACATATATTACACTGCCTCCCTCCTCTCCCAAAAGGAGGAGGTAATGCCTGAGAGGATGGTATCATGACAAACGAACAAGAGGTAATGCCCGGGAGGATGGTCTAGTGACAAAAGAACAGATACTACAATTTGTTTTACAGTCAAAATAAATAATGTTTTCATTTTGAAGAATTCTGATTCAGAAAGGTATCAAAAACAATCGCATTATTAGCTTGGCTTAATAATAAATATTAAATTGATGGGTTTAGTAATTTTCTTAATAATCCAACACTTTGCTGAGGTTATCTCTCACTAACCTTACATACACACACACATATATATATATACATATATATATATATATATATATATACATATATATATATAAATAAATTAGCAGACCTATCTCTGATTCATTCAGATTAATCTTTGATTCCTCGCTTTCTGTGTATCAATTTCATGCCCACTCCTATTAGTTGTTTGATTATCCTGGCCAGTTCCTCTGTCTTCTTCCCTCTTATCGCCTTTTACCTCCTCCCCCACCGCCTCCCCCATACTAGCTCAGTAGGTATGAAAGTGAAAAGGAAAAAGAAAATAAAAATATAAAAAGAAGTATAAGAAACAAAGAAGAATGTATCACCCACTTGTCATAGTTCAACATCTTCTCATATGGTCCAATCGGATCATCCTTTTCTCATCCCATGTGTGTGCCTTCAAAATAAAATTATTTCCAAATCTTCACTTTTTCTGAAGACGTTCACCAACACGAACGAAACCGGTCAAATCTCTTGTTTTTGTTTTTCTCCTGCACTTTAACCTGTTTTCTGTTTGTCATTTTTCTCTCACACACACACACACACACACACACACACACACACACACACACACAGGAATAGTAATTTGCTTGAAGCATTGCTGGTAAATAATTATGTGGGTATTTAAGAAGGCTGATAGCAATGCAGAGAACCGGAATGGTAAAAGAGAGGATGAACAAAAACCAATAATCGAAGACAATATTTGGGGTATAAATCTTCACAATTATTGATTTATTTTTCGATAGATCTTTCACATAAAATATCAGTAAATAGAAGATCTACTGTTAATATAAATCAAATCCGGAATGGTGGAACATCTTTTGATATTTCGAGTGAAACATTCCCTTTCTCAAAAAAGAAAACAAAAGTTCGATCCGTCTAAGGTAAATAAACGTCCAAGATTGACTATTTTAAATCATTCTTAAATCATGTTCTAAATGGAGAGTATACACAAAGGTATTTATATGGTTTACAGCTGTTTCAAGGCGACGTTTATTTTAAGTCATATAATATAACAAACTTCTTTCAAAACATCGAACATCAAAACAGAATTTCGTATATATATATATATTGTATAATTTGAACTGAGGATGGTCACACCAAGAAATAAATGCATAGGAACATTTTACAAATTTCTTGATGTTAGCCGAAACAATTGTTTACGAAATAAAAAAATAAGTTGGAAAAAATGACGTGAATCTGTCTGTGATAATGATGTGGAATTGAACTACGTAAAAATACTAAATATAGCATAGCTCTAGCTTTAAACTATTGAGCTATTATAAGTACTTTGTGTTACAAAATAAAAAAATACACACACACACACACATATATATCTTCTATTATATAAAAGGCATGTATGTTTGTATGTCTACAAAATGCTCCTGAGATACTCGACAGATGCCGTGAAGTTGACATTTTCTGAACTGCCCAGCTTTCGGTCGTGAAATATCGAAAACTTGGAAAAAACATTGATTTCTTTGTTTTAACCATCATCTGTACGTTATGTATATGTGCGGTTTGCCGAAACAAAGCCCAGATATAAACAGCGTTCAAGTGATCTATTTTTCATAGGGTCTTATACGCTGCTTAGCGCTGCGGGTATCGAGAAAGGACCAAGACGCTGACGGTTCGATCCCCACCGACTCACATGATTTTTTTTTTTTTTTTTAAAGATGACTTACATATACGTCGAAGAGGAGGGGGCGGTGGGAGTGGGAGGACCGAGCAAGACAAAGATAGTACTTTTAATGATAGAAATATGTTATGCTTTAGCCACGGGCAACGAGGAGAGGGGGCCACTGGGAAAGAGAGAGGTTGTTACACTTTTGCCTTCAGAGAGGGAGGAGAAATATAACATCACTCCATAAGTCCCGGACCTAACATATAGATGGCACCACAAATAAAAATATGATTTTTATAAAGTACTAACCTTCAAATTAGATCACAATTAAATATTGCCGGAATTTAACGAACTGTTTTAATTATGGCGTTATTATCAAAAAAAAATACTGCTTATTTTTTTGAAACGCGTGTTTTGTCATAAAAAAAATCGTTGTTGTTGCGTCCATTTGAAGGAGGGGGGGGCAACAGTGGGAATTTGTTGTTTGGCGAAGGAAATCATTTTGGTAAAAGTACAGAATAGTTAACACTGGAGAACTCGTAAATAACATTTTTTTTATATAAAACGTACTAGAATGAAATGCTCGACTGAACCGGCATAATTTTAACGTGTGGAAACGATTTGTAAGATTTTTTTTAAACGGTTAAATACAGAATAGTTAACATTCGAGAACTCCTAAAAAATAAAATTAAAAATTAAAATTTTAAAAATTAAAATGTCAGAAATCGCCTATTTTTAACGTGTGGAAGCAATTTGTAAAATATTTTTTTAAATCGTAAAAAATTTTTACAAATCGTCTCCACACGTTAAAACTATGTGGGTTCGGTGGAGAATTTAATTCTAATGAGTTTTATATAAATTATGTGTAGCTGTTTTGTTTTACGATTTCTCGAGTGTTAACTATTCTGTAATTTTACCCACAATTAAATTATTTTTTTAATTTAATGCAGTTTGAAAAATGGGTGCTTCTTGCTTAAAAGTCCGAAAAAAAGATTTCTTTGTCTTTTAATGTTTAAGAGGTAAATAAGGGGCAGTAACTCTTATCAACTGTTGTTATTACATGTAACGTAATTTACTGCCACATTCAATTAATTAGTAATAAATAAACAACAAAGTATACGTAAATGGAAAATTTAAGATTTTGAAAATTAATTAGTAATAAATGAACAACAAAGTATACATAAATGGAAAATTTAAGATTTTATTGAAAATTTACGCATTTATTTTGTTCGTGATGGCACAAGTCGCATGTTATGCCCACAATTACAGGTCTCTTCTCCAGAAATAAGTCCATGCGCTTGCAAAAAATCTATCTGTTTTGCTTTTTCTGAAGTAAAATATAGTACGTCTTCAAACTGGAACAATTTCAAATCCATGATTCCAGTTGAAGAGAATATCAGGCTTGATAGAAATTAACGATAAAGTCTGGCTCAAAATTACAATTAAGAGTTACTGCCCCTTATTTACCTCTTAAACATTAAAAGACAAAGAAATCTTTTTTTCGGACTTTTAAGCAAGAAGCACCGAAAAATTCTTATTCTTTTGAAAAGAGTGTTTTATTAAAAAGCATCGCTGCTGCTGTTGCGTCCATTTGGAGGTGGGGAAGGGGAGCGACGGGAAATTGTTGCTCATTAAATTTTGACACAGCTAATGGTCGCTCTTTCATGGACATCACGTTCTATTGACTCGTCACAACGACAGAAGAAAAAAAACAAATGAATAAAAGATAGATTAAAAATGAAGACATAAACACTCGTAAAAATTATAAGCTTGAAAGCCTTCCTCAATGCGGACTTTGGCCATTTGTAACAGTTAACAGAACGAAAAAGGGGTAAAAAAAAAAAATAGGCAACAAATAACTGTCACGCAAGGCAAGATAAGGTACTCTACTAACTAAAAAAAAGGGTTATCCTACTAACAGTGCTTCCACACTGAAAAGTCAAAAGTTTTAGTAAAATAAGTTTATATATATATATATATATATATATATATATATATATATATATATATATATATATATATATATATATACAGTTTTTCATGGTAAACAACTGATGATCCCTTAAAATAGTGTTAGAAACTAACTAATATAATAACTGTAAAAAATAAATTGACTTACATGAGTAATTTTCCACTGGAAGACTTGAGACTATAAGTTGTTGTTTTTAATATATATTTTTATATATTTTTTAATTTTTGATATAGTTTTAATGGTTGAGAAACTTCCGAGACTATATATATATATATATATATATATATATATATATATATATATATATATATATAGTAAGAATTTTTTTTAGTAAAATCAATGTACTATTAATTAGTAAAATAGAAAAGAAGACGCGTTAAAAGACTTGAAGGAAAAAAATGTCGGACGATGCGATAGAAAAACAGAATTGTTGCCCTGGAGAAACGAAACGAAGCAAAGCCGTGTGTAATTATAAATATATATTATTTTATTTCAAAATTTTTAATTAGGTATAAAAATAATTTATTGTTAACAAATACTTTTTTTTATTAACACTTGTTGTACACTTTATTGCTTTCTGTGAAGGGTTCGTTTTTCGTTCAACACATTCCGGTCGATCTAAAACGTGACACTTGGCGACCATATTGGACGAACTTGGGATTATTTACGAATTTCTTCGATATTTCATAGATTTTCAAACGTGCTTTTCGCACGTTTTCTTGCGTAATGCGACTTGGATTATAACTCGAAATGATTTTTCGGTTAATATTATTTAACAAAAACAACAACGTAATGTCTCGCATTTTGTGTGAAACCACCGTTAGTAGGATTACCGCAAAAAAAAAAAGATTTTATTGCAAGTTTAAAATTGGGACGTCATGGAGAAATAAAAAAAAAAATAAGAAAAAATAAGAAATATCTGTATAATGTACGTACCCATATATCGTATACCCAAAATCACATAAATTGATTGAGTATTTTTTTTTATTTTATAAAATAAAATAAAATTTAATCGGTAAACGAGTATCGTTGATATATCGTCGCCATATTGGACATGGTCAAGGGAGGCAAGTCAAACTTTGCGAACTAGAGAAATACAGCCTGGAATTTTATCGATAAAATTTGATTTTCTTTTGTTTAAGAAAAAACAAACTTGATCAATTTACGTGATTTTTGGTATACGGTATATTCATTCCGTCACGGGTACGTACATCAAATATATTAGACAGAAAGTGTTCCCCCATTATAATTCACATTATAAAATCAAACGTTTTTAATTGAATTTTTACGGTATCTTTTGTTGGCGAATGGGCATAACAGGTAGGAACGCTGGCTTCCGTTGGAAAATGGTTGAAGAAAGTGTCTACGGATGCCTGAAAGTGATACAACAATTTTTTAAATTCCTATTAATAAATTATTTTTCAAATAGTCTGTATTATGTTAATTATTAGAATATGATGAAAGAAAAGTCTGAAATTAATATGAATAAAAAAAATTGTTGTATCACTTTCAGGCATCCGTAGACATTTTCTTCAACCCTTTTCCACCGGAAGCCAGCGTTCCTACCTGTTATGTGCATTTGCTAGGTACGTGCAAAATCAATGGCCGATTCCCAAAATGTAAAAACATTTTCACCCCCCCCCCTCCCCTTAAAAATTCACTAAAATTCAGGAAATCAACCAATTTTAATGAAATTTTCAATATTTATTAATCAACAATCATGGAATACAATGAAACTACAGTTTTAAATCATGTAAAAAAAAATGATAAAATTGACGCAGTTCGTAACGTAAAAATAATTTTTAACATTTAAAAAAAGTTTTATTTCAAATTCTAAGGAAAAACATTGGTAAACAGACGTCATCAATAATTTCAGAGTATTACTAAATTAAAAACTAATACCAAGTTAAATATGAACCTTTTTAGTTAAAAATAAAATAAGATCTTAATTGCGTACACTCACAAATATTTTAATTAAATAAGCATTTCCTTTTTTATTATAACAAAATAAGGGTATTTAAATTTGTTTATAACCTTAAAAAAAATAAAGAAATGAATGGATAATAATTTTTCAACTTCTATAAACTATTACAAAACCATTTTTATATATGAAGTTAAAAATGATAAATTATGACATTTTTGTCTTCCATATATTTTGCATAGCGATAGTCAATTGGTAAACAAAGTCGTTTGCCGATTATGTGTCGCCGGATTTGACTCATTTATGACTTTTGGGGGATAATTTTGCTAATTTTTAGTAAAATGTGGGAATTTTTTTTTTAATTCAGTATCTTATGACTTTAATTTAATAATTATCTTTGAAATAGTTCCCAAAAACTTATATTTATCTTTCAAGGGATTTTTACAAGTAATTTTTTTCAAAGTTCAAACTTCGCTGAATTTTTTAGTTTTTTAGCCACCGTGATTACATATTTCATTAAAATTTATTTTTCACACGTAAATATGCAGTTTTTTTTTCGTTTAGAGATTAAGTTTAGGCTTTTATCTTTCAAACACAATCAAAGTTTACACGGAAACTAATTAAATAATTAATGATAAGCCCTTTTTAATAAGCATAGTCCGTAGAAGAAGACGCCATTTTTGCACGTACCTAGCATTTGCCCTTTTGTTTATTAAATTGTTAGGTGAAAGTACAGAATAGTTAAGAAAGCACCCCTTCATGTTAAGAATGACTTTCTAAATATTAACGTTATTATTTCAGCACGGTCCGTAAACTGCAGAAGTACCGTTTTTTAATTTTTAGTTTTTTTACAAAAACAGTTTATAATGAATTATATTAAAAATAGTTCACACGTTTCACCATGAATTCACGGTATCCGAGAGGAAGATAATCAGAAGGGACATTTTTTGCATTATCACCGTCTTTCCGTCTGCGAAGTAGCAATCAGAACTGAATTTCAGCAACGAAACTAAAACATAACCATTTAAACGGGTTCTTTCAACTTCATTTATAAACTAGCTGCACAATCCCGGCGATGACAAAAAAAGAAAAAAAATGACTTGTTTAAGAAGAAACGGAAATCACTTTTGTTGACTTTAATTTGGTAATCAAATTTGTTGTTTTGAAATAGGAATTTTAAAAAGTTAATTTGGTAATCAAATTTATTGTTTTGAAATAGGAATTTTAAAAAGTTAATTTGGTAATCAAATTTATTGTTTTGAAATAGGAATTTTAAAAGGTTAATTTGGTAATCAAATTTATTGTTTTGAAATAGGAATTTTAAAAGTTAATTTGGTAATCAAATTTATTGTTTGGAAATAGGAATTTTAAAAAGTTAATTTGGTAATCAAATTTATTGTTTGGAAATAGGAATTTTAAAAAGTTAATTTGGTAATCAAATTTATTGTTTGGAAATAGGAATTTTTAAAAGTTAATTTGGTAATCAAATTTATTGTTTTGAAATAGGAATTTTAAAAAGTTTATTTGGTAATCAAATTTATTGTTTTGAAATAGGAATTTTAAAAAGTTTATTTGGTAATCAAATTTATTGTTTTGAAATAGGAATTTTAAAAAGTTAATTTGGTAATCAAATTTATTGTTTTGAAATAGGAATTTTAAAAAGTTAATTTGGTAATCAAATTTATTGTTTTGAAATTGGAATTTTAAAAAGTTTATTTGGTAATCAAATTTATTGTTTTGAAATAGGAATTTTAAAAAGTTAATTTGGTAATCAAATTTATTGTTTTGAAATAGGAATTTTAAAAAGTTAATTTGGTAATCAAATTTATTGTTTTGAAATAGGAATTTTAAAAAGTTAATTTGGTAATCAAATTTATTGTTTTGAAATAGGAATTTTAAAAAGTTAATTTGGTAATCAAATTTATTGTTTTGAAATAGGAATTTTAAAAAGTTAATTTGGTAATCAAATTTATTGTTTTGAAATAGGAATTTTAAAAAGTTAATTTGGTAATCAAATTTATTGTTTTTAAATAATAATTTTAAAAAGTTAAATTGGCAATCAAATTTATTGTTTTGAAATAGGAATTTTAAAAAGTTAAATTGGCAATCAAATTTATTGTTTTGAAATAGGAATTTTTTTAAAGTTAATTTGGTAATCAAATTTATTGCTTTGAAATTGGAATTTTAAAAAGTTAATTTGGTAATCAAATTTATTGTTTCGAAATAGGAATTTTAAAAAGTTAAATTTAGTACTTGACGCATATCGATGAATAGTAAAGAAGAAAAAAAAAGCTGTTGCACCGGCGTTCACCCATGTCGGGTTGAGCCGGCTTCTTCCCTGGCTTGCAATACATCCTGATTCATGGCGCCCCATGTACGGTGTTTCTGGGCAAGGTTGCACGAGATGGCTAATCAATCGCGATTACATCGTCGAAGACCGACCACCTGTGGATTTGAGCTGCTTTTCTGTAGATGCTATCGTGTGCATGAGTAATATTACTAAACAAGAAAATTATTTCGTCCACGGTGTGGTGGTGTGGAGCAGAGCGACTATCTCCCATCCGCTGGGTCCTCAGGTATATCTCCAGTAAAGCCATGCAAGAAGGAGAGGGGCTGAATATAGACAAAGAATACAACAAAGTGAAAAACTGTAGAATTCTTTGTTTATATCCAACCCCGTGGACTAAATAAATTTCTTGTTTAGTAATATTACTCGCGCAAACAATAGAATCCACAAAAAAAAGCAGCTTTATAAATAACATACTGTGTACAGTGCGAGAAATAAATTTTCTGATATTAAAAACATATAAGACGAAAATTGTTTGTCTATCCACTTTTCTCCATCCGTTTAAAACCAACTTCTGGAATCAGATTCTTTCAGTCGACTCTCCATTTCTGAATTAGGAGAGTCACAGTCAGGAATCGTGAGTCAGTCATTTTTGTAGGAGTCTGAGTCGAGAAGGGGGGGGGGGGGTAAACAGGCATCAAAGTCAGGAATCAAGAGCTAGCATTTTTTTTATGATCGTAAGTTGAAGTAAGGTTTTTTTTTAATCCAATTCGACAGTCTGGAGTCACACTTCTAGCAAACTCCCCACTTCATATATATATATATATATATATATATATATATATATATATTACAGAAGACTAAAACAACATCGGTACCGTCAGTTTCAAATCCAAGCAATGGGGACTTATAATTGGTCTCCTTTATCGGACTTTCTTCAGCCTCTTTATATCTCGGGGTTTTCTCCCACTAACCTTATATATATATGCAGTAACTGGCAGAGCTACCCGGCGTTGCCCCGGGGTCATAAAAAAAAAGATAGAAGAGGTTAGTATTTTTATATATCTCTCTACCTATCTCAATCCGTCTCTTTATCTTTCTCTTTTCCCCTTCCCCGTTTTTCCTCATCCCTCTCCCCATTCCTCTTTCATCCCAGTTCTCTCTTGTTTTAATGTATTGAAAATAATAATGTAAGTCTCCTTTATATAATAGATCACATTGGAAATGGCTGAAAAAAAAAAAAAAACGACCCCCCCTCGACCTGGAAAGAATTAATAATTTTTTTCTAAATTTTAGATATCATTCATCCAGGGCAACGCTGATCAAGAATACACAAACTTTGTGGCTGTTTGTTTTGTAGTTTTGTTTTAACTGGACATATGCACATGCACTACATACATACACACAGACAACTGCTCTTTATATAATAGATGGTTCACGACTTACCAAGGCCAAAAGCCGCTCGAGGATAAGGGGTAGGGAGATTTTCAGTTGGATGATGGAACAGTACTATGAAAGGCTTTAGAACTATGATTAATATTCACAGGACGACTTGACATATACTTGTTGACTTTGGACTTGAAAACCACCATGTTATAGTCTGTAGGGAAACTTTCCCGCAGCAATGAGTTCCACAGGTGAGAAGTTCTTGGAAAGAAACTCCGTTCATGGAAGTTGTGTTTGATTTAGGAAGAAAGCTTTGGTGTGTTGCAAGGTTGGAAATAAAATTAAAATTATTTTAAAAAATAAATGAATAAATTTAAAACAAAAAAAGCTTTGGTGTGTTGCAAGGTTGGAAATAAAATGAAAATTATAAAAAAAAAATTTTTTTTTTTTAAAGTTATATAAAAAAATAAATTTAAAACAAAAACAGAAAAAAAAACGTACATTTTTTTTTTTTCAAATAATTGTTTAAATGTCATTTAAAAACATTTTAAGAGAACAAGTTAAACACTTGTCTATTTTTACTTCAAATGTGTGACCTTGACCAAATTAAACAATACAAGTTGAAATTGGCTTAAGCAAATTGTTTCAACGAGTCATTCTCACATTGGATAGCAACCCCCATCACCCTACCGGGGTGGGGTCGAAAGAAAGAAGGGGGAGGGGGTGATATACAAGTAGGTGGTTGCAAAAGAAGAATGGCAGGGAACCAGAAGAAATATTTTGAGTTGGATTTCTTTTTGACAAAATGTATAAAAAAATATTTTTAAACAAGAATTTAAAAATTCTTTTTTGATGAGGATTGATAATTTATATTTGTTATTCATATTTACTGTTCTCATCTTGGGTGTTATTCTCACAACGTTTCGACCGATGTAACCTTCGCCCCTTTTTCCCATTGATTATAAATAATAGATTAGAACACTATTAAAGAAAAAAAACAAATATATATATATATATATATATATATATATATATATATGATTATTTTTATTTACACAGACACGTACAAAATCTGCGACACTGGCATGTCGATGTTATCGATACAACAGCTATTATAAACTGAGATCTCATCAGGCAGAGTTAAAATCCGCTCTTAACCTTAGATCATATTTCTTTCCAAATATGATCTAAAGTTAAGAGCGGATTCTAACTCTGCCTGATGAGATCTCAGTTTATAATAGCTGTTGATCGATTACATCGACATGCCAGTGTCGCAGATTTTGTACATGTCTGTGTAAATAAAAATAATCATATATAAAAGCTCTATTTGATATTGAGCACTTTTTATAAACCCGGTTGAAATTCTTTGGATTACTACCCTGTGGATGTTTTACCTATATATATATATATATATATATTTACCTCCTTGCTAGAAGGTTAGACACAAGGTCAGGTGTGGTTTTGAATCTCCAGTGCACTAGTATAAGCACGCTCTGGCCTACAAAAAGTGCCTGAGCAGCCCCCTCGGCATTCCCCGGTAAGGGCGCCTCAGGAGATTAGCATAAAACTTATCTCTTCTCAGAGAGAAGGTAAAGCATGGGAAGGTGGACCTCCAAGGACTGAACAGAACGATACCTTAGCCCGATAGCAACAAACCCACTGTCAGACTGATCTTCATGGTTGAGCAGATCAACTGTCTCCAAATTCCACTCTGTATAGTCTTGTTTAATTATTTGCTTTAAAGTTTTCCTTGGCCGGTCAACCTTTCTGCAATTCAAGACGTACATGCTTCTGCAACGGTTTATCCAGGAGGATGAACGCTCCACATGACCGTACCAGCATAACCGATTCGTCCTTAGGATAACCTCTATGCTGGGATCCGACCTAACGTGTTGGGTTTGGTTAGATTTCACATTGCAGATTCATTTAATCATGGATCTGTTCATTGCACTGCAGTCGGGCGAGATAGAACTGGATGATGGCTCAGATCGTTTGCCAAACGATTTGGGCCATCATCCAATTCAAAAAAATATTTTATACTTTACAAAAAAAAATTAATAGATGAATTTATTCTTCCGATGGAATTTGGCTACAGGGTGGTTAGTCTGAAATCTTTTTCTCTTCTGCTGATGTAGAACAGGTGAAGTAGCAGGGTCAGTTCGCAGGACAAGGCCAAGGAAAACATGTGAGGAAGGGATAAATAAATACCTGGCCAGAGATAAGTTAGCTTGGAAGTCAATTAATTCCTAAAAGCCGTCCGACACATGCCAGCATGTAAAAGTGGACGTTAAACCGACGATGATTCGATTAATCGTCATGTAGGCACAATTAAACATGCTTATGATTACCTCTGCCAAGGAGGTTATGTTTTCGGTAGAGTTTGTTTGTCACGATGTTTGTGTACAAATCGCTTGACCAATTGTCACCAAACTAGGTCAAAATATCGGTCATGGTCCAACTTAGAATTGATTTTATTTTAGGATATCTAGGTCAAAGGTTAAAGTCATGGTCACAGAAAACGTGAAAGTCACACTTTTGGCGTTAATTTCCATTCTGTTAATCGTAAAGACTCGTTACTTGGCCGTCGATATGGTAACCAACAAAGTTTTGCATCTTGGCCTTTTGGCTAAGAGCAAAGTGTAGTATCTGTTCTGATGGATACTGCACCCCATAGACCGGTATCGTCTTGGCCTTCGGGGCTTGATTTACGCCGGTCTGTGGGGTTGTCCTGTGCAGTTCTAGGAGGTCCACCCTCCCAGGCTTCGCCTCCCCTCTTTGGGGAGGAGTAAGTTTATTGCTTACTGCCTGAGGCGCCCCTACCGGGGAATGCCAATGGGGCTGCCCAGGCATTTTTTGTAGACCAGAGTGCTTAAATTCTCGGGCGCTGGCTTTTCAAATCCCACTTTCCGACCTTGTGTCACATCTTACCGCTGTGGGAGGAAGATTAATAACTTGTATGATCTTAACCTTTTACCTTGAAAAAGTTTGGTCACGATCGAAATTTTGACAGCATTTCAACTTCCGATTTTTCCAAATTTAATGTATGGATCTGACGCTCTTTGATAACAGTTTTATGGATCTGACGCTCTTTGATAACAGTTTTATGGATCTGACGCTCTTTGATAACAGTTTTATGGATCTGACGCTCTTTGATAACAGTTTTATGGATCTGACGCTCTTTGATAACAGTTTTATGGATCTGACGCTCTTTGATAACAGTTTTATGGATCTGACGCTCTTTGATAACAGTTTTATGGATCTGACGCTCTTTGATAACAGTTTTATGGATCTGACGCTCTTTGATAACAGTTTTATGGATCTGATGCTCTTTGATAACAGTTTTATGGATCTGATGCTCTTTGATAACAGTTTTATGGATCTGATGCTCTTTGATAACAGTTTTATGGATCTGATGCTCTTTGATAACAGTTTTATGGATCTGATGCTCTTTGATAACAGTTTTATGGATCTGATGCTCTTTGATAACAGTTTTATGGATCTGATGCTCTTTGATAACAGTTTTATGGATCTGATGCTCTTTGATAACAGTTTTATGGATCTGATGCTCTTTGATAACAGTTTTATGGATCTGATGCTCTTTGATAACAGTTTTATGGATCTGATGCTCTTTGATAACAGTTTTATGGATCTGATGCTCTTTGATAACAGTTTTATGGATCTGATGCTCTTTGATAACAGTTTTATGGATCTGATGCTCTTTGATAACAGTTTTATGGATCTGATGCTCTTTGATAACAGTTTTATGGATCTGATGCTCTTTGATAACAGTTTTATGGATCTGATGCTCTTTGATAACAGTTTTATGGATCTGATGCTCTTTGATAACAGTTTTATGGATCTGATGCTCTTTGATAACAGTTTTATGGATCTGATGCTCTTTGATAACAGTTTTATGGATCTGATGCTCTTTGATAACAGTTTTATGGATCTGATGCTCTTTGATAACAGTTTTATGGATCTGATGCTCTTTGATAACAGTTTTATGGATCTGATGCTCTTTGATAACAGTTTTATGGATCTGATGCTCTTTGATAACAGTTTTATGGATCTGATGCTCTTTGATAACAGTTTTATGGATCTGATGCTCTTTGATAACAGTTTTATGGATCTGATGCTCTTTGATAACAGTTTTATGGATCTGATGCTCTTTGATAACAGTTTTATGGATCTGATGCTCTTTGATAACAGTTTTATGGATCTGATGCTCTTTGATAACAGTTTTATGGATCTGATGCTCTTTGATAACAGTTTTATGGATCTGATGCTCTTTGATAACAGTTTTATGGATCTGATGCTCTTTGATAACAGTTTTATGGATCTGACGCTCTTTGATAACAGTTTTATGGATCTGACGCTCTTTGATAACAGTTTTATGGATCTGACGCTCTTTGATAACAGTTTTATGGATCTGATGCTCTTTGATAACAGTTTTATGGATCTGATGCTCTTTGATAACAGTTTTATGGATCTGATGCTCTTTGATAACAGTTTTATGGATCTGATGCTCTTTGATAACAGTTTTATGGATCTGATGCTCTTTGATAACAGTTTTATGGATCTGATGCTCTTTGATAACAGTTTTATGGATCTGATGCTCTTTGATAACAGTTTTATGGATCTGATGCTCTTTGATAACAGTTTTATGGATCTGATGCTCTTTGATAACAGTTTTATGGATCTGATGCTCTTTGATAACAGTTTTATGGATCTGATGCTCTTTGATAACAGTTTTATGGATCTGATGCTCTTTGATAACAGTTTTATGGATCTGATGCTCTTTGATAACAGTTTTATGGATCTGATGCTCTTTGATAACAGTTTTATGGATCTGATGCTCTTTGATAACAGTACCTATTATTCAAAATTTCAGCCTGATCAGATAAATAGTTTTTTGAGTTAGCAATGTTTCCATGGCATAACGTCGGGAATACTACATACAATATGGAGAAGTAAGGCCCAGATAAGACTTATGTCCATCCTTACGTTGTCAGGCAGAGGTATGCAGTCTAACGACTAACTTATATTCTTGTTATTTTATTGATTTATTTTCTAAAATAGAAATCTTTTTGACGACACATGATCTAACCGCGCAACCTTTACGATCGACTGGTCAATTGCAATAGACATATTGGACACCCCTGTTCTAGAGTATATAAAAATAAAAAGAAAATTAAAAACTTTTGTTACTTTAAAATTTCTTCTTTTGGCCAGGAGCAAAGTGTAGTATCTGTTCTGATACTACATTTCATCTTTTTGGTCCTCGGTCGGAGGAGGAGGGATCGTTCTAGACTGAGGCAATTTTTATTTTTGTTCCAATCCAGAATGCCATTTTTTGGGGGAGCTGGATTTTCCCCACATTAAAAATCCGACCTTGTGTCTAACTCTGCCCTCGTGGGGAGGCAAGTAAATAGGAACATGACTGCCAGACGAATTATTGATTTAATTAAGTTTGTGGAAATTTGAGAAACCCTGCGTGAACGACTACTTCTGCTAGTAGATTCAATACATAACAGTATTATTGCATTACATTTACATGCACATCTGAGGGTCGTTATCAGGGCTTTACGCGCTCCAACGTCCAAAATTGGAGCTGGCTCCTCTAACGCTCCCTATTTTCATAAAGGAGCCACTCCAGCTCAAACTCCTATAAAAAAGGAGCGGCTCTTTTTCAGCACTCCATAATGAAAATGTACTTTCTTTCATAAACGTTCTATTCTGCCAATGAGTGGTCGAAGGATAGGGGTGGGCGTCAAAGGATCTCGTCAATATGGGTTGGGATGTCACTTTAAGTGTAAGACCGTAAGATAATATTTGACAAAATCCTGCTAATATTTTGAGAGTTATAGGAGAACATGTCGGACGAAGTATAGGATTATACATAAATTTTCGTTTGCTGAGTTATAAAATAGAAATAGAAAAATCCCTGAAGTTTTTTAAAACAATTTTTATTTTCATTACATTAACAACCTATTTTTTCAGGGAAGGAAAATTTGACCCGATATTTTTTCTATTTATTTTGGAAGGGAATTTAGATTTGTTTTAAGTAAATAAAGTTTTACTTTTAAACATTATTAGTGATTATTTTCTTTTTAAATAAAACATTTCTCTAGGAGAGGAGAGACAGCCAGGGCAACATTAATCGTTGTGTTGTTGTTTAATATTTGTTTGTTTTACGAACTTAACTATATTGTATAATGCATATTATTTACCACAGAGAAACGCGCAAGTACTTTCAAACAAATCGATTTATCCATTTTTTTTTCAATAGTACAATTTGAGGCGAAAAAAAAAAACAATGAAGTTTATTTTTTAAAGATTGAATAAAAAAATATTTTTCATAAGTTGGCCAAAAAATATCAATAAATTGTCAATAAACAATTCAGAGATCCATTTAATGTCTTAAAATTTCAGACAAAATATCTGGCCTAGACCTTGGGAGTTGAAAAAATATCAGGTCAAATTTTCCTCTCCCGAAAAATTAACTGGAGCAAGTTTTCCTAGGTTAGGCAAAAGCATTTAATAAAATTAAAAATTTGAATAAAAAAGGTGAAAACGTCTATATTTGAAATCTCTAATAAAAACAAACTGCTTACAATTTTAATATTCGATAATAGATTTTTTAAAGATAAAGAAAGATATCTAATCAACTTTCGGTTCTAAAAAAAGCAACAAATTAGTCAGAAAGTCTAATTATTTACTTTTTTAAATCAAAATTTAAGATATTTTCTTTAATTTAATTAAGTTTAAACATCGGTTTAATTGTAGAATAGAGACTGCTGTTGTTTTTTTTCACTGATTTCGCTTGGTATTCACCTAAATTTTGGATGAAACTGATTGTTGGTCCTGAAATAAAATTCTCATTTACTTTTTAAAGTGTTGAGAATCTAACTTTAATTCCAGGTTTTAATCGCTGGCGACCATGTTGGTTTTTATTGTTTTTCCTTGGACTAAAGATATTTTTTACTGCTTTAACATTTTATTAGACACAAAAAATTTTTTTGAACATTCTATTTACAAAAGCAAGTTTTAACGGAATTTAACGAATTTAAAAGCAAACATGAAAAGCTTAAAACATACTAGTCGTGAATTTAAGAATAACAAAATGTCGCCGAAAAGACGACGGGTAAAAATGTGGCATAAAAGTTCAATTTGATATATGCTAAATAAGAATTTTTTGTCAGGACAAAATCAATTTTCTCGAACATTTGGGTGAATACCGAGCGAAATAGGCGAGAAAATCCAACGGCCCCTATAGTACAATTGAACCTAAAATTATTTATTTAAAAACACAAATTAAAAGAAAAAATGGCTTATTTATTCAATCAGCAATCAACATCCTTATCATAAATACAAAAAAAAGTTCAAATCTTTAAGAAAATAACTTCAAAGACATCTATAGACTCACTGGCACATTTGAAAACATTTGTTGCCAAATTGTCCCCTGCCTTAAGAAAGCTGCCCCATCAAAAATGTAACATGTCGATATGAAAATCTACTGGCGTCTATAAAAAAAATCTGAAGTTCAAATGCTCTGTTTTCATGTGTAACTCTCTCGTTCTTTCTTCCTCTCTCTCTTCCTCTCCCTTTCCTATCTCATATATATTTACCAGAGATATAATTTTAAAAAATAACTCAGATTTTAGCTGAGACGTCCTCTTCTGAAAATATTTTCAAAATATATTAATCTTAATAATTTTTAACCTAAACTATACTTTAGCCTTCCTTTGTTTTCTCCATGACGTTATTAATGTAAGAATAACAAAACTGACACTATGTACCATGTACTTTTTTTGTTTGAATTATCATAAATATTCTACTAAATAAATTGAATTATCATAAATATTCTACTAAATAAATTGAATTATAATAAATATTCTACTAAATAAATTGAATTATCATAAATATTCTACTAAATAAATTGAATTATCATAAATATTCTACTAAATAAATTGAATTATAATAAATATTCTACTAAATAAATTGAATTATAATAAATATTCTACTAAATAAATTGAATTATCATAAATATTCTACTAAATAAATTGAATTATCATAAATATTTTACTAAATAAATTGAATTATCATAAATATTTTACTAAATAAATTGAATTATCATAAATATTCTACTAAATAAATTGAATTATAATAAATATTCTACTAAATAAATTGAATTATCATAAATATTCTACTAAATAAATTGAATTATCATAAATATTTTACTAAATAAATTGAATTATCATAAATATTTTACTAAATAAATTGAATTATCATAAATATTCTACTAAATAAATTGAATTATAATAAATATTCTACTAAATAAATTGAATTATAATAAATATTCTACTAAATAAATTGAATTATCATAAATATTCTACTAAATAAATTGAATTATCATAAATATTCTACTAAATAAATTGAATTATCATAAATATTCTACTAAATGAATTGAATTATCATAAATATTCTACTAAATAAATTGAATTATCATAAATATTCTACTAAATAAATTGAATTATCATAAATATTCTACTAAATAAATTGAATTATCATAAATATTCTACTAAATAAATTGAATTATAATAAATATTCTACTAAATAAATTGAATTATAATAAATATTCTACTAAATAAATTGAATTATCATAAATATTCTACTAAATAAATTGAATTATAATAAATATTCTACTAAATAAATTGAATTATCATAAATATTCTACTAAATAAATTGAATTATCATAAATATTCTACTAAATAAATTGAATTATAATAAATATTCTACTAAATAAATCGAATTATAATAAATATTCTACTAAATAAATAAAAAGTCACCAATAAAATACTTATACTTACACGAATCAATTTCGAACAATATTTTCTAACGGTGGTACACATAATTTTGTTTGTCTTTTTACATAATTCGCCCGTCAAATTTGTTGTATTCAACCAATTGTTTGAAAAATTGCATTCTTTATTCATTTTATAAATATTATGCTTATTAACATAAAAAAACTGGAATCACATGTATTAGAAATGGATTAAAATAGTCAAAATTGATAGATGTATAACATGTATTAGGTACTTAGAAAAAATAACTCATACACGTATTAGGTACTTAGAAAAAATAACTCATACATGTATTAGGTACTTAGAAAAAATAACTCATACATGTATTAGGTACTTAGAAAAAATAACTCATACATGTATTAGGTACTTAGAAAAAATAACTCATACATGTATTAGGTACTTAGAAAAAATAACTCATACATGTATTAGGTACTTAGAAAAAATAACTCATACATGTATTAGGTACTTAGAAAAAATAACTCATACATGTATTAGGTACTTAGAAAAAATAACTCATACACATATTAGGTACCTAGAAAAAATAACTCATACATGTATTAGGTACTTAGAAAAAATAACTCATACATGTATTAGGTACTTAGAAAAAATAACTCATACATGTATTAGGTACTTAGAAAAAATAACTCATACATGTATTAGGTACGTAGAAAAAAATAACTCATACATGTATTAGGTACTTAGAAAAAATAACTCATACATGTATTAGGTACTTAGAAAAAATAACTCATACATGTATTAGGTACTTAGAAAAAAATAACTCATACATGTATTAGGTACTTAGAAAAAAATAACTCATACATGTATTAGGTACTTAGAAAAAATAACTCATACATGTATTAGCTACTTAGAAAAAATAACTCATACATGTATTAGGTACTTAGAAAAAATAACTCATACATGTATTAGGTACTTAGAAAAAATAACTCATACATGTATTAGGTACTTAGAAAAAATAACTCATACATGTATTAGGTACTTAGAAAAAATAACTCATACATGTATTAGGTACTTAGAAAAAATAACTCATGCATGTATTAGGTACTTAGAAAAAATAACTCATGCATGTATTAGGTACTTAGAAAAAATAACTCATACATGTATTAGGTATTTAGAAAAAATAACTCATACATGTATTAGGTACTTAGAAAAAATAACTCATACATGTATTAGCTACTTAGAAAAAATAACTCATACATGTATTAGGTACTTAGAAAAAATAACTCATACATGTATTAGGTACTTAGAAAAAATAACTCATACATGTATTAGGTACTTAGAAAAAATAACTCATACATGTATTAGGTACTTAGAAAAAATAACTCATACATGTATTAGGTACGTAGAAAAAAATAACTCATACATGTATTAGGTACTTAGAAAAAATAACTCATACATGTATTAGGTACTTAGAAATGGATTAAAATAGTCAATATTGATGGGTGTATAATAATTTCATTGTTGACACACACACATTACTTACTGGAGAGTTTGAATTACCTACTAGACACCATCCTCGAGTGTCTTTAGTTTCTCTGTAAGAGGGTTTGTCAGGACAACCTGGCATGAGGATACTTTACCTTACAAGTGAACTCTGACCAAATATTCAAAATAACATAGTATTCGAAGCCTAAATAAGATACCCTTGATACGGCTATACATTTGCTCATACAAGGAATGGTGAACCTTCTCCCAGTGATGGTAACTCAAGTAACAGCACATAGCTGGATACTACACCAGACTAGATGAATTCTTGTGCTGGAATCCGGTAAGACTGCAAGAAAGATATACTATAACATAGTTAACTGGTCAATTGGGGAGCGGAAAATTTGTGTTCTTCGCTTTTTGCTAACTCAACGTTTGAGAGGTAGAGGAGAATCATGATTGAACACTGATATCTATGGATCTCATATAGAAATCAAGTGTCAGCCCCAGAAAAGGGGCCACTGATTTCTGAGAACTTACTGAACTAAAATGAAAACAAGTATGTTTGTCAGCGAGCGAGTAATAATAAAATTCAGCAAAAGTAGCAATTTTGCACCAGTTTTATGTTTCCTTATTATTTGTTTCCTTAATTCGCCCCAAACAAGGGGGCATATTGCCACCGAGACGTAAAGGGATACTGTGAATTAGGGGCCAGATTTATCGGAAGCATCCTATTTTATGCCCCCCTTACAAAGATTAAAATCAACATATAATGATACTAAACCTTATCTCTAGAATCCTTATTCCAATTTTGATCAAAATCCATTACATGATTTTGATTCTATAAAATGTCTACAATTTAAGATTTAAACTTGAGGGGTTTTGAGCAAAAATTGATAATTCAGGGAATCTTGAAATTCATGGATTCTTGCTTAATTGGTGTCTCAAATGGGTCAAATTTTTTTTTTTTTTTTTTTTTTTTTTCCTCCATATTTCACCCCAAACAAGGCATGCTGCCACTGTAGACGTAAGGGGGCTACTGAGAATTAGGGTGTAGGTTTTGGGTGTCATCCCAAGTTGGGAGCTGTGCAGCGAGATGTCTGTTTACATTAGTTTTAAACCTGTGCATGTCGGTACAGTCGGGGAAACAGGGAGCAGGGAGGGAATTCCAGAGGCTAACAGCACGAGGAAAGACGGTATTGGAGTAG
>OY744538.1:77543972-77583972 GCA_963556195.1 Sepiola atlantica | reverse complement strand
AAAGTTTTATGCTTCAACTTCTTTATATCTTCAAATATTTATTCATGGTGCTTGGTTTGGTTGTTTTACGGCATATCAACCCTTTTCGGGTTATTAAATGCCGAATCCATTTGGTAAAAGTTTTTATGCTTCAACTTTTAGTAAAGTATTTATTCATTGAGTTTAGTTAAGTTGTTTTGTAGAGGAAAAATGTTTTTGTTTTTGGCTTTGCAGAACATTGCAAAGGGAAACAAAAAAAAAACAATAACATCAATGTTTGGTGCATTTTTGGTCAGGAAGCCTGATCTGGTAGCACCAGATATATTAAAAGTGGATGAGAATGTGTCCATCGATACGATGTAGAGGACATAAGTATGTGAGCTTTTATTTTTAAATGTATATGTTTACACACATCTTCATTAAGAGGCTCCGACCGCCCATACGTCGGTCTGTCATGCTAAAGTTTGAAATAACATTTTGCCAATTCTCTGATACACTTGCAATAAAACTGTTTACAACTTAAGTTTCTAACCTAATAGGTCCCGCACTGTCTGCGAAGCTCCAGCCCCTGTCGCATCACCGCAGTATTGCATCCTTGTGCTTGTTTTACAAGTACTTCCACGGAATGCGTTCCGATGAACTTACTACACTTGTCTGGTGCTGCCAAATCAGGCTGTCTGAAGATACCGGCTTCCTGACCTAAAATGCACCAAACATTAATGTTGTTATTTCTTCCTCCTTTCCCTTTGCAAAACTCAATCATGTTCTGCAAAAAGAAAAAAAAACAAAACAATTTTCCCTACAAAAAAGCCAAACGAAACGCCATGAATAAATATTTGAAGATATATAGAATTTGAAGCATAAAAACTATCACCAAAATGACCGGATTTGGCATTAAATAATCCAAAAATGGTTGATATGCCGTAAAAGAAAACAACCAAAATCACACCCCTTCTCTGTAGAGGTCCCTAAATCCTGGTAGATTTTCTACTCTAAAAAAGCTATTCATCATCTTGTCAGGTAGCGTCACAGAGTTTCCCCCCCCCCCCCCCCGACTCTCACGCCAGCTCGCTCTATCCTCCATTACACCAGATAGGTCTGGAATCATATCCCTGTTTTGGCATCCACAGATTGCTTTAATCTTGTCCAATTTTTTTGTTAAAATTTCACAAAAATCGTATCTGAATTTTCACAAAGGGCTTTCATCCCTTCTTCCCCCCCTTACATAAAACTAAATATATCCCATATTATCCACCCTTACACCAAGCAGCAGTGTTCCAAAATTCATAATGATCCGTCAATTAGTTTAGGAGTGAATCCTGTACACAAATATATAAACATCTACACATACCTATCTTTGTATAGAGATGTGTAGATGTGCTTTGGTATTCATCATCTAGTTGTGGTAGCGTCACAGAGTTTCCCCCCCGACTCTCACGCCAGCTCGCGCTATCCTCCATTACACCAGATCGGTCTTCATAGCTGCATTGTAAGACCTCTGCTAGTTGCTTGATGTCGGTTCTGTGTGGTCTCCCCATGGAATCATATCCCTGTTTTGGCATCCACGAAAGAACATCGCTGATGATTTTTGGAAAGCTAAGGATAAAAATCATCAGCAATGCTGTTCTGTGGATTTAGGTTTAGGTTTAGGGTTAAAGATGAAATCATCAGCGATGTTCTTTTGTGGATCCCAAAACAGGGCTGTGGCTCAGTGGGGAGACCGCACAGAACTTACATCAAACAACTAAAAGAAAACTCGCAATTCACCTATGAAGACCTACTAGGTGTGATGGAGGATAGAGCGAGATGGTGTGAGAAAGTCAGGAGAATCTGTGACACCAGCACGACATGATGATGATGATGATACTGGTGATGATGGTGATGATGACGATAATGGTGACGATGATGATGATAACGATGATGATGATGATGATGATGATGACGATGAATAGCTTCTTCCCTCGGACCGCTTGCATTTAGAATTCTTTCCCCGCTCCCTCTTTCCCGTACCAACATGCATAAATTTTAATGTAAACAAACATCTTGCCGTGCAGCTCCCCACCAAGGTTACCTCCCCCTATAAATCTGACCCCTATCACAGTAGTCATCATGCTTCAGTTGAAATATGCCGTGAAGCTGGGGAGGGGGGGGGTGAACAAAAAGTTTTTTAAAAGTAACAATTAGACAAAGTTTTAGGCACCATTTTGTCGGTTTACATTTTTTTAAATATATTTTAATCGTTAAATGTGGAGTTACCCGACGCATCTTAACAACATTCTAACTCTTACAACCTTCATTCGCACAAAATTCAATGAATATTTGAGATATCTGTGTCGACTGACACAAACACATTTCATTAGTTTTGTCGTTAAACACATAAGCTTTATTAGGTCAGCGTGCGGAGGTGAGTATGGAGTAGCAACAATGGGGGAGGGGATAAATGTCTATCTTTCTTCAAGTAACATACGATAGGGGTGGGTACCGTCAAGTATTTCGATGCGACAGAATCACAATTAGGAGAAATTATCTATCATGTATACAGGGTGTCCCAGAAGGCGCACACCATACACTGATCTTCATAGAGCGGCCACCTCGATCATCAGATCTGTCCCTTCTTGACTTTTTCCTTTGGGGATATCTCAAATCTGTACCAGAATCGTCCATGCACTCTCGATGATTTGAAAGATGCGATAACAACTGGCGGCTTTTTTGGCTAGGATCAAAGTGTGGTATCTGTACTGATGCTACACTTCGTCTCCTCTGTCCTCGGTCGGTGAAGGAGAAATCTTTCTACACTGAGGAAATTTTTATTTTTGTTCCAATCCCCCACATTAAAAACCGACCTTATGTGTCTAACTCGGCCCTCGTGGGGAGGCAAGTAAATAAGAACAACTGAGGGGTTTAGGTGTTGATCCTTTGGGATCAACACCTAAACCCCTTAGAAGAGTTCAAAACAGTTTTATAAAGAGAATTGACGCAGGTTTCAATGCAGGGGATGAACTATTTGAGCATTTAGTGATTAATAAAAAATTAAAATTTATTTGTATTTTTATGAAAACCTGGATTGTGTGCGACTTCGGGGTAACTCTGTATATCACACGATAATAAATCTTACATGATCTATATATATATATAAAACTCAATGTCTGTGCGTTCCCTATTGAAAGAAAAGTTAGAGAATCTACATAAAATATAAGAGTATTCTTATGTAAAATTTACCGGGGAAGACAATGGAAGTGTTCCCGAATCTCTAAGTGCACCTGTACAGGTGGCTATGAGAGCTTATGAGTGTTATTTTAAAAGTCGACTTAACAAATGTCTGAATTGTTCAGTTAAGAAAGTATCAGACTGAAAACATAGAGTGTGCGGTTTCGATTCTACCTCCTGATTCTTTTTTAAATAAAATTATATGAAAAAAAATTTTTTTTTTTTCTTTTTTTAATATAATAAAATGTAAGTGAAAGAATTTCGAGTTTATTTAGTAACTTTTTATGTTTTTATTTTGGATGGAGGATCCTGTTGACAATATGAATACAACATCAAACTGATCCCCGACTTTTTGACATGCAAGTTTCTTTCTTTTTTTTTGGGGGGGGGGGGGGCAGTCTATTTATGTATATTTACCCATAGTTTATTGTGGGGGAATTCATCCAGCTCACCCAGAAATGGGGCACTCTGGGTGGGTGGGTACAAAATTTGCCTTGATTGAACCTGTCAGCAATTTCGACATTCCCCGGTGAGATCACCTCAGTCAACAGACGATAAAAAAAAAAAAAATTTTTTAAATGAAGAAAAAGAAAAGAAATTTTGTTTTCCTCTTTACTCTTGGGTCACCACTTATCAAGGCCAAGAACCACTCGAGGATATTGGTTAATGAAACAGAATGATAAGACGTTCCATACCTCAGGTTTCGTGGATCAAGGTTTACTAAGATGGAATGATTGTCAGCTAATAGAGGAGGAACACTATCGGAGTACAATACATCGATCAATGGTATGAACTGCGTTTGATTGCTAATGGGGCGGTTTATGAAAAAGAAATTGTTGACATTGGATTTGAAGAGGACCAGGTTGTTACCAGCAGGGAAGCAACCCCAAAACATGTTGTACAGGCGGAAAGCGGAAATTATACAGGCGGAAAGTTCTTGCAAAGAAACTTTTCCAGGCATATTTTTTTTAAATACGTGATGTACACACAAAATATTTGCAAAATACTTTGTTAATTTTTGATAAGAACTTTCAACTTTCAAGTCCATTTCTAAAAGCCATCTAACACATGCCAGCATGTAAAATGGCCGTCAAACCGATGATGATGATGATTTAGGGTGATTTATTTCTACAAGGCTGTACACATTTGGTGTCCATACTACAACTAATGTTTCGGCATTAAATGACCCATAAGAGGTTGATATGCCGTAAATCAAACCAATCAATCAACCACATTTGGTGACCCACTCCCCAAGATTGCCTGTCACTCTTATTTGTCAGGGAGTGCCGGTATTTTTATTCCCACACAGATTGACCCTTTGGGGGAGGAGGGGGCTGGGTTTTCCCTACATTAAAAACTGCTCTTTCAACTTGGAGAGGAGGGGGGGGGGGGGCACGTGAATAGGGACACCAGTACTAAACTCCTCACTTCAAAACGCGAAAAAGCTTAAAAAGAAAACTACCCCTCCCCCCAAAAAAAAGAAAAAAAGTGCAGCTCTACAAATTTTTTAATTTAAATTTTTTTTATTTGCTTCGCAAAGCAAAAATAAATTGTTCTCTTAGAAAAATTGACAAATAAGGGATTTAGAAAAAAATGACAAATAAGGGATTTAGAAAAAAATGACAAATAAGGGATTTAGAAAAAATGACAAATAAGGGATTTAGAAAAAATGACAAATAAGGGATTTAGAAAAAAATTACAAATAAGGGATTTAGAAAAAATGACAAATAAGGGATTTAGAAAAAAAATGACAAATAAGGGATTTAACAAAAACAAAATATTTTTTTTAAAGTTTAAAGACAAATGTGCTCCGACAAACTTACTGCACTTGTACCCCCCCCCGATCAACACGACTAGCAGCAAAATCCCACCCCTTCACTCTAAAAGTCCGCAGATGGCGGAAAACTTTCTACTCTAATAGTTTTGTTTCCTCAGACAGCTCGTCTTTGGACACCCCCCCTTAACTGTACCAACTTTGCAGAAATTTAAATGTAACCTAAATATCTTTCTGCACAACTCCCCTCTTAGGGTGCCCCCAATAAATCTGGTCCATAATCAGAGTAACCCCTTACGTCTCAGTGGCAATACACCTTACTTGTGATTAATTTTAGTAATAAATAAATGATACTTCTACAGAATTTGAACCGAACTGGTTTTTGGGTTGTTTTTTTTAAAACCCTAAACTAAGTTTTTGGTTTAGTTCGGCAAAAGTCGGTTTGGTTCGGTTTAAATTCAGGAGAAGTAATAAATAAATAAATAAATAAAACATTAAGTAAAAGCGTAAAAGGCGTTTTTTGATTAAATTATTCAAAAAAAGTAAATGGAAAAATATAGTATAAAGTTTAAAAAAAGAAAAAACGTGCTTCGAGGTTAGGGTTAGAGACTAAAGACGAAGCGAAAGTTATTTAACTTGTGTCGCTTTATTTGCACGCTTCCCGCCGAATGAAAGATTACATCATTGGGCCCCATCCCCAAAAAATGAATACCATAAAATGTTAAGAAATACAATTTCCGGTTTAGGATTTTTATTATTTTAACTTACAATAATCTCATTTCTAAGCCGTTCTAGCGTTTTAACCAATTTTTATTTTTTGGGCTATGGGAGAAATTCTGTTCGGGTGGAGGAGGGAGGAGGCTGATCCCTCACTCTAATTTCGAAAATAATTTTCGTTGTTGTCTTCTTTCCGCCAAGTTTTTCAGAGTGTTTTCACACGTAACAGCCTAAAAAAGTAGAATCTCACTTTGGGGAGGGGAGGGGAGGTAATCTACAAATTTACCAATTTTCTTTTTGAGGAAAATCTTTTCACTTTATTTCTTTTTTTTTAGGGTCGAACAAATCTTTTTTTAAATTCTAAACTAATAAAAAAAGGTGCCTTTCTGTTTGCATGTGTTGCAGTTTTAGGTTTTTCTCATGAGGTTGTTGTTTTTTTGTTTCGGTTTTTGTTTTTTTCTTGTTTTGGTAGAATGCGATTTATTCTTCGAGAGACTGAACAGCTGCTGTCACCGCAATTAAATTAATTTTGGTTTTGCATGCTTAGTGTCGTCTGCCATTTTACATTTTTTCCCCCAGCTTTCAAATCGTAAACGACTTCGGTCATTTCCGGTCTGTTCCGTGAATCGCAACCGGAAACAATCGTATCGAGTCCTGTTCCGTAGAAGTAACCAAACTTTCTAAATACCCTATTTAAAAACATAATTTAATTACGAAATTAAATCCACCAAAATGCATCTCCATTTTTTAGTAAACAAGTCAGCCATTTTATTCTATTTTTAATAGTTAAAATTTTTTTTAAAAATACTTCATGACATTTCGAAATTTTAAAGGAATTTGGAAGCATTTAAACTGTCGAATAGAAAATCATTTTAACTGGCTTTAAAATTATGAGCAATTCTCATTTAATTAAACGAGTCAAAGATTTGGAAGCCACTTACATCCAATAATTTTATAAATAAAGATTAAAACAACAGTTGGACCATAAAAGCTGTCATGATTTTATAACAATTCGGTTCAATTAATATTTTAATGGCCAAACGTAATGATTAAATTTGAGAAATTCTATTTGTTTTTTTAATAATTCGATATAAATAAATAAATAAATAAATAAATAAATAAAGTATAGTGAAGAAAAAAAAGCGAAACAAAAATGGGTATTTCGAGAGAATTTGAACCGAACTGTTTTTTTGTTGTTGTTTTTAACCTCAACCTAAGTTTTAAGTTTAGTTCAGCAAAAGTCGATTTAGTCCGGTTCAAATTCTGTAGAAGCACTAAAAAAATGTAAGTAAAGACTCACGGACAACGTCGAGTATGTATAAGTAGTTTTAAATTAAATTAAATAATAATAAAAAAATTATTTATATATTTCTAATATCTGATAATTTTATATGGACCTCGGAGTTATTTTATCTAGAATGTATATTGTCAATATTTTCAAATAATATACCTACTAATTTATAAACGTATTTGTTTTCGAGTTAGAGATTTATTTTTTTATATAATTTCTAATCACAGACTTTAATAAATTTTAAAACTTTTTTGTTATTGTTTTTGTAAACATACAAAAAAAGCAAAAAAAAACAAACTATTATTGATGGGCAAAAATCCAATTAAATTTTCAGATCAATTTATATATTTTTAAAAAACTTACTTGCAATTGTTATTGGAAGAAGAGGGGGAATCAGTTTCAATGTCCATTTCATAATATTTATGTCTTTGAGTAAAAAAAAATAAAAAATGTAAAATTTCAAATCCAGTTTTCTCTGTAAATGTCCATTTTTTGCTCGGTTATGTGAGATTTCTCGCAAGTTGTTGTCTGTATTTAAGTTGTTTTTGAACAGTGGGATCGAATTGTACTGATTTTCGCCAGTGAATCTCGACACATTTCACGCATTCGCCATTCACGCACTAAAGAACAAATACAAAAAAAAAAGAAAGAAAGAAAGAAAAACAAACACACGCGGTCTAAGTTCTTTTTTTTCTTCTTTTCTTCTTTTCTTCTTTGTTTTCCCCCCTTAAATAACAAGGTTCCCCTTTCAATTTGTTTACCATCACTCATATTACGATTAGTAGCTCTTTTTCATACGATACCAAATAAATAAAGGGTTACTTTCTACAATAGTGGCGCTCTCAAGAAACACTGATTTCTCTTTTCTTTTAGCGGAACAAATAAACTATGATACTTGGCTCGTGTCTCGAAGATTGGTTTATTCGCATCCCCTTCGTGATGTGATACAAGGTCGCGTTTCAAAGCGAGGATTCTAGTCCCCCCCCCCCCCTCAAATGTTTTTTAATATTTTTTTTTTATAAAATCACTCCCTCTCAAAACCGGTTTTTTTCCTAAGTATTTTGGGCCGTTAAAAACGAATGTTATTTCAATCAATCACAAGTTGTTAGTCTGTAAATATTTACATTTTAAATGACGACATTTTTCGCATCTCTTTCGGTGCACGGTAAAAATGGCACCGAAAAAAAATGGCACAAGTTAATAAATAGGTAAATTGGCACAAAGTAAGACTAATTCGGTAACGGAAAATTAGGGTCCTTCAGGAGTAGTAAGGATAGGCTACCTCCTCTCTAGTTTTAAATAGGGGATAAGCACCCCCCTCCCTAATATTTTAAAATATTTTTAAAAAATAAGTAGCTTTGTGCCATTATTACATAAATTCGTCTTTTCCCGTTTGTTTTCGTACTGCCACCCGGATTTAGAGTTAGTGGTATGGTTAAGGAAGGGGACGTGTTTTTTTATGATTGGAGACGAGAGTGATTCTATAAAATTACAAAGAAAGAAAAAGGGGGGGGGGAACTCTCTGGACGACTATTAAAAAATAGCCTGCTCGAACCGATCGGCATTTCCCCTGGTGACGAGGGCTCCCCAGGCGACGGGCAATAAACTTATCTCTCCTCCTTTCGGGGAGGAAAAGCCTGGGAAGACGCATCTGCACCAATGCGAGATATGACAAGGTTGAGTTTAAAGTGGGGAGTCAAGCTCCACGAGAAAAAGGGAACTCCAGATGGGTATAAAAAAAATAGCCACGTTCGAACCCGTCGAGATTCCTCAGTGACGGCGACTCATGCAATAAACTTATCCCTCCTCCCGAAAAGGAGGAGGCAAAGCCTGGGACGATAAACTCCTGAGCAAAGTTACAAGAACTTAACATTTTTATGATCCCAGCTCGACGCCCGAACTGAAATTATCGCCAGAAATGATTTTCGACTGACAGTTTAAAGGCTTCAAACTCACTTTCGATTTTACTATAACCACGAAGAAATCGTCGTGGTGACTTTTTTGGTGCCTCTTTACTTTCACGACAACATGAAAATATTTAAAGAAATGTATAAACTTTGTTATGTACTTACGTGTTAGCTGAAAATAAGATTGTGCAGAAAAAATTACGCAAATTCATCCAGTATTTATTAAATTATAAGAAAAAGAGAAAAAAAACGATCTTACGTATCGGTAGACATTTATACTTAAACATTAGGCAAGGGAGATAACTCAAATTTTGTTTTCGGGAAAACTCAAAATGTTGACCGACAGATAAAATTGTTTTTATTTTTTATTTTTAATTTAATAAATACTGGATGAATTTGCGTAATTTTTGGTGTACAGTCTTCTTTTCAGCTACCACGTAAGTACATAACAAAGTTTATACATTTCTTCGGCATTACATAACCCATAGTTGGTTGCTATGCCGTAAAACAAACCAAACCAAACCATTTATACATTTCTTTAGCTATTTTTTTTAAAGAGAGGCCTAACATGTCGTTGCGAAACTAAAGAAGCACCCTTTTTTTGTATATAATAATGGAAAAAAATCGACATTCGAAAGTGATTTTGAAGCCTTTACGTTTATAGGCCAAAATCAAGTATTATGGTTCTGGTGTGCTTCTCAACGAAAAAGAAAACCGTATTTCTGGAGAAGTTCGCTATTCTAGAAAAAACAAAACTATCTATCGGATGAATTAATTGTAAAAAAAATCTTTTATGATAATTTTAATTTTTGTTAGAAACATTAAGGTTATCATAAAAAATGACGTCGGTTACACGTCTCAATTCACCGCTAACTGGCCAAGAAGTGGATGCGTAATTTACGTTACATTTATATAGGAAAGTGATCCCACCTCTAAAATCTAAAATATTTTTTTTTCTTCTTTGCTTTATACATTTCTTTGAATATTTTCATGTCGTCGTGAAAGTAAAGAAGCACCAAAAAAGTCACCACGACGATTTCTTCGTGGTTATAGTAAATTCGAAAGTGATTTTGAAGCCTTTAAACTGTCATTCGAAAATAATTTTGGTAAAATTGTCGATTCCCAACCAAAAGCCTGTAGTTATTTATCTTCTTTCCACAGCGGTAAGATGTGACACAAGGTCGGGAAAGTGGAATTTGAAAAGTCAGCACCCTCGAGAAGGGAGAGCACTCTGGCCTACAAAAAGTGCTTGGCCAGCCGTGTCGGCATTCCCCGGTAGGGGCGCCTCAGGCGATTAGCAATAAACTAACCCCTTCTCAAAGGGTGAGAAGGCAAAGCCTGTAAGGATGGACCTCCTAGAACTGCACAGGACAAACCCACAGACCGGCGGAATCAAGGCCCAAAGGCCAAGATAATACCGGTTTATGGGGTGTAGTATCCATCGGAACAGATACTACACTTTGATCTTAGCCAATTTATTTATCTACCTCCCACAGCGGTAAGATGTGACACAAGGTCAGGAAAGTGGGATTAGATAAGCCAGCGCTCGAGAGGTGAGCAATCTGGCCATTTAAAAAATACCTGGGCAGCTCCGTCGGCATTCTCCGGTAGGGGCGCCTCAGGCAATTAGCAATAAATTAACCCCTTCTCAGGACAAATCCACAGACCGACGTATCCAGCTTTTTGTGATGTCATCTAGCGTGCACGGTGACAAACAAGATTCATAGTTTTAGTAGAATACTCGACCCTCTAGTTACAGTCGGGTACTTCAAGTCTAATCTGAATGAATGTGAAAGTAGTGCCCATTTCTCACACTAACAATAAAGGCAAAACGCCCTATTTCAAGTTAGTTCAACTTCACACAACAGATGCACTATCTTTATTATACACTGATTATGCATATGTGATATCAGTCACAACGTTAATTAATTTGCATATTACTTTTGAAAAAAGACGTTTAAAAAAAATTTTTTTTCAAAAAATCGAAAATCGCGACATGTCAGGAACTTACAGAAATCGCGAATTTTAGCCAATTTTTAAATCTCGAGATATTTGATATTTTTTTGAAATTCAAGGTGTAAAAAGTACTTTAGACCTTTAGTTTACTTTAAACTTTTTTTTTCTTTTTTTAATTTTATTTTTAATTTTGAGTTTCAATTCACTCTATCTTCTCCATATGCTTTCATTTTATAAATAGTAAACTAGTCTCTCTCTACTGGCTGTAAAATTCGATGCCCTTGTAGCTAAATGTTAATGGAAAAATGGAAAAATGGATAGTCAAACATGTTAGAAAAAAAAAGTTCCAATCACCCTTGATATACAACCCCTCACCTCCCTTCACCTTCCTCTTAGATGTACATGGCATCATTTTCTTGAAAGAGTCATTTGCAAAGTGGCCGGCTTTCAAATAATGCCAGACACATGGCTGTTGAAATGAAAAAGATTCACCAAAGTTTTCAGCTGAGTTTCTGTTCTTTTAACTATCTTAAATATATTTGGCATTTTTTACTGATTCTGAATTTACTTGTATTTATCATGTGTTTTTTTATTCAATTTTGAGTTTCAATTTACCCTATTTTCTCCGTAGCCTTCATTGTATCAACTAGTTTTTCTCAGTTGTTACCCAACTGGCTGTCTATCTCTTATCTGTACTAACTTGTTAAAGGGAAACATATTTTCAAATTTCTGTTCTCTCTGATAAGTGTACAGTGAACTTATTATATATATATATATATATATGTATATGTGGATGGAAATTTTTTATTTTACCTGGGGAGGGGGGGGGGCTCAAAAATACCTGACTAGTACACAGGCGCAGGCTATCTTCTCTCAAAGTGTTGGACCCGTAGACCTTGTCAGGTCATCCATCTAAGAGAAGGAAAACTCTGATAATAAAACCTTGCTACTAACCACTTACGTCTTGATCGACAACCTTCCTAGAGCTGGAATCTCAAACAAAGTATCCGGTTTGCAAACCTATAATTGCTTAAGGAGTAGATGGGCTCTACCTATTGCCCGGCGTTCACACTCCTTCTCTGTCTATTAGCCAGGCATAGAGGTACAAGCACTGGGACACCTCTAAAGACACCTAGTTCTTGGCCTCTCTTTCTCTCTATCTTGGCAACTTGGGGAAAGTTTTTCCGTCACTAAGTCCTACATGACTAGTCTGGGTCACTCTTGTTCTGACAGGTTGAGGGTACAGGTTAGACAGCTTGTCTGGCTGCTGTTTCTGACTGGTAGTTAGGAGCCCTAGTGCTAAGAACGGCTGCTCCATCAACAGTTGCATAATATCATGGGTAACTGTACGTGCCATGTCGCGCATGGAAGGGGACCCTACAGTTATCCCCAGTGGCTTTCCCGAGGCCACAACCCCCATGGACCAAGTCACGACTAATGGACTGATTGTGTGAGCTTATTGGCACCAAACAAGCACCCACTTTGCCCTCCCCACTATCTCAAAACAAACATGAATTTACAAAATAAAATAAAAAAACCTAAACCAGACACCCAACAAAAAACATGTTCGCCTTTGCCCTTGAGGCTCGCATTCACAAATATCCGGGGACTTAGAACCAACATTAACGACGTAGAAACTTTTCTCCTGACAAACTCTCCAGATATCCTAGCACTAAGTGAAACAACCTTCAATCCTCAATCTACTCTCACCACTTTGACATGACTGATTACCTTCCACTCTACCGTAAGGACTCTGACAAACATATGCACGGGCTAGAAGTTTATGTTCGGAACACCCTCTCCTTGACTAGAGAACATAGGTTATAATCCTACATGTGCTTTAGATTGACCTTACATAACAGAGTTAGTTACTTATATTTCTTATACCATTCTCCTTCGACCCAGGACTGTACCCTGCTTGACTGTCTCTGAAATCTTAGATAGAGCACTCTCACTCGACTCGAATGCCCAAATACATGTATTTGGGAATTTTAATGCACATCAGTGACTGGTTGGGATTCTCCAGCGTTACTGATGCAGCTGGGAACCTTACATTTCATTTTTCTTCAGCTTACGACCTCTCACAGACTATCACTTTTCTGACCCGCTTTCCTGATCGTGCAGACCAGCAAGTCTCACTTCTCGACCTGTTCTTGACCTCACTACCTGATGCTTGTGTGACGAATGCCCATAGCCCGCTCGGAAACTCTGATCACGTTGTGGTAATGATACTTATCACCTTAAAAACTCGTCCAAAAGCTGAAGAGCAGTTGCTCAAAACAAAGAGAAACTATGAGCAGGCTGATTTTGAATCCCTAGGGATCACATCAGCGACGCATGATGGGGTGAAAACTTGTCACTCCCTGCTGATCAGTGTGTAAATGAGCTAACCGAATGGGTCAAAGCAAGCATTGATGCTTATGTCCCCACGCGAAAATTCTTCAGCAAACCCCACTCTCCTCAATGGTTCACCTCAGAATATGCAGCTGCTATTGCTGAGAGGCAGAAGGCATTCCGAAAATTCGGCCGCCATAAGTCAACTGCGAATAGACAGAAATTTATAGAGGCAAGAAATGATTGCAAAGTAGTAATAGATGAAGCAAAGAGAAGGTATACAGAGATAACCAAAAAACGTATTCATTCACAGAAACTAGGTACTCGTGATTTCTGGAAAACATACAATAGTGTGATGAACAATGGACAATCGACAATTCTCCCGCTATCAAATCACAATGATGTTGTTTGCACAGCAACTGATAAGGCTGAACTACTTGCCCAGCGTTTCACCTTAAACTTCACTTTGAACTCAGCAAACCACCCCCTCCCTAAATTCCTATTGCAGACTGAAACCACACTTGAGAACCTGGTCATCACCCCATCTCAGGTCAGAGACACCATAAAAAACCTTGACACCTCCAAAGCCTGTGGGCCTGATCTTATACCAGTAATAGTAATAAAGAAATGCTCTGCTGAGCTGGCCCCTGTCCTCTCCAAACTATACAACAAATGCCTTGCTGAATCTTGTTTCCCTGATAGTTGGAAAATTGCCTCTGTGGTACCAGTCTTCAAGAATTCTGGAGATAGATCTGATCCTCTAAACTATCGCCACATCAGTCTACTCTCGATCTTTGCTAAAGTCTTTGAATCCTTAATCAATCTAGCGATAGTCAGGCACTTAGTTAATGCTAAACTTCTTTCTGATCATCAATACGGATTTAGACAAGCACGATCTACCACAGATATCCTAATGGTCATCTCTGAACGCATGTATCATACACTGGACAAGGCAGGTGAAGCTAGGGCGGTAGCGCTTGATATATCCAAGGCCTTTGATAAGGTCTGGCATGAAGGGCTTCTCCTAAAACTGCACTCATATGGCATTACTGGACAAATATTTAATATAATTAAATCCTTCCTAACAAAAAGAAAGATCTAGGTTGTCCTCGATGGCCATTCATCCAAGCAACATGACATAAATACTGGTGTACCCCAGGGATCCATCCTTGGACCTCTACTGTTCCTGATTTTCATAAATGACCTCCCTGATGTCATTGAGACTGAGATAGGAATATTTGCTGACGACCCTACGCTCTACTCTCATCATGTGGGCAAAACCGACGCTCACATATTTGAGGCAATGACTGAATCCTTAGAAAATTACCTCCAGTCTGTAGTGGAATGGGGTAAAAAATGGATGGTAACTTTTAATGCCGCAAAGACAAAGCTACTTTCCTTCAATAACTACAAGAAACCTCTTCAACCACCAATTGTCATGGCAAATAACACCCTACGTGAGAGTTCATCATTCAAACTCCTCAGCCTAACTTTCACAGATAACATTAATTGGAATAGATACACTTAAGACATTGCCAGGGCTGCTGCAAAGAAAGTGGGGTCCCTCTACCGTGCTAGTAAACTTCTCACACCTGACATTATCCTATATTTCTACAATGCCACCATCCGCCCTGCATGAAGTATTGTTGCCACATCTGGGCTGGGCATCATCCACTAGTCTCTCCCTCTTAGACAAGGTCCCAAAAAGAGTCGCCAACTTAATAGGTCCCTCACTATCCACCAAGCTCCAGCCTCTGTCCCATCGCCGCAATGTTGCTTCCTTGTGCCTGTTTTACAAGTACTTCAATGGATTGTGCTCTGATGAACTTGCTGCTCTGGTGCCCCCACGACGTAAATTCACTAGACGAACCCGACAATCTGCCAAATCCCAGATACCGAAGAGCTTTCTACTCCAAAAGCTTCTTTCCTTGTGCTGCTGGACTCTGGAACTCCCTCCTTGCCCCCTGTTTCCCCGACGGTACTGACATGCAGAAATTTAAAACTAATGTAAACAGACATCTCGTTGCACAGCTCCCAATTTAAGTTGACCCCCCCCCCCCCAAAAAAAAAAACCTTTCTCAGTAGCCCCTTACGTCTACAGTGGCGGCCTGCCTTGTTTAGGGTGAACTATGTTAAAAAATAAAAAAAAAATTTTAAATGGCGGACCATAAATCGTCTGCAGTTTTCCGACCTCACAAATGATTCAGTAAACCCAAATAAATGGTTTTGGACTAATTTCAAATTTTGCTTAAATTATTTTAAAGAAAATACAGTTGGGAAATTAGTCCAAAACACTTTATTTGGGTTTACTTACTCATTCGTGAGGTCGGAAAAAAAAAATCAGAAAACTGCAGACGATTTATTGTCCGCCATTTTGGTTGGGAATCAATAATTTTACCGATATTTTTAAAGGTTGTTTGCATGTAATTGCCCTCAAAAAGTAGAATCTCATTTGGGGGGAGGGGGGGAATACACTAGGTGTGGTTTTATAAACTTACCAAATTTTATATCAGACAAGATTTCGTGCGTGTTTCCCGCCTATACGTAACTTTGATAAATATACATTGAATTATTATTATTTTATTATTATTTACTTCAATGATTATTGAAATCACAAATAAAATTAAGAAAAAAAAAATCTAAAACGAATTTCTCAAAAATCCTATTTAAAAAAAAAAGATGTAAACATGACTAGCTTCAAAAAAAGTATGTACTTTTGGGGAGCACCCTCTCCTTCGTATCACGTAAAATTGAACGCACGCTTTTTATTCGTTTCAGTTGCATTGTTGAAACGTTTTAGCATATTTGTATTAATAAACCCATTAGACAAGATCTCGTGTGTTTACCTGCGTCTCACCCCTTTGAGAAGGGGTTAGTTTATTGCTAATTGCCTGGGGCGCCCCTACCAGGGAATGCCGACGGGGCTGTCCAGGCAATTTTTGTTCGGTCAGGGTGTTCTTCCTCTCGGGCACTGACTTTTCAAATCCCATTTTCCTGACCTCGTGTCTAATCTTCCCGCCGTGGGAGGGACATAAATAAAATCTGTGTGTGTGTTTTTCTCGGCTATACGTAACTTTGATAAATACACATTAATTAATTAATTTATTTCCTTATTTACTATTATTGGAATATTTATTGAAATAAAAATAAAAGGTACTTCTACAGAATTTGAACCGAACTGTTTTTTGTTGTTTTTTTTAACCCTAACCTATGTTTTAGGTTTAATTCGGCAAAAGTCGATTTGTTCGGTTCGAATTCTACAGAAGCACCAAAATAAAATAAGAGAAAACTTAAACGATTTTTTAAAAATCCTATTTAAAAAAAAAAAAATTTTTTTAAATGTAAACGATATTTTGAATTTTTTTTCTAAGTTCTCCACCAGAGCAACACGACTAGTTATGAAAAAAAAACAAAAACAAAAAACACTTCTGCAGTTTACGGACCGTGCTGAAATAACATTATTTAGAAACCCATTCTTAACATGGAGAGGGGGTTTGTTAACTATTCTGTACTTTCACTTCACAATTTAATAAACAAAAGATACCGTAAAAATTCAATTTTACTAGAAAATCCTATCTAAAGAAATAGCACGGTCCGTAAAGTGCATAAGTACCTGAAAAAACAAACAAACAAAAAAAACTAATATTAAATTTATGAAATAAATATTACATCCTAGAATGAAAGATGCGAATATTCATTCGTTTTGTGTTGTGGACTCAGTTGTTGTATCAAATTGATTGTACTCGCATTGTGTTCAGCCGTGTGTGTACACAGTACCTTTCACTGTGTACACAATACGTTTTACTGTGTAATCAAAATGAAAATTACTACCAAAACAACCTTTTTCTAGCCCATATTCGAAACAAGATATAATTGTGTTGCCAGTTTCAATTGTATCTTTCCTTTGTCGCAATGATTCTGGAGTAAAAAGACGATAGAATTCAAAGAAAAGTGGACGCTTTTCTAACTAAAAGACACAAAAATAATTTATAATTTTTTTTATTATTATTAATGTTTTATAAATAAATAAATGGCAACATTTCAAATTCATTCAACATCCATCCACCTGTAGTTTTTTTTCTCGGTATATTTATTTAAATTTCATTCGTCAAGAATTTCTTGAAATTCCCATCCAATTCCATAAAATGGTTATCCTTTAAAGTTAGTTAGAATTAACTAAGTAATAAGTAATATACAATGCTCTTTAGATCTAAGAGCAGCTTTACCTTTTTTTTCTTCTTTTTAATATTTAGTAAAAACGCAACGAAACGGATCTTAGCATATCATAACATATCATCCGTGTATTCGAAACTAGACATTGACAATTTAAAAAAAAGAAACGATTTTAAAAGAAATCTTTCTTTCTTTTTTTTTTAATCTAAGTTTCTACGTGTCGTTTTATTCTGAAATCTGAAATTTAAGATCATAAAAGAATTCCCCACGCACAAGAGAACAAAAAAAATAAATAAATAAATAAAAATAGCAAAACATTCTCCCCCCCCCCTCTTCGAAAAAGACTCTTAGAGTCTCAAAGACTTCGAGGAGTTTAGCATCGTCTTGAGAATTTGAATTACAGATATTCAAAAAATAATCACCGTCATCATATATTAATAATTTTTTTTTAAAATACCAAGAAGAAAGATTTAAAACCGATTTCTTTTATGATATTCAGCTTTTTCCATCGTCACCGTTTTTTGTTGTTTTTTTTACCTAAAAACGATGCTTCTTAAAGATGAAGAAGAAGAAGAAAGCAAGTTCGCGCGGATGGAGACGTGAAAGGATGCTGCAACGAAATATAAATATATTTGTTGGAGGAGACGTTCGTTGCGGACGCTTTTGTTATTGGTAAATAAATTTTGGGTTGAATGTTTTACTTACGGCATAATAGAAATAAGTAAAAGTCCACAACCATCACTTCAGCTGTGCTGGTATGGCGTCCAGCGAGTCCCAGTTCAGACTGGCTCACATCAGCCGCAATACTGACTCTTTCTTTGAGCTGACTGACTTTACACCCCCCCCCCCTTCCTCTCTCCCCCCTCTTTCTCCCCCTCTCTCTCTTTCTCTCCCCCCTCTCTCACCTTAACGCCCGTTATTTCGCCTTTACTCTCTCTATTCTTGAAGCACTCTCCCTCTTTCTCTTTCACACATACATTTATTCACTTTCTCGTCTACACGCTCTCTCTCCCCTCTCTCTCCCTCTCTCCTTTACTCACCTTATTTATCCTTTACCCTCTCTTTCCCTCTCTATTTCCCTTCTTAAATTATGTCTTCCTATTTCTTTCTTCTCTACAATAAACCAAATTGCTGCACACTTCCGCCAAATAGAAGCAAAAGTGCTTTATGCTTCTTCTTCTTCTTCTTCTTCCTCTTCTTCTTCTTCTCCTCCCCCTCCTTCTTTTTTACCATTCTGCGACCGTCTTTCTTTCTTTCCTTTTCCTCTTCTTTTTACAACTTTTTTCCTTTCTTTCTTTTTCCTACTTTTATTCATGTCGTTCTCGGTTCTATCTATCTATCTATCTATCTATTCATCTGTTTTTATCTATCTATCTATCTATCTTTACATGTCTGTCTATCTATCTATCTATCTATCTATCTATCTTTACATATCTATCTATCTATCTATCTATCTATCTATCTGTTTTTATCTATCTATCTATCTTTACATATCTTTACATATCTATCTATCTATCTATCTATCTATCTATCTATCTATTCATCTGTTTTTATCTATCTATCTATCTATCTATCTATCTATCTATCTATCTATCTATCTTTACATGTCTATTTATCTATCTATCTATCTATCTATCTATCTATCTATCTATCTATCTATCTATCTATCTATCTTTACATGTCTATCTATCTATCTATCTATCTATCTATCTATCTATCTATCTATCTATCTTTACATGTCTATCTATCTATCTATCTATCTATCTATCTATCTTTTTTTTAAATACTCTTAGTCATCCCTAACAAGATACGCTGCCACTGAGATGCAAGGAACTATTGTGATTAGGGGCCAAATTTATAAGGGGGCATCCTAAGTAGGGAGTTGTGCAGCAAAATGTTTGTTAACATTACATTTAAATTTATGCATGTTGGTACAGTTGTGGAAACAGGGAACAGGGAAGGGATTCCAACGGCAAACGGTCTGAGGAAAGAAACTATTAGAATAGAAAGATTTCCGAAATCTCAACAGTGAAGGGGTGGAAATTTGCTGCTAGTCAGGTTTGTCGGGGGTATTTACGTTAAAAATGCAGCAAGTTCGTCGGAGCATGTTCCGCGGAAGTACCTGCACAACAAGCACAGGAGTGCAACATTGCGGCGATGAGAGAGGGGCTGGAGCTTGATAGAAAGTGTGGGACGTATAGCTTAGAGACACTTTTTTTGTACGCTGTCCAAGAGGGAGAGACAAGTGGTTGGTGCACCAGCCAAGATGCGGCAACGATACTTGATGCACGGGCGAACAGTAGCTTTTTAGATATACGAGGACTGTCTAAAGTGTATCCGACCTCAGGCCAGAAAAATATTTCAAATACGTGACGGGGTTGGGACCCTAATCCCCTTCAAAGTAGGCCCCTTGTGCTTGCACACACTCAGTCCACCGATCCATTTACTGCCGGAAACACCTTTGGAAGTTTTCTTTTTGGAATGGTGTTCATCTTCGCCGTCGCATTCCGCATTATTATTTGTACTCACTAGGAGTTCTCACACAGATCATCGTCAGTGATTGCTCACCTACAACAACCAGTGGTATTTCCTGGAGTCTGAGTGACAACAAGCCTCCCCAGATTTCCAGTATTCTTCACCTCTTTTCGATAACGATGCGGTATCGCAACAGCCTCTTACCATTGATTTCTCGTCGGTAAGGACACTTGGTCTTCTCTGGGATTTGGGTGGCAATAATCCTCCTCAAGGTCCCAGCAGTCTCTGCACTTCCAGTGGAGGTCTGGTTTGTGCTGTCCCTCCTCGGTTTTCTCATCCTCCTTGACTATTATTATTATTATTGTTATTATTGTTGTTTGTTTGTTTGTTTGTTTGTTTGTTTGTTTTTTATGCCTCCTTGGGCATCTCCCCTTTTACTATTTTCTCAATTCAACTGTTAAAAAAAATTTTTTTTTAAATAAATTAAACTCTTAGTACAGTATCGATATCCAGAACAAATTCTGTTAAATATTTCATTTGACAACTCCCAAAAGTGTCCCCTCAATTTCTCCCTCCTACCACTTTTTCTGAATTCATCCAACCGCATCTTAAACTGATCCATGCTACTGCTGTTCTTAATCTGATCTGGCAACTTATTCCAAAAACATATTACTCTGAGCAAAAAATCTTTGGTTAACAGATCTAGTTTTTGAAAACTGTCTTGACAATAACCTTCCAGATCTCGGAGAAATACTAAAAAATGTCCACCATAGTTAGAAATGCCATTTATTATCTTGAAAGTCTTAATCATATCACCTCTCATTCTTCTCTCCAGCAAAGTTGTCAATCCCAATTTGTCTAATCTCTCCCTGTAACTGCACTTCTTTACTTATTAGTTTTGTCACCCTTCTTTGTACGCCTTCCAGTTTCAATATTACATTCCAATTTCCATGTCTAGTCGATGGAGCCCAGGCCTGGGTGCAGTATTCTATATGAGGTCTTATTAGAGCTTTATATATCCTTAACACAACATTTGTCTCCCTCGAAATAATATTCCTAACCATCCACCCGATCATACAATGGTCAAAATATGATTATTTGCCTTAAATATATTATCAAACTCCACTCACAAATCGCACTCTCCATCTACTTCTTTGATTTCTCTGTTGTTTAGTACATATTCAACTCCAACATTCCTGGATCCTACATGTAGTACTTTACATTTGTCTAGGTTAAATCCCAATTTCCAAATGTCCTCTCAATATGCATTATTTCTTTTTTCACACCCTCTCAACAACAGCTGCACTCCAAACAGTTTTGAGCCTGCCAGAACGCTGGTCACTCTCTGCTGATGTGCATCGATTTTTGAATCGGTTGAACCACTCCTTAATTTGTGTTACACCAATCGCATCTTCTCCAAAAACTTGCTGAATATTACGCGACGGCGGAGATGAACACCATTTCAAAAGAAAACTTCCATCAGTGTTTCCGGCAGTGGATGGATCGGTGGGCTAAGTGTGTGAAGCACAAGGGGCCTACTTTGAAGGGGATTAGAGTCCCAACTCCGTCACGTATTTGAAATATTTTTTTCTGTCCTAAGGTCGGATACTTTTTAGACAGGCCGCGTATAGAATACTGGCAAGCGTGAGAAGTTTTCTAGCCCGGTAAAGGGAGGTTACCTTCTTTGCAGCAGACTTGGCAGTATCTTCTATGTATTTATTTCAATTCGTGTTGCCTGTGAATGTTACGCCAAGGAGTTTGATTGTTGGACTCTCAGGAAGGGGTGCTATCAACTATGGAAATCGGCGGTTGATAAGGTTTCTTAGAATTGTTAAAGAAAAGAGTTTTGTCTTGTTAGCATTAAATGTAACCATCCATTTATGGTCCGATTCCACTACAGACTGGCGGTCATTTTCTAAGGATTCAGCCATTGCCTTGGATACGTGTGTGTTCGATTTATCCGCATGTCTAGAATATGTAGAGTGTTGTGTCATTAGAAAATATACTCATCTCAAACGTGATTGAATCTATCTATCTATCTATCTATCTATCTATCTATCTATCTATCTATCTATCTATCTATCACTATATTAACACGCCTACATATAGGAGTGAAACCATATGTGGACCGTATGCAAAAAATTGAATATCCAGTGTAGCAGCAAGACCTGGGAGCATATACGAGAAAGAAAATAATTTATACACCATCCATTATTACTATGCAATCCCTACAGCTACATACATAGAAAACGGCTAAGATCAAAGTGTAGTATCTGTTCCGATGGATACTGCACCCCATAGACTGGTATTGTCTTGGCCTTCGGGGCTTGATTTACGCCAGTCTATGGGTCTGTCCTGTGCAGTTCTGGGAGGTCCACCTGCCCAGGCTTTGCCTCCCCTCTTTAGGAAGGAGTAAGTTTATTGCTTACTGCCTGAGGCGCCCCTACCGGGCAATTTTTAAACCCCACTTTCCCGACCCGACCTTGGGTCACATCTTACTTGTGGGAGTAAGATAAAAACTGGCCTTGTGCCTCACTCCTGGAGAGGAGTAAATAAATACATACATAGAAAACGGAGCTGTTAAACCTGACATAGTGATATAGGACAAAAGGGAGAAAGTAGCAACCCTAGTTGAAGTCAGTGTCCCTAGTGATGCTGTCTTAAACAGAGCTGAGAGGGTGAAAAATAACTAAATACCAAGATCGTATGTATGGCATGAAAAGAAATTGGAATCTTAGGAAGATCTTCATCATCCCAGTAATTATAGGAGCAGCAGACTATTGATTGCGGCTTGCTGTTGTGAATTCGGAAAAGCGGCACGCTGACTCAGAGTCGAATGTTCTTCTGGAGTGCCTTGTTCAGTTTTGTGATGTCAGATGTTGTGGTGTTAAAAGGGTCTTCGTTAATTGAAACATCGCAGAAGTGCGTCCTTTGTCATCGGTCAATAATATCGCAATGGCGTTATTTTAGGTAGAGTTTTGGGAGGTGGCAGTCTTGAAGTCGATACGAAACTGGTCTGATGAAAACGGACGCGCCAAGTTCGAATCCTGTCGATTCCATAGAACCACTTTCTCTATGGACGTTGGCAACCTTCATGTGGTAACCCCCCCCTCCCCCTGTTAATACCTGATTCTAGAAAGATCAAAGTCAACAACAGAACCGAACCGGTCAAAAGTCAAACCATGCTGATTCATACGGATTTACGTTTTTTTTGTAAGAAATAAGTTGGTATTTAAGTTGGTTAGGGTTAGGCGGGGCGGGAGGGATGAAACAAACACTGAATGCTAAAAAATACTGTACCCCTTTTTTCGAAAATGTTACGTTAATGGCTTCACCAACGTGTGCTTGTCTGAGTTCGTGTGTGCAACTCAAACGAGGCAGCTGAAAAAGTTCAAACAGGAAGTAAAAATGTGAAATGAACGTTGAAAGAAAATGGAGAAAATATGTTGAAAAAAAACGACACAATGGTCACTAAAAAATCGATTTTGTTATAAAAATAAAATTCAAAGATTACAGATTAGAATTCAAAGATTACAGATTAAAATTCATCGATCGAAAAAGTTGGTCATGCGGTGGGTGTGGCAGTACCAAAAATCTTGCGAGAGGACCAATTCCTTTCCAAGGGAGGTAACTCTGATCCTGTCATCTCTGCCAAACAAAACCAAATTCCTCTACAATTGTTTAAAAAAATTCTTTTTAACATAGTTCACCCCAAACAAGGGACAAGTTGCCACTGTAGACGTAAGGGACTAATGACAATTAGGGTGAAAGTTTTGGGGGTCATCCTAAATTGGGAGCTGTGCAGCGAGATGCTTGTTCACATTCGTTAAATTAATTTCTGCATGCCGGTACAGTCGGGGAAACAGGGAGCAGGGATGGAGTTCCAAAAACCGGCAGCACGGGGAAAGAAGCTATTTGGAGTAGGAGGCTCTCCGGCATCTGGGAACCTCCACAGTGAATGGATGGGATTTAGCTGATTGTCAGGTTGATCGAGTGTATTACCGTCGAGGGACCACCAGAACAGCAAGTTCATCGGAGCACATTCTATTAAAGTACTTGTATAACAAGCACAAGGATGCAACATGGCGGCAATGGGACAGGGGCTGGAGCTTTGTGGATAGTGAGGGACCTATTAGACTAGCGACCTTTTTTTTTTTACCTTGTCTGTTCCATTTTTTTAACTGTCTTCATTCCGTGAGATGATGATGATTTGAAATGGTTGTAAGAGCTTTTTCTAAACAGTAAAAGTTTACCCATGTCAATGAAACCATGGTACACCGACATCCACACACGCACATTTCAATTACCTACTAGGAGAGTTTGAATTACCTACTAGACACAACCCTCGAGTGTCTTCGGTCTCTCTGTAAAAGGGTTCGTCAAGACTACTTGACATGAGGATACTTTGCCCTACAAGTAAACCCTGACCAAATATTCAAAATAACTTAATATTCGAAGCCCAAATAAGAATCCCTCGACATGGACAAGTATTCTTCTAGTGTATATATATATATATATATATATATATATATAATAATATTCATAAATAAATATTAAATTATATTTACCTACAGACAACGTCGTTTCGAGCTTTTGCTCTCATCAGTGCAGGGAGTGATAATTTCAAACGGTCACGAGGTGCAAACCCAGTTCACAGAGTCACCTTTGACTATGCATGCTTTCACTCTATCCTCTCGGCCATAGTGAATTAATGCAGTGATTACAAGAAATTAATTGACTTAGAAGCAAAGGAATTTTCCAACGAAGGACTTGGTACTAAAAATGTTTGTTTTTTTCATATAGTTTTAAAGATTGAAAAATTCCAAAACAATGTGTATATATATCAGGACCGGCGACACAGTTATAAAAGTGTGGGTGGGGGGGAGGGGGGCTCTCCTAAAAAGTGGGGGGGGGGCCGGTTAAGCACATGCATATATAACTTCATTATTGATGACCGTAAAGTGGGGGGACAAGTCAAAAAGTGGGGGGGTTGTAGCCCCCCCCCCCCTGCCCCCCCCCCCCGGTGCCGCCGTCCATGTATATATATATATATATATATATATATAAACAAGTAAGTGATGAGAATAAAAATTGCGTAAAATACAATATTTATTATTAAGTTATCAATTGTTCAAAACAAGGGGTTTTATATAAGAGAATTATTTTATTATTATTTCCTGAAACTATGTTTTGAGCAATTGATGATTTAATAAATATTATATTTTACGCAATTTTTATTCTCACCACTTACTTATTTATATAATTGCTCTATCTTGTATATCGAGCATTGACTTTTCATGATAGATTCTACTTTAAAGATATATTTCATATCTTTATTTCCTTTTCCATATATATATATATATATATATATATATATATATATATATATATATATATATATAGGAAATGAAAAAGGAAAAACCAAAAGATGTTTTTTTATGTATTCATCAACGTTTCGTCTTTATTTGTAAGACTTCCTCAGGATGATAATTTTAAGAAAAATGTCATGCAAGTACATGGAAATATTGGGTTGACATGATGGGTTAATGGAGAAGAAAGTAGTAGCCACTACTGGGAGCGCAGGACCGAGGGCCGGGCTGAGAGAAGTCAGTGGCAGGGAATGAAAATAAATGTGGATGGCTGTGAGGGAAAAAGTGGTGGGGTGGGGAAAAAGGAAGGGAGGGGAGGGGGAAGCTCTGTGTTTTTGGTGTGTAGGTAATGTCATAGTTTTAGGAAAGGTTTGAAGAAATGAAGGTGATTTGAAAGTGGGAGGGGTGGGTGGGTAAGAGTGTGAAAGAAGTAGTCGAAATGGTGAAATGGGTGAGGGGGAGAGAGGAGATTTTGTTGTGGTTAGGTGTGAAATTTTTGGAGAGCATATATATATACGTATGTGTGTGTGCTGTTCTGTCACATGCGTTCTATCTGGTTTCTCTATAAATTGTTCTATGCCCACACTCTGTTTAAAAGATCCATAGAATTTTGGCAAATTTGTCGGAGACTTCTATAAGTTGGTCAGTCAAATCGGCAACCGAAAAACAAGAATAACTTGCCATGAAGGATAACAAATAATTATTGGAACACACACACACATACACGACATGAAAAGAAACTGGAATCTTAGGAAAATCTCATATCATACCAGTAATTATAGGAGCAACAGGACTAATGAAAAAGAATTTCAAAAGTGAACCGAGTGCAAGAGAAATACAAACAACTGCACTTAAAAGGACGGTTAGCATCTTAAAAAGATCTCTAGGCTGGAGTGTCTGAAATAGCCAGTGAATGTCTGGCATCCGGTAGGATGCCCCATCTCCAGCAAAAACGGAAAGATAAGAAAATTTTTTTTTTTAAAGTATATTAAGAGACAACAGTATATAGATATTGTAGAGGATGCTCCAGAAGCCTTGGGCAAATTTCAAGTTCTTAAATCTGCTGAACTATGAAAGTCAGTGAAATGAAATTTGGTATCAGTAAGTTTTTTCTGTAATGATTTTTTTCGTATTTTTTCAGATACACTAATGGCGTTCACTCAACCAGAAAATGCGTTTTGCGTCCTTGAATTTGCAAAAAACTGAATCATGGACACTTGTTCAACGTACAGTTTGCACAAAATTCCGAAAAGGGGCGTCAGAAAGGAAGTCCATATTTAGATGTAAATTCATGAAGGATGGGTGTTTGTGTCCAGAACGGGGCTTCCTTCAACTTCAGATAATACGGTTGAGCGAGTTCGAACTGCCCCCACCCCCTCCACCCGCCGCAGATTGATTAAAAGAGCCAGGAGAGAAGCTCAGTTTCCTATTAACAAATGTTTGGCGTGTCTTAAAAAAACAACTGCACATGACACCTAACAGGCTACAGTTAGCTCAACAGGTAGATCAACAGTTAGACCAATAGTTAGACCAACAGTTACAAGACAATGACATACTAAGACTTCTGGAACACCCTGTATATAGAAAAACAATTACCTTGTTGAGGAATCTGACTGGTGTTAATTCTGGTTTGAGAAACTTTGGAATTATTTTGTTTTATTCTTCTGTCTGTCTGTCTGTCTGTCTCTCAATCTCTCTCTCTCTGTGTCTGTGTCTCTCTCAAAAATCCCTAAAGAGTAAACTCTTATTGAGAATTTTCACCTGAGACGACTATTCTGATTAGTTAACCAATCGCAGATAGTTTCACATTTTTTACCATCTACAATTGGTCACTCAAACAAAGCTTCTGTTTCACATATGTAGGAGGAGCCTCTAGTCAAGCCAAGATATAGGGGGTGTGGTCTATTAAGTGCAGCAGCATGCCTTTTAATTTTGATTATCTGATGTGGAGCTGGTGCATCCAGTGACCTTTTTAAATTGTGAAACCACATTTGGCCAGCTGCACCTGTCAAAAACAATTGTTTCGAATGACACAGCTCGATTTGTTTGCCCTTTTTAAATCGTAAATGAAAATGTCTTTTCCCAATATTATTGATTTGATGATTCAACTTAAGTTATTCAGGATAAAACAGCTGTCTTCTCTACCTGTCACTTCAATACGAGAAATATGACCTTTCAGTCTTGTAAACAAAACTCACAACTGTAACCGCCAATTTTGAATGACAAAACTGAAAATTAGACTTTGAGAAATTTAATCTTTTATTGGCTACGAGATGTGTCGGAATGGGGAAGGTCAACATGTTGCCACTGTATCAGGGTCAGCGTTAGGGTTAGGGTCAGGGTTAGGGTTGATCATCGTTGTGCTTTTCTTGTTTCTTATGCTCGAATGGTTCGGGGCATTTTAGCAGTCGGTGTTTACGAAGGGATCTCCGGAACCTCATGGAATCAAAGTTGTCCGCTTATCGGTCAATCTTTGCTACTAGCGCCAATTTTAACCTTACTACTCAACCTTAATACCAGAAGGCTGTCCTCAGAGAGAGGACTTTTTTTTTGTGCTCCGTTGATAAATCAACGTATATTTATCGCCCCCTTTTTAAGTAAATGTTTTACGAACACTAATTATACGAAATAAGGGCAATAAGGTGTTATTTGTTGAAAAACTAAAAAATAAAAAATGAAAAATAAAAAATAAATAAAAAATAAAAACAAAAACTAAAAACTAAAAAATGAAAAAAAAAAAAAATGAAAACTAAAAACTAAAAAATAAAAATAAAAAATGAAAAAAAAAAAAAAATGAAAAATGAAAAATAAAAAAAAAATTAAAAAATAAATAAATAAATAAAAACTAAAAAAAAACAAAAAAAACTGAAAAATAAAAGAAATAAATAAAAAATAAAAAACAAAAAATAAAAAATAAAAAATAAAAATAAAAAAATAAAAACAAAAAATAAAAAATAGGGAAAATGTTTCTAATTACTCTGACAGCCAATCGTAAAAAAATATTCAGAAGCTTTGGACAAACAGAAAAATAACAAAAACGTTCATGTTTGATCCGTCTAAAGACGATGATATACGAAAGAAAATTTTGATGCACAATGTAATGAAGATCAGTGACGTCAACACCGAAATTTCAAAGAATCCAAAGATTTTCTATTTCCCCCAATTTTGTTTACGTGAAAAAAAATGTGATATCATCTAAGAGTTATTTAATAGCAATAAATGAAAGAATGCATTAGTTTATAGATTAACTATGTGTAGATAAATTTGCTGGTAATGACAAAGATGGCGTCCATCTAAAAAAATATTCCCAGCCAGATAAAGTATTTTTTGAAAGAAACTGAAACGAAATACATCATTTTATTGTAAAGACTATGGTAGGAGAGAAAAGGAAGACAAAATAGCTAGTCAGAATCAGATATCGATGTGTTAGATGCAGTGCTATTGAGGTCTAAAGTCGAGAATCAGACTGCCTTTATATATATATATATATATATATATATATATATATATATATATATATATATATATATATATCCTTCTACTTCATCTGATTTATATATATATATATAAATAATGTTAGAAGCAAACTAATATAATAACTGTTAAAATTAAATTGACTTACATGAGTGATTTTCCACTGAACGACTTCGGACTTTAGGGGTTTTTTGGGGGTTTTTTTTTCGCTTATATAGTTTTAATGGTTGAGATACTTCCGAGACTATATATATATATATATAATTATTTAGTACAATATATGTATTAGCATATACTATCAGTGCCTTTTTTATTTTGCAGTCTCTTTAGAAGATTCAGCTCGATAATTGTCAATCTGTAACAACAGAGCATATATAAGTCAGGTTCATTTTATATTTATATTCCCATAACCATGTTGTTATTTATTCATTTTTATTTTTTAATTTTTATTTTTTCACATTTCCAAAAAAACATAACATTTCTGTGACATATATATTTTACAGTCAGTTTCATTTGTCGTGAGCCAAACAACATTTTTATGTCAATATCGTCTCTGCAACACTACAAAATCATCAGAAAAATCCACAAAGAATAAACATGGTTATTGGAATATAAAATGAAACTGACTAAATAAATATTAATTATTTATTACCTACAGACATCGATGTTTCATGCTAACGCAATCTTCAGTGCAGGAAGCTAATTCCCAACGGTCGGCGGGCGCGAACCCCGAACACAAATCGCCACCGATTTGTAGTCAAGACTCTTAACCCCTCGGCCATAGTGAACTAGTTATTAATTAAGGAGGAATTTAACTTTGTAAATAGCGAATCGGCGGCTAAATTTACACAAGCAGTTTAGAGTGATCAACGAACGTATTCGGATCGTGCATTTCGCTATTAGTACTGCTTGTTATTAAAGTCACTCAGAGTGCCCGGCCTTTGGTGGAGGGGGCTTATAATAATATTTATAAATAAATATTAATTATTTATTACCTACAGACATCAATGTTTCATGCTAACGCAATCTTCAGATGCAGACATTTATTTGAAAATATCATAATCACAATTAGCGATGATATCATCATCATCATCATCATCATCATGCTGTCATAGAAATTTTTATTTTTAAACTTTGAATAAAAAATCTAAATTTCGTTCATGTGTGAAGTTAAGAATAAAGATGTCTTAACTCAAATAAAAACAATTAAAGAAAAGATTTGATTCATTTGTTGTTTTTTATAGAATATGGCTTCCATATTTGCTTCATGATTGTGCATTTATAATCAATATTGTAAGAATTTTTTCATTTCTTCTTCTTCTTCTTCTTTTTTCTTTTTCTTCTTTTTTTCATCTTCTTTTTTCTTCTTCTTTTTTCTTCTTTTTTCTTCTTCTTTTTTTCTTCTTCTTTTTTCTTCTTCTTTTTTTTTTCTTCTTTTTTTTCTTCTTTTTTCTTCTTCTTCGTGTTGTTTACTTCCGTGGTTGAATATTTCACACACACACACACACACACACACACACACACACACACACACACACACACACACACACACACACACACACACACACACACACGCGGGGAAGGGTGGCCATGATTGATTCAATGAATGTTGTCACAGACTATGGCCTTCGGGCTGGGATTAAAGAGCAGTATCTGCTGTTGGTCAGAGAAGGAAAAAAATCCTTCCTGACTAAATTGGCTTAAATCTGAACAGGAGACTTCGTTGGTATGGCCACGTTAAAAGAATAGATGAGAATTCTTGGGTTTGTGTATGTAGAACAGTTGAGGTAGCAGGGTTAGTTGGCAGCAGAAGACCAAGGAAAAAAGGAGAGGAAGTGATGAGGATTGACTAGAGAGGAAGAGGGATAAATAAAGACCTGGCCAGAGATAAGTTAGTTTGATGGTCAATTTCTAAAAGCCGCCCAACACATGTTAGCATGTAAAACAGACGTTAAACCGATGATGATGATGATGATGATGATGATGATGATGACCCCCAAAATTTTCACCCTAATTCTCAGTAGCCCCTTATGTCTACAGTGGCAGTTTGCCTTGTTTGGGGTGAACTATGTTAAAAATAAAATTAAATAGTAATAATAAATGTCCGCTGCCGAATGTCTTTTCTTGGAGAAGTATATCTTCAAGTGAAGATAGCCTTGCTCAGTCGACGGATGGCAGGAGTGAGTGCCAACGTCTTTCTTTGTATCACTCGGGCTGCTGAGAGGAAAGAAGGGTCGATGTTTATGACTGCTACACGCTTTCCTAACGTGCGTACATTTATTTTTTTGTGTTTCGGAATTTTTTAGACCTGCAGCGTAACGGATAAAAGTGCTAAGTAATTACCAGTTCTAAGTGACAGTTTTTTGGGGGTTGAAGGTTCAATCCTCGGAGCCGTGTGATACTAAGACTACAATTACGACTTACTTAAGACTCCTACTCGGTCATGGCTGACGGAACGAGAGCAAGCTACCTTAGTGGATTAAATAAAAAGTTCCGTTTGAAATTCTGTACAGATTTTCGAGTTCGACAAGATGCACCTGAAGAAAGTTGGAGGTTACATCGGCCGAAACGTTGTGAGAAAAACATTCAAGATGAGAACAGAAGTCTGAATAATGAAAATGATACAAAGTAGGGGCTGAGCTGCCACGAAGGCAATGGACCAATCTGAACCGCCTGAGAACTGGTGTGGGCCGTTTTTCTGCCACAATGAGAGACTGGGGTCTGAGAGAGGGTGCTGCCTGTGAATGTGGCCACTCAGAACAGACAGTTACACACATTATAGAGGAATGCCCGCTGTTCAAACCACCCAATGGCGAGCAGGGCATAGCGGACCTTGATGACGAGACGAGAACCTGGCTTGCCAAGACCGAGCTGCAGCTTTGAGGGAGCTGGCACAAGAAAGAAGAAGAATCCTTTTTTATTTGGATTGTGGTGTGTTATGCACTGATGAAGCCTCTTTGGTAAATTTTGTAGACAATAAATGTGTATATTTACAAAAATGGGCAGAAACAATTGTTTGTGAATAAAATGTTTTTTGAATAAACTAAAATTATATCCGGTTATATATATATATATATATTGGAATATTAAATTAAATTAAAGATAAGCGATGTATCGTTTAATAATAATAATCTATTGTGATAATAGAAAGCTCAATATATTGAACAGAGCAATCAATTTTAGAGATGAAAGATGATAATAAAAAATTGTAAAGATACAATATTTATTAGAACATCAAAAATTCAGAGACAGGAGCTTCATATCCTTAATTCATGGATTTTCAAAAATAAACTCTTTTCATCAGAGGATAGAGAAAAACCGACAATATATATATATATATATATATATATATATATATATATATATATATATATTTAAATTTTGAATTAAATTAAAGATAATGGAATTATCGTTTAATAAAAATCTATCGTGATAATATAAAGCTCAATATATTGAACAGAGAAATCAATTCTAGAGATAAAAGATGAGAATAAAAAATTGCAAAGAAACAATATTTATTAAAACATCAAAAGTTCAAAGCAAGGAGTTTCATATCCTTAATCCATAGATTTTCAAAGACAAATTCTTTTCATCAAATGGTAAAAAAACCGACACCGTAATTGTTAATATTATCGGCAACATTTAAGTTTGAAAAATTTATACACAAAATAAAATAAAACAAAAGATAAACAGTTTTTTGTTGATAAAATGTAGAGTTAGGGTAGTCGCCATCACATTATGAAAAGAATTTGTCTTTGAAAATCCATGGATTAAGGATATGAAACTCCTGACTTGGAACTTCTGATGTTTTAATAAATATTGTATCTTTAATTTTTTTTTATTCTCATCTTTCATCTCTTGAATTGTATATATATATATATATAATTTAAAAATTTTTATATTCAAATATAAATTTTATAACATAAAGCAATTGTAATAGCTCAATAATGTGAGGCTACAGCTATACAATATTTTTTTATTTAATATATTTTCATAACTTACTATATATATATATATATATATATATATATATATATATATATATATATACACACATACAATATTTTTTATTTAATTTCATACCATATCCAATCTTATGAAGGACATCATTTCACAAAACTTGTTTTTTATTCAGAATACAATTGTTTCGGCTTACACCAAGGTATATGTAAAATGCTCCTGTGCATTTATTTCTTGGTGTGTCATCCTCAATGCTAATTATCATAGTTGAGATCATAATTACATTTCGGGGGGGGGGGGGGGTTCGATGCTGGTAATGAAATTAAATGTGCGGTTATAATCTACCATGTAGGAAAATAGGGTGTTATAATGTTGATTAATTTTAACAATCTATATGTGCATTTATTTCTTGGTGTGTCATCCTCAATGCTAATTATCATAGTTGAGATCATAATTCCATTTCAGGGGGGGGGGTGTTCGATGCTGGTAATGAAATTAAATGTGTGGTTATAATCTAACATGTAGGAAAATAGGGTGTTATAATGTTGATTAATTTTAACATTCTATATGTGCATTTATTTCTTGGTGTGTCATCCTCAATGCTAATTATCATAGTTGAGATCATAATTCCATTTCAGAGGGGGGGGGGGTGTTCGATGCTGGTAATGAAATTAAATGTGTGGTTATAATCTAACATGTAGGAAAATAGGGTGTTATAATGTTGATTAATTTTAACATTCTATATGTGCATTTATTTCTTGGTGTGTCATCCTCAATGCTAATTATCATAGTTGAGATCAGAATTCAATTTCAGAGGGGGGGGGGGTTCGATGCTGGTAATGAAATTAAATGTGCGGTTATAATCTAACATGTAGGAAAATAGGGTGTTATAATGTTGATTAATTTTAACATTCTATATGTGCATTTATTTCTTGGTGTGTCATCCTCAATGCTAATTATCATAGTTGAGATCAGAATTCAATTTCAGAGGGGGGGGGGGTGTTCGATGCTGGTAATGAAATTAAATGTGTGGTTATAATCTAACATGTAGGAAAATAGGGTGTTATAATGTTGATTAATTTTAACATTCTATATGTGCATTTATTTCTTGGTGTGTCATCCTCAATGCTAATTATCATAGTTGAGATCAGAATTCAATTTCAGAGGGGGGGGGGGGGTTCGATGCTGGTAATGAAATTAAATGTCCGGTTATAATCTAACATGTAGGAAAATAGGGTGTTATAATGTTGATTAATTTTAACATTCTATATGTGCATTTATTTCTTGGTGTGTCATCCTCAATGCTAATTATCATAGTTGAGATCAGAATTCAATTTCAGAGGGGGGGGGGGGTTCGATGCTGGTAATGAAATTAAATGTCCGGTTATAATCTACCATGTAGGAAAATAGGGTGTTATAATGTTGATTAATTTTAACATTCTATATGTGCATTTATTTCTTGGTGTGTCATCCTCAATGCTAATTATCATAGTTGAGATCATAATTCCATTTCAGAGGGGGGGGGGGGTTCGATGCTGGTAATGAAATTAAATGTGTGGTTATAATCTAACATGTAGGAAAATAGGGTGTTATAATGTTGATTAATTTTAACATTCTATATGTGCATTTATTTCTTGGTGTGTCATCCTCAATGCTAATTATCATAGTTGAGATCAGAATTCAATTTCAGAGGGGGGGGGGGGTTCGATGCTGGTAATGAAATTAAATGTCCGGTTATAATCTAACATGTAGGAAAATAGGGTGTTATAATGTTGATTAATTTTAACATTCTATATGTGCATTTATTTCTTGGTGTGTCATCCTCAATGCTAATTATCATAGTTGAGATCAGAATTCAATTTCAGAGGGGGGGGGGTTCGATGCTGGTAATGAAATTAAATGTGCGGTTATAATCTAACATGTAGGAAAATAGGGTGTTATAATGTTTATTAATTTTAACATTCTATATGTGCATTTATTTCTTGGTGTGTCATCCTCAATGCTAATTATCATAGTTGAGATCAGAATTCAATTTCAGAGGGGGGGGGGGGTTCGATGCTGGTAATGAAATTAAATGTCCGGTTATAATCTACCATGTAGGAAAATAGGGTGTTATAATGTTGATTAATTTTAACATTCTATATGTGCATTTATTTCTTGGTGTGTCATCCTCAATGCTAATTATCATAGTTGAGATCAGAATTCAATTTCAGAGGGGGGGGGGTTCGATGCTGGTAATGAAATTAAATGTGCGGTTATAATCTACCATGTAGGAAAATAGGGTGTTATAATGTTGATTAATTTTAACATTCTATATGTGCATTTATTTCTTGGTGTGTCATCCTCAATGCTAATTATCATAGTTGAGATCATAATTCCATTTCAGAGGGGGGGGGGTCGATGCTGGTAATGAAATTAAATGTGTGGTTATAATCTAACATGTAGGAAAATAGGGTGTTATAATGTTGATTAATTTTAACATTCTATATGTGCATTTATTTCTTGGTGTGTCATCCTCAATGCTAATTATCATAGTTGAGATCATAATTCCATTTCAGAGGGGGGGGGGGGTTCGATGCTGGTAATGAAATTAAATGTGTGGTTATAATCTAACATGTAGGAAAATAGGGTGTTATAATGTTGATTAATTTTAACATTCTATATGTGCATTTATTTCTTGGTGTGTCATCCTCAATGCTAATTATCATAGTTGAGATCATAATTCCATTTCAGAGGGGGGGGGGGTTCGATGCTGGTAATGAAATTAAATGTGTGGTTATAATCTAACATGTAGGAAAATAGGGTGTTATAATGTTGATTAATTTTAACATTCTATATGTGCATTTATTTCTTGGTGTGTCATCCTCAATGCTAATTATCATAGTTGAGATCATAATTCCATTTCAGAGGGGGGGGGGGTTCGATGCTGGTAATGAAATTAAATGTGTGGTTATAATCTAACATGTAGGAAAATAGGGTGTTATAATGTTGATTAATTTTAACATTCTATATGTGCATTTATTTCTTGGTGTGTCATCCTCAATGCTAATTATCATAGTTGAGATCATAATTCCATTTCAGAGGGGGGGGGGTTCGATGCTGGTAATGAAATTAAATGTGTGGTTATAATCTAACATGTAGGAAAATAGGGTGTTATAATGTTGATTAATTTTAACATTCTATATGTGCATTTATTTCTTGGTGTGTCATCCTCAATGCTAATTATCATAGTTGAGATCATAATTCCATTTCAGAGGGGGGGGGGGTTCGATGCTGGTAATGAAATTAAATGTGTGGTTATAATCTAACATGTAGGAAAATAGGGTGTTATAATGTTGATTAATTTTAACATTTTACATGTGCATTTATTTTTGTTGTGGTTATCCTCAGTACTAATTATATAAAACAAAGCAAAAACAATGAAAAAACAAGGCAAAAACAATGAAAAAACAAGGCAAGCAAAGCCTAAATTACAAGCAGTACTCATTATCAGCATCGTATCCTTTTTTATAATATATATATATATATATATATATATATATATAGTAATAAGTAGTAACACTTTTCTTGAAAAAACATGTGGATCTTTTACCAAGCATCTTGATTACATCCTTGTTTTGTTGTCAGTTTCCGCAACAAAAAATATGTTTTCCTCATTTACTTATCGTTTAACATATCTTCCTATTCTCGGGTTAGGGTTAGGGTTATGGTTAGGGTTAGGGTTAGGGTTAGGGTTTCTATCCTCGGGTTAGGGTTAGGGTTAGGATTCCTATCCTCGGGTTAGGGTTAGGGTTAGGGTTAGGGTTCCCATCCTCGGGTTCGGCTCAGAATGTTATTTTATGTACTTTTAAATATTGTTGACTTAATTTTCTTTCCAAAATCTATGAAACTCAAACATTAGTCAATCGGCCTCGAGTCGAGCATCGAGCGGCCAATTGTATCGAATTTGATTTGAAAAAAAGTTTGAGAATTAATTTGGAAACTGATCACCGTCCTCACTAGATTGCCAAGTCGATTTTGTATTGTGTCAAGGTAAGAAAAGGGAGCTTTACTTTCAGTCAATGTCACGTGCTGCCCTCTACTTCGGCCGATGGCAGTCCATCCATTTCTGGGGTTTAGTCGTGAGTCCACTGAATGTCAGTTGCAATTTGTGAAGGACAATTGCCGACAGGAAACCTAAAAAGCACTTAGAGTCATCGACACAAAGACGAAGACGACGACGAAGTAGAAGAGTTTAACTGAATTTATTGTGTTCAAAAACACACACATACTACCCCCCCCCCCCCCAATCTGACATTCAGTTGTAAGTTTCTGCTGGGAGACGGCTACTATACAATACGACACAATGGAGCATGTAAATATCTTCACTGGACCATCTGTAAAAAGTTGAATATCCAGTGTAGCAGCAAGTCCTGGGAGCATAAACCAGAAAGAACAGTTGGAAATAATTTATACACCATCCACTATGATTATGCAATCCTTACAGCTACACATCTAGAAAACGGAGCTGTTAAACCTGACATAATGATATGAGACAAAAGGGAGAAAGTAGCAACCCTAGTTGAAGTCAGTGTCCCTAATGATGCTGGCTTAAACAGAGCTGAAAATGAAAAAGATAACGAAATACCAAGGTTTTATGTACGACATGAAAAGAAACTAGAATCTCAGGAAGATCTCCATCATTCCGGTAATTATAGGAGCAATCAAAGTAATTAAAACGAATTTCAAAAGCTATCTGTCGAATATACCCGGTGAACCAAGTGCAAGAGAAATACAAACAATTGAACTTAAAGGGACGGTTAGAATCTTAAAAAGATCTCTCGGCTGGAGTGTATGGAATAGCGGGTGCCCATTCCCAGCAAAAGCAAAAAGCAATCAGCGCCATTCATTTGGCGGCTGGTTGCGATTGCGGTCGCATACCAGTCGAGGTTCCGATCTCAACAATCAGTCCAACAGAAACTCGGCCACTTCGGTCGCCTTTTATCTGTCAGGCTGAAACATTCTTCCTGGGTAGTCCTAGGAGGTCCACCTTCCCAGGCCTTGCTTCCTCTTTTTGGGATGGAGTAAGTTTATTTTTTACTACCAGAGGTGCTCCGACCGGGAAATACCGACAGGGCTGCCCAGGTAATTTTTACATGGCCAGAGTGCTCCTTTCTTAAGGGTGCTGGCTTGACTTTCCCCGGCCTTGTGCCACATCTTCCTGCGGTGGGAAGGGTTAGGGTTAGGGTTAATACCACAAAAAGATAAGGACATTGCAAAATAAAGTTACAGATTTAAAATCAAATAACGTTTTGGTCAGTGTTGCACCACAAAATATGGAATAAAAAATTTTGGATTATCCCCTCCTTTTTTATGAATTATGTGAATTATATTTAGCAAAAAAAAACAACAAAAAAACAGTTGCTTACTTTTTTAACCTTCGCATAAAAAAGAATAAAACAAAAAAAGGACATTTAAATTTTTTTTTTTCTTGGAAATCGCTCCAGACAAGGTATGAAGCCACTTGATGTAGGGAGCTAAAAAATACTACTTCTAGGTTAAAAACTGGTCTACTATATAAGTGTTAGATTGATAGATTCCGACCCAGAAAACAGCAATTCTTCCCCTTTGTCAGAAACATCGTTCATGGAATGTGAGAGCTAAAGGACAAAATAAGGGAAGCGAGAGTTACGAGGATGAAGAGAGTTCGGTAAAGAGGCTTATTATAGGTCCACTTTGTTAGGATTCGAAACCGACGGTACCGATGTTGTTCTGATCTTCTGTAATACATATATAAATAAATATATATATATATATATTTATTTATACATATATATATATATATATATATATATATATATATGAGAGAGAGAGAAAATAGATAGATAAATAGAGATAGATAGAAAGATATATATATATATATATATATATATATATATAGAGAGAGAGAGAGAGAGAGAGAGAGAGAGAGAAAGAGAGAGAGAGCAAATAGATTACTGACTGCAAACTCCAGTGGAAAATGAATAACATCAACAAAAAAAAATGGTGTAAATCTCAACATTGTGCAGCAAATTGTTGACAGTCGAAGTTCAACTTTTGGTTTTTCGCTACTTTAAGAATTCTTATTAAAAGATTAACGTCAAAAAAGTCTGTAGTTTTAATCTTTCACTTCTGTTTGTTCGAAATGCTGGCAAAAATATTCTCCCTATCGTCGCAGACATTTTCAAGTACACATGAGAACGAACATATATTACACTGCCTCCCTCCTCTCCCAAAAGGAGGAGGTAATGCCTGAGAGGATGGTATCATGACAAACGAAATGTTTTCATTTTGAAGAATTCTGATTCAGAAATGTATTTAGAACAATCGCAGACGTACGGCTTAATAATAAATATTAAATTGATGGGTTAGGGTTAGGGTTAGTAATTATCGGTTTAACTTTCTAATTAACTTGTCTAAGTATAAATTAACACAAGTAGTGGATTCTAATTGAGTAAATGTTATGGTGTGGAGTTGACCTATTTCGGGTGTAGATGGACTCTTCCAGAGTCTGTGAATGGAGTTACGACTAAGTGTCGTGGCAGTCATTGGTGGCGGCCATAGCCACAGTATCGGACGAAGACTTTCTGTAACATCCTATTTCTGTACTTCTGTAAATACACTCTTGTTGATATACCACCCTGTTGTCTTAATTATTTTCAGCCCTTCAAGGTCATAACACTGGCGACGAGGATTCAAAACTTCTATCTCACAACAGTAAATAAGAAGTTTTAGAAAATTGTACAATTTGAAATGAGATGGATAATTTTTTTTTTGTTGTAATTATATTATCCAGATTAATGTATGTAGAATTTGTGATGCTTCTGCATTATAGCAACGAACCGAATTCCTTCCTTATTTCTAGAAGAGCGAATCGAAAGGGGAGATAATTTGGATTTTTTTCGGAAGGGGAGACAATTTGGATTTTTTTCCAGAAGGGAAGACAATTTTAATTTTTTTCGGAAGGGAAGATAATTTGAATTTTTTTTCAGAAGGGGAGACAATTTGAATTTTTTCGGAAGGGGAGATAATTTGGATTTTTTTCCAGAAGGGAAGACAATTTTAATTTTTTTCGGAAGGGAAGATAATTTGAATTTTTTTTCGGAAGGGAAGATAATTTGAATTTTTTTCGGAAGGGAAGATAATTTGAATTTTTTTCAGAAGAGGAGATAATTTGAATTTTTTCTTATGGGGAGATAATTTGGAGTTTTTTCAGAAGGGGAGATAATTTGGATTTTTTTCGGAAGGGGAAATAATTAGAATTTTTTTGGGAAGGGAAGATAATTTGAATTTTTTTCACAAGGGGAGATAATTTGAATTTTTTTCGGAAGGGAAGATAATTTGAATTTTTTTTCGGAAGGGGAGA
>OY744538.1:77206472-77538972 GCA_963556195.1 Sepiola atlantica | reverse complement strand
CCATTGTATGACATTCCTTACAATTCTAAACAACTGCCTTTACTGCCACTTTTGACACAAATGGGTCGATTCTACGTACAAAATATGATGTTCGCCTGATTCCAGGGTACACACTATGCCAATGAACTTCGTTCAACTGGGTTCAGGTTCCGTGTGGCAAGAGCACACACGTTATTGAAACATCGCTGGGGAACTCTCGTCAGTGAGTCCACTCGGTTCTGGTCAGATCTGACTAATGCTACATCAACCGAAATGTTGCATTCCTACACCAGTGATATTATCGTGTCCAGTCTCCGCCTTATGAGCATCTCGTTTGCGGCCTTGATGCTCATAAGGCGGAGACTGGACAAGCATCGCTAATCTTGTTGTCCCAATCTTGCATGACACGTTTGATAAAGCCTGTCGCCACTCGAAGCAATCCACACACGGGAAAGCACCCCACCAGTTCGCCACATATGGTGAAGATACATCTTCGTTTCTAGGACCATCCACAGTACTGCTTCCTCGCCACTATCGTAGTCGGCCGTGCTTCTCCCAAATTTGATCTAATCTCAACACGTAGAATTTTCTCGTACCGTTTTCGAGCTTCTTCAAATCATTATCAGTTAGGCTGTACGCATCCAGATTCTTCCTCACGGATTCTGCATTGATGTCACATCTTCATCGATGTCACATCTTCATTGATGTCATCGATATACGCCGATGCGGCTCTTCTTATTTTCTAACACAGCCTCGAGCGAGCACAGCCCGCATTACCAGAGGGCCACATTCAAGCTGAACCCTAACCTGCTTAGACAATATCTTTGTCCTTCAAATATGACTGTCTGGTACAGTCAGAGGGATTTCTCAACATCGATCTGTATGTATGCCTTGCTGAGATCCAGAATGGATACATTCGTTCTCTGCTTTCTCCATTCTCGCATTTTCTGTGTGCAGACATCTGCATCAACATAGGTGTTTAATCCATGATTGTCTATTACAGGAAGCACCTTATTTTCATTGGTCTGCAGTATGACCATCAGCGGTATTAGTCCCTTGAGTTAGGGTATTAGCCCCTTGGATGGGCCAAACTCCTTCTCATTATATCGCAGCAACCAACCATTGTTTATCCAAGTCTGCAACTCGCGTTCATAATCCTTCCTCAATTCATTAGACATTGGATATTCGGAGATCTGACTTTCAAGTTTCTCTCGTGCACGACCCGCTGACCATTTCCATGTAGCAACCCACACTCCCTTCAGCTCGTCGAATTTTGCAACAAAATCAGCTTCGTTGATATGAAGCGCTACAAAAATGGGTTGTGTCTCCCCAAACTGCACACTTCAAGACTGTACGATGTAAACGCTGCCGAATGCCTTAATGGCGTCGATGCTGAATAACAAGAGGTTTTTGATTACAAGTATCTGTACGAATTCTAACGGTGCCATTTCCACAGCAGGCCTGCGTGGTCCCGGTCAATGTGGTTATCACCATCTTCTGCTTCGACCAAGACTGGCATAGCTTTGCGCTCAGAATGGACATGAGCAGCCAGTGTTGAGGAGAGCCAAGCATTGGCGCATCATCAACACAGACTGTAATGATAGGTAGTGCCGAGTTCATATTCTGACTGGGGAACAGACTGGCGATGATGTCTTGTCCCCAACTTTGTTTCCTGGACAATCTCTGACCAGATGACTGGTCTTGTTGCACCGATAACAGCATTGACGTCTGGTCTGCCTCCTCTGTACACAGTCTCTCACAAAATGATTACGGCCATTGCATTTATAATCAGATCGGTCCATTTCCAAAGGTGGTTGAGTAATTTGGGCAGGTTGTGCTGCAGCTACGAAGGGTTCCCCAACGTCAACATTGTCTTTCATCAATGCTTAAGTCAACAACTCTTCTTATGTCAGATCATCCACCCGAGAGGAGGACCACAACAGCCTTTTGACAATCAGGAAGCCGTCGCACAAACATGCACACCATCACGTATTCATCCAAATATGACTGACAGTTTTCGAAAACCCTCCAAATACAAATCTATTGTCTCACCCAGACATGCCTTGAACTTCTCATAGGCCGTAAATCTGTCACCGGCAAAGGCAGTAAATAATGCTTATTTAATTTGCACTGCGTCGGATTTCTCTTGAGTTAGTTGTTTCTAAACTGCGAATGCTCCTCAAGTTAGCCGAAGTGGGATGACACGATCAGCCACTTTACTCCAGATAAGTGACACACTAATTCCAATTTCTCGATCCATTCAACGACTGCATCACTCCCAGGGATGATCTTTAAGTCGAAACGGCTGTCCATTTTAGGCCGAAATAGCTTGTAATAAACTGACCGTAAGAAAACAAAAAAGGGGTCACGATGGCAATCTAAACTTCAAACAGAATTCCTGTTCTTCTGAAATGATTCTTGATAAATTTCTGGCGCCAACAATTTCTCCAAAAGCCAACTGCACACTTTTAATCCATCCTTTTATTTAAGTCATTTCGTCTCCAGACACGCAAATTAGTTATTCACGTGTGCAAATCAGATGCAATTATAAAAATCTACCATTGTGAGTTTCTTTTTTAATGATGGTTGATTGGCAGGGACAACATACAACACATCTCATTCGCTTTTTAGCTGGTAACTCTTCGTTTCTATTGTCACCATATTTTTTGAAAAAGATGTTTCGTATCAACACTTATAGACGTTTAATCAGGAAAAACTCTTAACTTTCGCACTGAAATCCTTCAAAACTCAAACACAAAATAAAGGGAGGAGATTTTTTTTAAAAAGAAATGAACCGACCTCATAAGGATTCGAACTTTGTCCTGGCAATCATTCCATCTCATTAACACATATTCTTAAAAAAAAAAAAAAAAAAATCCTCACAAAGGTGAGAATCAAGATTAAGTGGAGCAATCCAGAGACAGTGTGGCACCCTCCCCTATATCTTGGTGTAATAGCCAATAGAAAGGGAAACTTCTGGTTGTCCTCAGCTACGGTAGATCAAATATATATATATATATATATATATACTCGTGCTGGTCAAAAAAATAGAACATATGTATAAAACTGTAAAAATCATTTCGTTTGAGATAATTTTCGGCTTTTAAATTGTGTAGGCGAAATATTCTATATGTAAATAACAATTATAACTATTTTTAATCATTTGTCATATTTGCATATGTCAGACTCCATTGTCACAGAGTAGTTTATTGTCACATTGGGAAATTCAACGTTTCAATTTAATAGAACATTATTCGTTGAGTAATCTTAAACTCAAAAAATTTCTGTGTTTAAAAAGATTTTGCAAGTAATTTAATCATAATCTCTCATTATGGGTCGCTCTAAAGACATATCTTTGCCTGAGAAGCAGCGAATCTTCGATTTGCGGGAAGTAGGAAAGACGCACATGGAAATCGCAACCAAGGTCGGATGTTCAAGATCGGTAGTGACCAAAGTGCTCCAGAAAGATGTTAAGGGGGTTTCCAACAGCAATCGCAAGAAATGCGGACGAAAGAAAAGCACCACTGAAAGACAAGACCGGGCACTGGACAAGGTGGCAAAGAAAAGTCGATTCCAGTCAACAAGCCACATTACTAAAGAGTGGAAACAGGCTTCTGGTGCCGACGTTTCAAGAAGCACTACCTACCGAAGGCTCCGGAAACTGGGATACCAAAATCGTATAGCTGCCACCAAACCGCTCCTTAACAAAAAACAGATATTGAAGAGGCTACGATGGGCAACTGCTCATCAAACCTGGACTACAGACGAATGGCGGCGTGTGATCTTTTACGATAAGTGTCGCGATTTTGTATCTCCTTCGGCGACCAAGGGCCACGTGTTTGGCGAAGATCCACGGAACGGTATAACCAAGAATGCGTCAAGAAGTCTGTGAAGTTCCCGCAGTCTTGCATGGTTTGAGGTTGTATGAGTGCTAAGGGTGTTGGTAATTTTTGCTTCATCAAAGGAAATGTAAACGCAACAGTGTACCAAGATATCCTGGAAGCTAATTTACTGCAGTTTGACAGTGACGCCACTGACATCATTTTTCAACATGACTTGGCACCGGCACACTCTGCCAAGTCCACAACTTCCTGGCTCCGAAAACGATCGATCCCTGTTCTTGAATGGCCGGCGAACTCGCCAGATTTGAACGTTATTGAAGCCTTGTGGGATCAGATGAAGAGGAAGCTTCGCAAAGAAGATTGCAATACGGAACACATGGGATTCGGTGTCTACACAGAATTGCGAGAAGCTTGTTGATTCCATGCCCCAGCAAATTGATGCTGTTATCAAGGCAAAAGGTGCTGCTACTAAATATTGATTAATTTTTATTTGTATTTAAGTTAATAAAAAACTATTTTGTTTTCTAAGCTGTCTTGTTCTATTATTTTGAAACGCGAAATATTGAAAAACTGACATTGCAATTGATATGAAAAAAAAGTTTCTATCGTAAAACTACTTCAGTTAGTTTAGCATGATAGGAATATTTTAGCACCAATTACATCTCACAGATTGTCCTCAATAAGAATGAGATATTATGATTAAATTACTTGCAAAATCTTTCTAAACACAGAAATTTTTTGAGTTTAAGATTACTCAACGAATAATGTTCTATTAAATTGAAACGTTGAATTTCCCAATGTGACAATAAACTACTCTGTGACAATAAAGTCTGACATATGCAAATATTACAAATGATTAAAAATAGTAGTAATTGTTATTTACATATAGAATATTTCGCCTACACAATTTTAAAGCCGAAAATTATCTCAAACGGAATGATTTTTACAGTTTTATACATATGTTCTATTTTTTTGACCAGCATGAGTATATATATATATATATATATTTGGAGGGTTTATCAAGATATTGTTTTCAAGAGGGGATTCATCACAATAAAGAAAATCTTTTATTTTATTATTTATTTTTGTAAAGTTATATATATATATATAAATAATGATGCTAGAATAAGGTGTTTTGAAGTAGTGCTGAATGGTATTTTTTAGGATTCCTCTTAAGTCGATATTAAGCGTGTCTTCTATCTATAAAACGACCATTATGCATTTCCTTTTAACAAAGGCCAACACCAAGAATCTGTATCTCGCATTTGTATATTAGACAGATTGAGATTTTGAATCAAAGGAAGGGAAGGACAGATACGGTGTCGCCCGGGAATGAAGATTCCTTAAAGTTTGACAATTAAGAAAACTATGCTCAACCCAGACAGATGGACAAAGTAAAACAAATGTTACATTTTAGTGTTTTTTTAAGTGGATGAAGTTACTTGAGTACGATTGACATGGTTTGACCCCAGATTCACCTGGACCAATGATATGAGAGACGATAGGAGATTGGTCGGTTTTTAGTCATGTGACAAGATATTTGAAATATAGTCAGTTACTGCTTAGAACTTAGAAGAGAAAGGGGGGCATGTGGAGGCCGGATAGATAGGTGCATTTAAACTAGTGATGGGACGATTCCAAAATAATTACCGATTCTGTTCTAAAATCGCCAGTTTTGGGGAGGATTGATTTAGCGGAGAGTTCTCATCTACTTCCAATTTTCTTTTTTTAATTTGACAAACTTCTTATGAATGTTCCCCTTTATGTATTGTATCCAAGATTTTGATAAACTTTTTGTGAGATTTTCATCTATATTTTTCACTCATGCCATTGTTACTTAAATTCGTTATTATTATAAATAATTATTGTTTTATCATTAGTACCAGAAATGGAAAGTTAAGTCTAACAAACAAAACAAAAAATTGAAAGAATTGGTTTTGGAATCGGAAATTAGGCTCAAATATTTTCCCCGATTCTGAAACCCGAAAAAGTTCCGATTTTTACGATTACTTGTCGCAACACTAGTTTAAACTCTCTCCGATGATCTTGACAAAAAAAAGTTGTAATTAAGAAGAATTGATTCGATAAGTTTAATAAAATAAGTACAAGTGAATTGTTATCTCTGTCTTCCATGTGTGTTCCAGGGAAAGGCAGCCGGATTCCAAAGCGTCAGCTCTGGTGCCAAGGAGGAACCAGCATCCATAGGCCTCATTATAGAGCTTTGTAACACAAAGGAAAAATGAAAGTAAACAAGGGAAGGAGAAAATTAAACAAAGGAAGGACACAAGCAAACAAAGCAGGAAAAAGGATACGGAAAGACAAAGTAAAAATAAATAAATAAAAACAGAAAAAAAAAATAAAAAATTTTTAAATAAAAGTCTATTGTCTGACTTTTATTTAAAATTTTTTTTTTAATTTTTTTTAAAAAAATTTTTTTTTTTTTTTTTTGCTAGCATTTGAGTAGTAATGGCTGCTTTTTATAAAATAAATTAAAAAATGGTCAAAAGAAAACACAGAAATCCTTGGTCCTGATAGAAAATGTTCGAACAGAAACATTTGTAAACAATATTTTTAAAAACAACTTTTATACTGGGAATGAAAAAGAAAAAAGTTTGAATAATAATACAAAAAACAAAAAAAAGAAAAAAAAAAGGGAAAAATATTTTCATACAAACTATTCAAGAGAGCCGTATATTTTTTTTTAGAAATGTTTTTATAACAAGACAAAACTTTAAAAAAATAAATTAAAACTAAAATAAAAAATAAATTTAAAATTTTATTTTTTTTATTTAAAAAAGGAAAAAAAAGAAAAGAAATTCCCCAGGCACAATAGGGTGGCAAGCCAACTGCTCGCTCTAAGACGCACTTTAACGACTAGAAATGAATGAAAACTATTTAATGTGATTGCATGTCAGATAAGAAACAAAATATTGTATTTTAAAAATTCAAGAAAGTCTCCATATTCGTTTTGTCCACATAAAATAAAACTGTCAACTTTTTTTTTCTGTTTAAAAAGAGAGAAGAGAAAAAAAAAAAATCAATGGAGATGAATTGAGATTTTATTACAAAGTTTCCAGATGACTTAATTATATACAGTGTTCAAATGAAGTTGTTTGCTAATTCAAAACATGAGAAATGAAAACGTAATATGTACACGGATTATTATTATTATCATTATTATATACACACGCACGCACGCACGCATACATACATGTGAGGGTGTTTCAGAAATGTTTATATCATTTTGCCATCTAAAACTTTTGTGCCCATTCAAATGACTTTAAATTTAAACAGCACTTGTTTAAACCGGTTAAAAGTTCATGTTTATAAATGTGTTTAAGAACGTGTTTATCTTTAAAAGTATCAAAATGGAACAGGAAAAGCGTTTTTTTTTTGCATCGAAGTAGGTTCAGAAAGTCAATGCAGGGTGTAGTTTCTCTAAAATGTTACCAACAGCAACGCAGATTTGGACATGGCACAAAAAAATTCAAAGAGAAAGGCTGTCTGTGAAGGGCAAAAGGATCTGAACAAGCAATAACATCGGAAGAGACGGTCGAGCGGGTTTGCCAAAAACTCTTGCAAAGCCAAAGTTATGGAATTCATTTTTATTTTCTCATTCAAATTTGGTTCAAGGAATGCAAAGTTTTTCAACATCAAGCCGGTTTCATTTCTTTGTAGTTTTTGATATTTACATCTCAAATGATATCAATTTTTTTTTGAAACACCTCGTGTATATTTATTTATTACTTATATAAGGCAAATTATACATTGTTTTCTACAAAAATGACAAAACATTTATGAGATCGGAATGATATGCATATGAAATCTTGAAACAGCAGCATTGGTCAAGCGGGCCGAAAAGATGAAAATGGTCACAACCTCAATGTCGCATGGAGATAAACAAAAAAAAAAAACAAACAAGAAAAAGAAAAAAAAACGTACGTGGCAACTCTATGACTTGGGTTACTCAGGCTTAGAACCGGCTCTCTAGGGGAGAAGGGGAAAAACAATTAAAAAATTAAAAAAATCCATACTATATTTGTCATATGTGTCACTATGTATGGGAGGATGCAATTAAAAATGAAGACCTATACAAAGATACAAACAACTTTTCTTAACTAAAATGTTACAAAGAATCCAATAATGCCATCATTTTTGTCTTAGGAGTTCTCATAATTATAGAAATTAAAAAAAAAAAAAATGGTAACATGGGGTTAAGGGTTGAGAGCAGGAGAACACAGAAGTTGTCATTAATTATTGGATGCGGCGACTGTATGTATTGAAAATTAACAACAACAATCTATTTTTTGTTTGTTTTATGGCACATCAACTCTTTTAGGGGTCATCTAATAATGCAAAAAAAAACAACAACTTGTAAACAATGTATAGAATACAAGTTGTTCTTTTAGCAATCATCGGAAAAGAGGGATTCAGTATCTTTCCCGATTGTATTGCAATGTAATTGAAGCCAATAATTTTGACCGGATTTTAATTAGAATATAGAATCTGCCAAGCCGAAGTCGCTACCCATGTGTGATCGACTGACATATATTCCGATCCAATCTGTCAATAATTCAAAAAAAAAAAAAAAATTGGAAGAATTCTAAATATTTTTTATTTTTATTTCACAGATTTTTTGTAGGTTTTGTTCCGATTACATGGCATAATGTTTCGGAATTTTTGAGATGAAGATTGATAATTTGTTTTATCTCCACAACGTTTTGGCCGATGTAACCTCCAACCTTTTTTTCAGGCGCATCTTTTCAAACTCTGGAACCCTTATGTTACACACGGGAACCGATATAAAATTTCAAACTGAACCTTCTATTTAATTCACACAGATAGATTGGTCTCGTTCGATCAGCCATGACATCGCCTTTAGTAAGGATTGAACCTTCAACCTTCAGAAGACTGTCACTTTGAACTGATCGTTAATCAACACTTTTAACCGTTGTGCCATGGCGGCACGTGGACAGCTCTAATACGAATGTTTGGAGATTTCAACCTAATCTTGTGCAAATAACAACGCAGATGAGAATAGCAGCTCGAATAATCCGACTAAAATAAATTCACGAGAAAATGTTGATTTATTCGACTGCTGCTGCTGTTTAATCAGAGAATTGTTGTTAGGGTTAAATGAGTCTAGCGGCGAGTGTCAGGCGAAAAGAAAATTGTAAAAGTATACAATATACAATTATCAAATATGGTGCCGGAATATACTAAATTTTGTGAAAAACGGTTCCAAGCCGTGCAACACCAATGAACTAGAATTGCCACAGAATGAACAGATACATGAATTTCTTCTGAATATCATTATGAGTGAATTGTTATTTGGGAGGCAAATGCAAGCCAGAATCTTCAAGGAAGTGGCATTTCATAATTATTGAATATTAATCATTATTATAAATTTTGATTCAGTCATATATGAAAGCAAAAAAAGAAAGAAAGAAAAAAAAGGTAATTTTTTTACAAATGAACTGCCATATTACAAGTATGCCAGCAAGAACCGAAAATGACCCACCCTCAAATGCCACTCATGGAATCGTTAATAAAATGCATAATTCTTTCTGAAATCCAACCAGGTTTAGTAGAAATACACTTTAGTGTATGCCTGATTTGCCCACCAAGTTTCCATCATGAATGTCCAACAGTCTGTTATATCGCTGTTCAATGATATGCAGGGACACTTTGGTGATTGTCTCATCAGTAGGGGTCATTCTAAACAGGCTTCATATTTACCAAACCTTAGCCCCCACCCATCGAATTTTTATTTGTGGGAGTTATCTTTAAGATAATGTCTTATCAAAACAATCCCCAGACCATTCCTGAACTGAAAAGGACCATAGTAGCCAAAAGAGGATTTGTGCCAGTTATTGACAATTTTACACATTGTATCCAGGTGGGCTTATCAGTAAACAGCGATAATAATAATAATAATAATAATAATAATAAAAAGACTGTTGGACATTCATGACTGAAACTTGGTGGACAAGTCAGACATAGACTGAAGATTATTTGTACCAAATATGGTTAGATTGCAGAACGGGCTGTGAATTTTATTAACGATTCCATTGGTGGCATCATTTGGGTGGGTGGGGGGGGATGAGGTGAGGGGGTCACTCAGTGCATATGTTTTTAAATGTAAAGCGTTGAGCACATGAAGCAAAGAAGCTTTCGACTATCGAATCACGTCGGCCAACGAGAAGTGAATTCATTAGTTTTTTTTCTTTCTTCTTTTTTATATAATGAAAAACAGTTATCGGAGCTGAGAGAAAAGGAAAAAGAAAGGAAATCATCGTCGACAGTAATAAATATTTAAGTATGAATGGAAGTCGGCAACATTTATGAATGATTGAGAAGGCAATTACCAATTAGGGGTGGGTGAAAGGGAACACATTTGTAATCCAGCTGAGAGTATTGGAAGGTTAGAGTTTTCACAAAGAAACCTCAGTCATTTAATAATAAAAATCCTTTGAAGGCACACATTCTACTCCTGCCAGCCAACAAGGGTGATACCGGAGAGGGAGGAAAAAAAAAAAAAAAAAAAGAAAAAAAAAAAAAAAGAAGGAAGATTTTTTAAAAAATAAATTAAGATTTTCTAAGATTTGCTTGCTTAACAGAGGAAAAAAAAATGTCTTTCATATCAAAATAGAGTAAATTTAATCTAAATGAATATATGTGAAAGTTGGGCTCCTTTCTCACACAAACAATGAAGTCAAACACTTTATTTCAAGTTAACAAAATAGCAGAAGCCTATTTGTTTTATATACGGCTTACGTATATTATGTGATCGCGGTAGTAAAGTCAACTAATTTGCATATTGCTGTGTAAAAGAATTACTTTATTAATTAACTAATTTTGTTATTGCTTTTTTTGGGTTTTTTTTTTTTTTTTTAAATTCAACGATTGTTAAGGAATAATTTTTTTGCGCAAGTCAATAGAATTCAGAAATGCCACCGATGATGATGATGGTTTCTCCGTCTTGGTTCCGATGGCAGGACACTTGTTTATGCAGCACAAACGCGCGTTCATTTACGGACTATTCTTTGATAATAACAAAAGACCCCCCCCCCCGCAAACTGAGTTTTTCTTATCTTTACAATCATATTTAAAAAAATAAATAAATTTCTATCAAAATTGCCAAAATGTCAAATGTTTATCTTCATGAAAAAATTCGAACGAGTACGTTTCATGTTTACAACAATCAAATGTTTATTATTTAAAAGTTTTGTTTAAAATATTTTAAGTAGAGAAATTTGCGAAGTGATCCCAAGCTGGCGAAGCCATCCAGTAATTCTAAAAAGCAGTCAATAAGTTTGGAGTAGATTAATTAAGTGCTGAGTTATAACGAGAGAGAAAATTTAACTATAGAAATTGTCTAGCAGGCTTAGATTATGGGGGAAAAAAAAAAAAAAAAATTAAGAAAATCATATATTGAAAATATGTAACAACAAAGAAAAGGATGCAAGTATTGATTGTAAACTGATAGTTTTTTAAAGTTTTTTTCCACTTTTTCTCGTGTTTGGCTAATATATTTTTTATAGGAAATAAAGCTAAACAATAATAAGAATTAAAAAATTACCTCTACATATTTGTATAAAATTACCTATATATAATTGTATATACATAAAGGGTATGTGTATATGTTTATAGATATGAATGTGTGGGGTAAACTCAAACTAATTAACCAATCGTCGTGAACACAGCTGCTAGGCGCAAGGATGAGTAATGTGGGCTATATTTAGTTTTCATCTTATGCACAGGGTGTGTGGAATGATTCCGATTTTGACCATAAATAACAGCTAAAAGTAGCCGAAAGAAAAAGAAAAACCAGGCATTTAGAATTTCTGGTCAAAAGTAGATAGATTTGAGGGACATAGATCGATTTGATGAGATCGCAGAGAGGGGCTTGAGACGAGCAGACGCAAACGAGTTTGAGCAAACGACAGCGAAGAGTCTCGACAGGCAGATACGTTCGTCGGATCTCAAGCAAGTCTTAGCTGATATTCTGTACTTTGCAGATTGGAGGTTTAGCCCAGAAGAGTGGACGTTCGACAAGATTCGTACAACGTAGACATCTGTGTCTGCATTTTTACTTGCTTTGCATTCAAATTGTAAACTAGTGCTTGCACCCTCGGCGACCGCCAATACTACAATCGACATGGCCAGACGTTTTTGGGGAGTCGTCGAGGAGCTGGCATCGTTTTACACCAGGAGCATCTGATAGAAAGTATTATATCGAAACTGAGAAATTCTTGTGATTGTTTGACGTAACGAATAAAAAGCTTATTTAGGAGTTTTATGTAAACGGTTCATTGTTTTATATTATTTGTTTTATATTATGTAAACGGTTCATTGTTTAAAGGGGAAATATATTCGATTGTCATAAAAATCATTTTTCAAAGCTGCATTTACTCGTTTGAAAAAGAAAAAAAGTAATGTAATTTTTTACCAAACTTCAGTATCTAATATACATATATATGTATATATATATACATATATATATATATTCCAGCGATAATTTTGTTCACACTAGTCGTAAAATCAATTCTTTGAACCTTACAATATTTAAATAATAGTGTTCAACAAGTAGAGCTATATAACTATATATATATATATATATATATATATATTTTACAACATGAGTTTTGGCGTTTATTTTTGTTAGTTGTTGAATTGCTTATCCTTTATTCCATTTTTATTTTTACATTATATATATATATATATATATAGTTTCATTTTAATATTGCCTGATGAGATCTAAACTTTTGCGGAGTTGAAACATGAATGTAGCAAGGTATTTTTTGTAGAAAATTTATACCATTACATTTTTTCGGAAGAAAAATTGACCAGAATACCAGAGTACTCAATTACTGGAGTAGGAATCTAATATGTATATTTTTAATAAGATATTTACATGTTGGAATATCTCATGCCTTTGGTTTCGTTCCTTAGCACCTATTGATGACATCCAACTTTGCTGAAGAAAACTAAGATTTGTAGGCAGAATTTGACATCATTGACAAGTACTGACTCACGAAACCAATCGTATTACATAACCAAATATCTTATTAAATATATATTTCAACACATGAAATATATATATATATATATATATTTCATTATATATTTTTCAATGTTTATCGTGTTGCTTCTGTATGATGCCGCTCAATATTTAAAAAGTCATTTTCATTTCTAAAAATAAATCAAAATAAAAACAAAGTTTATCGTAAATGTTATTCATGTTTATTTACGTTACATTTGCGATGAAATTGTTTGAATGAAATAAATGAAAGTGAGGTCGGCATTTGAATGATGAAAATAATCTTTTCACACCAGGAAATCCCGTCAAAGAGACATCGGCTTATATTACGGAAAAAAAAAGAAAAGAAAAAGAAAAAGAAAAAAAAAGAAAAGAAAAAAAGAAAGAAAAAGGTGTTGCCGGAGAAAAAACCGTGGAAGTGCAAAGTCATACGATTCTGCATAAATCAGTGCATATAAGGGAGAAGGCCAAATCGACAGAGGGCAGTTGGGGGGGTCAAACGTTATAGCGAGGAAGCTGAACACCGTTAGTCAGCATCCTTGGACGCCGGTCCTACCCGTACCCTGCTATTCCATCTCCTTCCACATGGCTTGAAGTAAACAAAGGCAAATTAACGAGTGCGTAAAATAGCAAAATAAAAAGGGCACACATTCATAAACGCAATAACATCGCTTCGCGTTCATACACCATTTGCAAAGGTTCACAACGAATTATGACAGATTAATTTTTAAATTGTTTCCGCCTTAGTTGGTTTGAAACTTTATTAATCAAGAAAACACGTTCTAAAATAAAAAAAATAAATAAAAAACTCTACATAACAATAATAAATCATACTTAGCTTCTCACTTTACTATAGTTCTATGGCATTGCTGAACCTGAGGAGTGTACCAATTGATCAGGAACAGTAATACCATGAAACTGCAGTAAAGTGTCAAGTATAATTTATTATTGTTATAAAGCTCTACCTGAAAGGATATTGAGCCCTTTTGTTCAAGGTCTCTTGTCTTAATTCGGTTCTGATCTGGAGATTGATTTTCTTCAGAAAAAAGTAAATGACATTTAAAAAATTGGAAATTAACAAAAGAAAAATATACCAAATAAATTAAATATAAAAATCTAACATATATAGTTATCTTGTTGGATTTACAAAGTCACCCCCAAATAGCATTTAAGCCGACAAATCAAACTTTACTCCTGATTAGCCAATTTTTATTTGTTTTTGTTGTACAGTGTTATTGGCAAATAGCGTACTTAAATAAAATTCATTTAAAAAATGACTTAATCTGACCCAGACGAAACATTATCACCTAATAATAATAATCATCAGTAAGGGGGTAACTCATTTTAAATTGAAGAACACAATAGGAGTTGCCTACCTTAAATTAAAAATATATGCAAACAAAATAAAATTTAAAACTAAAATAAGTTTACTGTATCCCGGGCAACACCGGATAGGTACAACTCGTAAGATAGATTGGTATTTCTTGAGATGACAATCCTCAGTAACTGCAGAAAATACGATTATTCTAATTTTGTCAATTTTATGAAAAATATTAAACACACATGAAGTTGTCTATTTAGCATCAACATAATTCAATGTGAAATTATCAGTTTCCAGTTTTTTTAATTAAAATTTTTTTTTTACTATTAATCAAATGTTTTTTGAAGTGAAAAATGCAACACTGTAAAAAGAAAAAAGGAAATTTTAAAATCCTATGAAACAAATTTCATCTTATAACAATTCACCAGAATGCATTTCTATATTCACTCACACACCAGACATAAAATAGTTAGTTTCCCCACCTCTGTATTTGTCATGTAAATCTTCATTCGCTCGCTTTACAAGCATTCCTGCTGATATTGTAACCATGCCAGGCAGCTTAGCATTTTATTTATTTATTTAAAAGATATTTTTTTTTACAAACTTTATTTCTGCTAGATGGTGATTTGGGATGATTGATCTTTCTAGTAAAAAAAAATTCTTGATTCTTAGTTTTGTAATAAAACGATATAATTTTGTTAAATTAATGTTTTTTTTATTTTTAATCTATTTAAATGAAGAATTTAAACATTTTTAAAAGCCAGTTTAAATGACTTTATTTACAGTTCAAAATGCTTTCAAAAGGGTCACAAATGAATTAATTCCCCTATTGAACGGTTAAGATTAAAACGTCAGATTTCAACACAAAGAAACGAAAATGCATTTTGATGGATTTAATTTTGTAATTATTTTTTTAAAATAGTATTTTTAAAGGCTTGGCTTAAGACTTAATTTCACTAAATAATCGATTAATATAGTAAATAATAAAAATAATATTTAAGTCACGTAAAGGCGGGAAACACATGAGAAACGGTCAGTTTTATTAATACAGAAATATTGAAGCAGATGAGACATGTGAATTTAAAGAAAAGTAATTTTATACAAGCTTATCTCCCTTTGATTTCAATGGCGAATAGAAAAAAAAAATTCTTTATATATTTTTTTATTTCACCAAATGTTTTTTTGTTTTTAATTTGGCACAAAAAATAAAGGGTCAAATTTGCAAACCATTGTCAAACGCTTAAGAAAAATAATTTGTACATAATTAACATAATAGAAATTGAAAAAGCAATGGAAATTGATTATCACCTCAAATTTATTTTGAAAATAAAGTTCTTGTTTTCTTTCTTTATTTATTTTTGGTGGAGGTTTAAAAACAAAATTAAAATTTTTTTTTTTTTTTTGCAAACTAGGGCGGGTCTCCCCGTGACACAATGTATTTCTTCATGCCCTATGGCCTGTATTTTTGTGTGTGTGTATATATATATATATATATATATATATATATATATATATATATATATATAAGTGACGAGAATACAAATTGGATAAAATACAATATTTATTAAATCATCAATTGTTCAAAATAATTATATATATAAAAATTTTTTTTTCCATAATCCATGGCTTTTCAAAGATAGGCTCTTATCATAAAAGGAAATGCGACAGATAAGACAGTAAACTTTACTGTTAATGCAAACATTTGAAAATATAAAAGACATAAAAATATAAACAATTTAAAAAGTTAAAAATACGCAAAAAATCATCAGCATTAAAGTATAGCAAATCCGAAGATTCAAAGCCGGAATTGAAATCCTCAAATTTGATTAAACGAACTTTCTATTCTTCTTGTGAGGATTTTCTTTGCATATTTTTTACTTTTTAAATTCTTTGTAATCTTACTTATCCATCAAATTTCCTCCAACGATAAGAGCATATCTGAGAAAATCCATGGATTAAGGAAAGAAAAAAGTTTTTTTGTTTTATTTAAAAAACATAACCCTTGTTTGAACAATTGATGATTTAATAAATGTTGCATTTCATCCAATTTTTATTCGCATCAAGTAACTACTTATACTCGCGCTCTACCTCGCATATCGAGCATCGACTATTCAAGATAGGATATCATTTAAAGATATAATTTTTATCTTCTCGTTTACATTAGAGATGATAGCCTCTCAAAGCTTTTTTGATAAGTGTTGGTCCTCTTTTAGAAGAAAGATGTTCTGAAATTGATTGTCTGGTTGGTGAACAGTTGGCACGTTCAACTGTATCGTATGTCAAATTAAAAATGATCTATTGGAAATGGATTTAATGTTTTAAATATTGCCTCAAAAGAAAGAAAGGTTTACTTATAAATATGACGAGATAATATTTCTGAAGTCTATGATTTGGTCAACCTCTCGATGATTTGGTCAACCCCTCGATTATTAAGCATCAATATATTTGGATTATTAATAATCAATATATTTGGATTATTAGTATTATTTAAACTACTGTTCTTATCTTGGTTTATTCCTACATGTTGGCCGATGTAACCATTAACTTTTTTTTAGGTGCGTCTTTTCGGACTTCGGAATCGATATAAAATTTCTTTTTTGGGGAGGTTGTTCCGTCAACCATGACCGGGTAAAAGTCTTAAGTGATTTTTCTGCTATTCTTACTTATTATTGCCTGGAGTAAAGATTGCATCCTCAATCTCTAAAAGTTTGTCGGAGGTTGAAGGTTCAATCCTCACAACAGGTGATACTAAGAATAAAATATAGAATTACTTGACACTTCAACCCAATCAGGGCTGACAGAACTAGAACAATCTACCCATGTGGATTTAATAAGGGGTTCAGTTTGAAATTCTGTATAGATTCTAGAGTTCAACATAAAGATTCCGGAATTTGAAAAGACGAACCTGAAGAAGGTCAGAGGTTACATGGGCCGAAATGTTGTAAGAATAACATCCAAGATGAGAACAATAATCCTAGTTAGCCAAATAGTACAAATTATCAATCCTCATCTAAAAAATTTACAAACGTAATATCATGAATATATTCATGATATCACGCAATTATGTGCCAATTAGCCATCTGTACTGACAGTTTCTGAGGCAGTAGATCTTTGGATAAAATCCCTTCATCGTTGGCTGTGTTAATGGCACAAGTCCGAAAACGGTCCGAAGAAATCAGTATTCTTTAACCCAACAGACTGGATTCCCAGTGTTGCTGTGAAACGCCAGCTATCGATGGCTGATCAAATTACTGTATAGTGTTATAAAATATTATGCTCTTAAATACATAATTGAGCACTCCGGTCATTTCTCATGTCCCAAAAACACAGCATTATCTATCCTACGAAGGGACGTTGTATGTGCAGCTAAAAGTAAAAAACTACGAAATAAACAGCTACAAAGTTAGTAGATTCTTGATCAGCGCTGCCCTGGCAGAATTCTACATAAAATTTCGGAGAAATTATTCATTCTTTGACCCTAAACTGGCACAGATTTCAGCAGGGGGTCGGCTTACTGGCCATTTTATGTACTCAAGGGAAGTAACTGATTTTTTTTATTATCAAGAAGTTACTTCCCTTATCCCGCCTCATTCATCGAAGAATCTATATAAAGGAGAGTTGTGTATGTGTGTCAAGAGAGAGGAATAGGCTAAGGGGGGTAGAGAGAGAGAGAGAGAGAGAGAGAGATGGAGATGAAAAGAAAGAGGTAGAAAGATTGAAGTTTTAATAGAAATATGTTACACTTTTGCCCGGGCAACACCAGATAGCCCTACTAGTTATATATATATATATATATATAATAGTAAACTATGAAAATATATTTATGGCAATTAAGCTACACAGAGGCTACCGCGTTTCATCCCCTGGCAGAATTTTAAGGATTTCCTCCGGGGATGAAACGCGGGAGCCTCTGTGTAGCTTAATTGCCATAAATATATTTTCATAACTCTACTTACGTATTGAGCACTGTTGAAGTAAATATTGAAAATTGATACATAAAAAATTATATCTCCTTATAAAATTTTATGTGGATACATGAAATACTACATATATATATATATATATATATATATATATGTCTGAATTTCACAGTGAGCTCAATGACGTTTGTAATAGCAATATTTATTATTTATAGATGTTGCTATACAGCAACAAAGTGATTAAACGTGAAACCTTTGGTTTCGAGGCAGATAGGTAATTCAGCTAAGATTAACCGGTTGACTCACAAATAACCTATATAACTTGAAAGGGTTCAAATGACTAATCACTTTATTGTTGTATCGTATCAACTAAAAATATATATTTTTGAGATATTTACATTTGGGATATTGTCATACCTGTGGCTTCCTTGCTAAAAATGACTATTCATCAAATTTATCTCTCGTGTTGTGTGTTTGTTAAACGTTTTTCTTTTGAAAATCAACGTTTTTAGAAAAAGGAAACAGTTTTCTTATTTTATTTAAAATTAACTTTTTCTTTCTTTGGTGAATGTCAACTTTTAAACTTGCTTTAAATACTTAGAAAATTAAGTAACTCTGGAAACATTTTTTTCTCTCTACCAAATTGAACAAAAAATTCATATATATATATATATATATAATGAAAAATAAATGGAAATAATATTCCAATGTGATGAAAAAAAAAAAAAAAAAAAAAAAATGTATTCATCAACTTTTCATCTTCAAGACTTTTTTCAAATCAATCATCCCAAGGAAATCTTGAAATAAATACGAACCGGTGATGAATACATAAATAATTTTAGTTTTTCCTTTTTTCATATACATATATACACATGTTGTTTTGTCTATTAAAAAAAAAAATCTAAATTATTGCAGATGACGTAGTTATTGTTCTTTGAATTTATATTGGTGCTCGTTCAAGCTGGCTGAAAATTCCTGGCAACGTTTCTCAATTTTATCAACTTCTCAAAGGTTCAATATTTTTTTGCAACATTCTTGTAATGATGGCCGTCCAGATTCAACAGACCATAATAAAGCTAACAATGATCCTAAAACGATTTTTTTTTACCTTTCAAACTTAACATAATGAACGTGCATAGGAATAATCGATCAATTTCGCTATCTTGAAGCGTAACCGCTTCAAGAGGCTGCCCAAGAGGCTGACATTTTTAGTGATTAGTTTTTTTTTTTGCAACGGTAATGAGCCAAACTAGTCCACACTGCAAAGGTCTGTCATATAAAAGACAATTTCTTTGGTGATAAGCAAGCATTTTCTGGTTTAAATTTGTTTTGATTTTTTGTCAGATTTATTTCACAAATATCCCGAATTATGATTAAAAATTCGAAGTCTACGTGGTAACGACTCCCTAAAAAATAAGAAACGCTTGTATATGACTTACTTTTTCATTCTTGGTTCGTTTGGAGTTTTTTTTTGGTATGTGCATGGGGCGTTGCAACTAGTGGTAGAGTTAAGAGAGGTTATGTTTTTGTTATATATATATATATTTATTAAGTAACATTCTTTATTTAAAATTTTTTTTTTTTACAAATTTCAAAGATTGGAGAGAGGTGATTCTATATTAGATCAGTCAAAAATAACCAAAGGGTTATTTTTGTTTGTAATTTATATTACAAATTAAACATCATGATATAAAATATCACCAAAGAAATTGTCTTTTATACGACAGACTTTTGCACAGTGTACTAATTTTTGACTTGTCACTGTTACGAAAAAACAGACAAAATTAATCACTTAAAAAAAAATAAAAAAGGCAGCATCTTTGGAAACTAACCGCTTCAAGATAACCAGCAAATTTAATATATGATAAAAAAAAAAATTTTGTATAATTTTTTTTTTTCTTTTTTAATCAGATGCATAAAAAAATAAAAAATAATAAAATAATTGTCTTTTGTTATTGAAAATGAGAAGTTCCATTTTTTTTTTTTCAGTTGTTGGAGAGGCAGGGGGGAAAAAAAAAAAAAAAAAAAAAAAAATTAAAAGAAGTATTTTACACTCAGCGTGGAAGATTTTGAATGAAAACTAAAATTAACTTAAATAATATTTTAGAGAAGCAGATAGCAACTCACTCATTCACACGCAAACACTTATCTGACATTCAAGCCGACCCTGAACAACAAAAAAAGTTTCTTTTTACAATTTGTCACATAGATCTTATAAAGAATGAGGCAAAAAATATAGCTTAACATTTTGACAACGTTTAAGCGATGTCAGGATTGGTTGGATGACAATGTATAAAGGGGAAACGTCTCTCCGGATGATGCAACTAAACTGACCGGATACGGCGACGTCCCCGATGAGGCCACCGACGTCGCAATGCCGTCCATTTCGTTCATATCTAGCCCTGACTCGCACTTACTAGTTGGCAAATACGTCCGTGTTACAGTACTGGAAGGGTGATTTTGTGAAGAGCGCCGCATAGTCTCGGAGCCAGGGCTTTCGGATGCAAAACTTTTACTAGAATTCAGAATTCTTTTGCTATGTTTTATGTTGTCTTGTGTCGTCGTCGTCGTTGGAGTATAGTCCGTGATGTCATCATCTAATATTTCAATTGGTTCTGTCTTTATGCCGCTTTCAGACGACATGGTCGGATTGGTAGCAGTTTGTAATGAAATGCCAGAGTTTTGCGTGACGGGTGGATAGCGATCATGGTGCGAAGCCATGAACGCATGATGTTCATTTAAAGCCTGAATCCGTTCGTCAATGTTATTTTGTAGATCTTCGTATTGCGACTGAGAGAGGGTCAACGTATGCTCCTGAGGCTGTTGATGGGCCGCTGGGTGGCCGAGTGAAGACTCGGGGGGATTAGAATCATCACTTAAAGTAAGTACAACAGTTTGCCGATTTGATGACTTCTGAGACTTTGGTAGATTGTCGCGGCGCCTGGGTATAGACATCAACGGAGAACTGGTCATTTGCCGATGCTCGTTCAAGCTGGCTGAAAATTCGCGGCAATGTTTCTGAATTTTATCGACTTTCAACAGGTTCGATATTCTTTCCACATCCTTGTAAAGGTGTTCGTTCAGATTCAACACACCATCATAGAGAAAGCTGACAAAGATCTTCAAGCCGTCTTCACTTATTCCTGCCGGAAGGTTTACCTCCAGATCAGCTCCATCCGTTATGTTTTTCTCCATCAAATGAGGGCTGGCAGCAAACAGTACCAGACGATGAAGCTGGAGAATTGAAAACAGAATTTCACCTTGAAATTTCATAAAATACAGTTGGGCTCATATACATAATAGTTAATACAAAAACAACATATTTCACATTAAAAGAAATAGTTTATAGATGAAAAAATAGTTTTAATTAAAAGCAATAATTTAACTGAAATAATATTAAAATATTCTCATACTTTCTATTATAAAAAAGAAATTTGCGTGTGTGTATGTCCAGCTAAAAGTAAAAAAACTACAAAAACAAACACCCACAAAGTTGATATTTTCTTGATCGGCGTTACCCGGATGAATAAAATCTAAAATTAAATAATTATTCATTATTTGGGGGGGTCAACTGGGTTAAGTTTCATCTCGTTTTTTTCAGTGTTATTATGTACTAATTTTGAAAGAAAATGCTGACCCATTCCTCGAGGAATCTCCTACATAAAGGAGAGTTGTCTGTCTAGCTAGAGTAGAATGGGATGGGCGAAGGAGAAAGAGGGGGTTGGAGAGAGGGAAAGAGACGGATAGAGAGGTAGAGAGATAAAGTTTGAATAGAAATAGGTTACACTTTTGCCCTAGGCAATGCCGGGTAGCCCTGCTAGTTAAAAATAAAAATTTATCTTTGGGGAATCACTTTGTGTATCTTCATCAATATTCCCATTTTAACTTTTACTGAAAAAAAAAGAAAAAAAAAAGCGTGTATACACGTGTTATGTCTAGCCACACTGAAGAGTTGTGATACGATGAAACAGCTGTCCGAGGATGGCTATATCTTATTTATATACAAGGTGTTTAGAAAATAGATCGCATAACTTTGAGATTGTGTTCTATGAGTATCATTCTTCATTGTAAAACACATACAATGTGTGCGATAGTGCACAATTACTCCTACATATGGAATAGATAAACAGTAGGTAAAATAAGCCTGGGCCTGGTGTTGTGATATCCACTAACAGAACCATGAAAAATGACACCAACCAAATGTGAAAGTCGTGGGGCTCAGAAGAAAGATCTGCACATCATGACCGACAGGTAGGAAAATACAACAGACTGCAAAACGGTAAATAAATATGAAAGCGAAGACCAAGTAGAGGAAGAAATGGATGACAAAAGAAATCAGATTAGTAATGAAGTGCTATCGCAAAAGTAACCCCTACTGAGGTGGATTAAGCCGGCTCCAAACAAGTTCATCACGTCCCGCGGCAAGGCGGTGTACCCACGCCGATCAGCAGCTGAATCCTCGGCATACTTCAGCTTTTCCCAGTTCCAGCAACGAATACCAAAAACGCGGGGGACCAGCTACCAGTTCGATGTCTATCTTCATTGTCGTAATCCATGTCTTCGGTTGGCCGCCTTTGCGATTCCTCCAGCCAGTGGGTGCTAGCAATTTGCAGATTAATTTCTTCCGCAGGACATCGAAGAATGTGACCAAACAAGCGAAGTCTACTTTTCAAAAGAGTCTCTGTGATTTTGCATCTTGCACGGATGGTGTAATTTGGGATTTGGTTGGAGAGACGGATGCTTCATATGAAGTACATGTTGAAGACTTTTTAGTGTGTGAACATCTTTGCGCAGAGGTCAAGTCTCGCAGGCGTACAGCAGTATTGTGCATAGTAACGCTTGATATATCCTTAATTTCGTTGAGTTTTATCTCTTGTTGAGATTGCAATCTACTCTAGATATAGAACGTAAAAATTATGCCATCGATTTTCAAAACACCCTGTATATATATATATCTAACATATAAAGTTATCTTGTTGGATTAAAAAAATTGGACCTAAATAGCATTTAAGCTAACATATCAACCGTTGATTCAGACTTGCTAATTTTCGGTTGTTATTGACACTATAATAATGTCGTTCGCCTCAAAGTATTTTTTAAAATGATGCAGTCCTAACCAGACAATAGATAACATTTTTTTATTATGAGCAAAAACTAAAAATTGAAATAAATAAATCTGTTTATATTTCATTGAAGAATATATAAAGAGTTATCTCCCTTACAACAAAAATTTTATTTCTTTTTAGTTTAGAAAATGTGCAAACAAATAAAAATAATTTCACTGCATCCTGGGCAGGTACAGCTAGATTATGTGTGTATATATATATATATATATATATATATATATATATATATATATATATATATATATATATATGACGGTCACATAGTTATATGACATGTTCCAACAGGCTTTCTCTATGTGCCTCCTTCGCATGAATAAAACTTAAATTCCCTTTCTTGACGTGGTAATGTCTCGTGGTCATTTGGTTATGACGCTTACTTGCGGAGTCTAGGATGATTCTGTAACCGGGTTTGAATCTTCCAGCCGTCAGATTATCATTCCCTACACTACAATACAATAGATGGCAGACCACTGACGGAGATGGATACCGGTGACAACAAGCTGGAAGTAGTGACAGACTTTTGTTATCTTGGAGATGTGCTGTCATCAGGTGGAGGCTGTGAACTCGCGGCAGCTACACGTTGCAAGTGTGCCTGGAAAAAGTTTAGAGAGCTGCTACCAATCCTGACAAACAAACACCTGCCAACAACTACGAGAGGGCGTGTATACTCCTCATGTGTCAGAAGTGTGCTGTTGTATGGCTCAGAAACTTGGGCTGTCTCTGCTGGCATACTAAGAAAGCTGCACCGTAATGACAGGGCAATGGTCAGATGGATCTGTTTGGTGAGGCCTGAACAGTACGTTTCTTTTGAATCCCTGCTTTCACAGGTCGACTTGAAAAGCCTTGCGGACATCATGCGGAAGAACAGACTGCGTTGGTTGGGTCACATTGAGCGTAGCGATGGCTGGATTGCTAAAGTCCGACAGTTGATTGTGCCAGCAGAGAACATCACCACTGGCAGACCCAAGTTGACTTGGGAGGACGTAGTCAAACGTGATAGGAAGGCCATGGGTATGGATTCCATCAAGCCTTGCCAAAGACAGGAGTGGAGAGGAAGACTTAGATTTCGAGACTAGACAATCAGACCCCACCCTCATCAGAGGATTAATTGTGGCCTGATTCAACAAATAAACCGGTTGATGATGATGACACTGATGAGAATGAAAGCTTGAAACGCCAGCGTATGTAGGTAAAAATAATTTAATATTTACTTTAGCTAATATTGGGGTATATATATATATATATATATATATATATATATATATATATATATATATATATATATGCATATATAAATAAACTGGAAAATTTTTAAATTAGCACATTGTAATATAAAAACCAGAATCTATAAATTATGTTTAGAGGAAAAATATCAAATTATAAATGTCAAAAAACAAATTAAATTATTAAACAAGAATTTGTAACCAAATGCAGACAGAAGTCAATATTTGCTTTGTTATTTAAGTTGTGATTAAACAGAATAAAAAAATAAAAAAATATAATATGAATATAATTTATTTTAAAAAATTATACGTTACACATTTCATAGTCGTACTGCAGTTTTACCCAGATGGACTGGATTTTTAAATTTTTAAAACTGTCTATCGCCCATAAGAGCTTGTCAGTGTTCTGAAATGTAAACACAGGAGGAAATGGCACTTGGAATCACTGTTAACCGGTGTCTTGCTGAAGTGTCCCTTTTTGAAGAAAGTACCGGTATCAGTTATAGTTTTGTTGGGTGGGATTTATGAAGTTTTCATTTTATTTATTTTTTATTTCTTTATAGTTTTGTATTTTTAAAAAAATGTACTTGAAAGGTGTATTTAAAAAAAACAAAAAACGTTTTGATATTCATATATGGGTCTTAATCGTAGTTAAGTTTAAATACTTTATACTCTATATATATATATATATATATATATATTTATCTATTTTTTGGTACAAACAAAATTAGTACAACATCAGTACCATCGGTTTTAAGCTCAGAAGGACTTAACCATCCGGCTAAATCCTTCTGAGCTTGAAACCGACGGTACTGATGTTGTACTAATCTTTCTGTACCAAAAATAAATAAATATTACGCTCTTAATTTTGATTCTCAATTAATCGAGCACTCTGCTGGGATTTCTCCCACGATATTACAAAAGAAATATATATATATATATATATATCCCACACTGTAGCCAACTCGAATTTCTAATTTAACAACAAGTTCTTTTTTTTTTTTTTTTTTTAAATTTTTTATTTTATGGAAATCGCTCCAGACAAGGCATGAAGCCACTTGATGTAAGGAGCTAAAAAGAATGAAAGATAATTATTGCAAATACAGGAGATGCCAATTGACCTTTGTCTTGAGAGAGAAAAAACAAAAAACAGTCAGCAGGAAGAGAGTTCCACAAGCCAGTTTCACGCAGTCAAGAAAAGATGACTTTGCCAGCTCGTCGTTGTGTTATGCCAAAAAGATGTGAAGATTAATGTGAAAATTCCATTCTCGCTTATTCAGATGCGTAGGATAAAAAATACATTTTTGATGATCGGAACTACCGTGAAACTGCAGTAAAAGGTTAAGTCCCTTTTAATCATCTTTTATTGTTACACACACGGAAATATAATTGCCTAGAAGTTTGCAGCAAGGACTCATCTTCTACCACAACTGCAAACAACTTTCCTTTCTCCGTTTGTGTACCGACCATCAAATGGAATTTCCATGAACAGAGTTTCTTTCCAAGAACTTTCAATCTGTGGTATATGTTACCACAAGATTGCTTCCCTGCAGACTACAACATGGTCGTCTTTAGATCCAATGTCCACAAATACTTGTCCTCATAACTAATCAAATTTTGTTCATTCCATTCATCATTTTCAATCCTCTCATCATATTTTTCAACTGACAATCCATCGATCTCATTAACCGTTATCCTTGAGATTTTTAGCCTTGATAAATGGTTACTCGTTAATAAGAAAAAAAAAAAAAAGACGTATAAATGGGAACATCAATGATCAAATTTGGAAATATTTCATCCGATAGACCCCAAAAGTGTTTATTTTTACTATTGATAGAGTATGTATTTAAATCATAAATGCAACAACATCAAGTACAAAATGTTTATAAATTCTATTAAACTTTAAGCAAGTCAGCCATTTTTAATATTTCGTTAATAGTTAAAAAAAAAAAAAAAAAAATTGAAACTTGAAAGGAATTTGACAGCATTTAAACTGTCAAACAGAAATTTTTCTGACTTTAAAATTCTTAATAAATCCTCATGTATAAAAAGACAAAGTTTTGGAAGCTTTTTACATCCAACAATTTTATTACAATTTGGTTCAATTAATAACGAAATTATTAAATGATATTGTAGTAATTAAACAAAATTTTTAAAATCTTATAAAAAAAAAAAAGGGCATAGTTAAAAGAAAAAAATAAAGTGAAACAAAAATGAAAGTAAATAAACACCCGGGCAACGTCGACTGAATATAACTAGTAAAAGATAAAATGTGAATACAACACTTTTTCTTCTTTCAATTAACTTGCTTCCTCTTAATCCTAACTTTTATGTAATCACATCAGTTTTTTTCTTTTTGATAAACTTACTTACCTCAGAGATGCAAGTAATTCAGGTATAAAAATGAACATGTTTCCGGAAATTTTTAATTTGTGAACAATTTCTATTCATGCTTCAACTAGCAAAGTTTACTCAGCATTGACTGGGAATGAATAAGAACCCTAACCTGAGTACTTCTACCTCCAGCCCTGACCCTCTATATTAATATTTTTTTAAATTCTTAATTCCGATGAATTTTACTGCGTCAGGAAAAATAACTTTAAAACTTTTGATAGAGTTATTTCCCTTGATTTAATGAATTAAATATTTCTTTTTGCCAGTCATTAATTTTGTCACTGGTAACACAAAATGGACGAATATTACAGCAATTGTTTTTACTATTACCTATTCGAGATCATATTAGATCAGACTATGCGAGGTTTGTAAGCAATAGTAAGCCATCATTTATTAATACAACAATTTAGCTTCTTTTTCAAGCCAATATTCAGAATAGTTACTATTTCTACACAAATTGCATGTTAACAGTACCAATTTTTATTAAAAAAATTTTTTTTTATTATTTTATTTTACTTACAACACATACACAAATGACATCTATATATTCCGTGACGACACTGTAATTGACATTGCGTTGCCACGAACGATAGCCAGGGAGATGAGTTGAAACAACCAAACTGACATTCGGGATTCATTCCTAGACATCTGTCCGATGTCTTAAAATAAACTAACAGTCTCGGGACCAAATACGCCTGATGTTTCCACTAAAATCGGTTTGAAGATGAATCGGTCAGTGAGCGAGATATATTTACTGGGTTTCCTTGTTTCGGTGAGCAGAGCTGCTGTGCTAGGCTTGACCGCGGATTCCACAATCCTCGTTGGTGAGAAGGACTTGGAACAAGTGGCGTCTCAAATCAGCGGCTTTTCGGCTCGGAAAGCAAATACTGTCACCCCGTCGGGTCTGCGACCATCACCCTTGTCCAGGCCGATTGGTTAGAGTTCCAATATTTTATAATTAGAAACAAACGGATAGTAAAACAATATGTAAATCAGAAATTTTTAGTCCAAATCATCAGAAACGGTTCCGCAGTTGTTATGCTGGAAACGCCGAGTCGAAACAATAAAAGCATCGTACGTACCGTTACATTCTTGTCACCACTGCATATTTTGGCATCACATAACCGTCGCTTTCTCCATAAACTGGCTAATGATTTCATCATGCCATCAGTGTGTTCCGGATCCACGTAAGTCTTTTTGAAGACGATAACAGGTCGTGAAGATGCAGAGAAACTGAAATTTAGAAACAATTAAAATATAAAACGAACCAATATGAAACCGTCGCAATACTTTGCATTTTGGCATCGAAACCAGTTTGCAGAGAATCGGTAACCACTAAAAATCGGTAACCACTAAAAATGTTCGCTCGAAGTGCACAATGGCATCTTTCATTATCATATTTGGTTTGACGAGCTTTTAGAAATGGACTTCCAAATTAACCTATCTCTGGTCAGGTCTTTATCCCCTTTTCTTTCAAATCCATCCTCATCACTTCCTCCCATGTTTCCCTTGACCTTCTCCTGCCAACTGACCTATCCTCAACTGTTCTACAACTATTAACCCAAGAACTCTCATCCATTCTGTCAACGTGACGATACCAACAAAATTGTCTGTTCGGCACAGAACTGATCTTCCTCTGAGGTCATCAGATCTAATCCTGTCTTTAACACTCACATTACACATCCATCGTATAATTCTCATATCATTTCTCTCCATGCAACAACGCACGTCCTCAACTCTCGCAGACCAGGTTTCACTTCCATACATTACACTGCGTACACATGCCTGACAGACACTTCCTTTGGTTGACATTGGTAACGCTCTGCTGGTTAGTAATGGCAGAAGTTCCCTGAATTCACTCCAACCACTCCTAACGCTTAATAATCAAGTTTAAAAAGTAACGTCACACGATAACAAAAGACGTCAGTTTATGATTAGTTGAAAATAACAGATTCCAAAATGGTGGACGTTCTTTGTGTCTTTGTCAGTCAAAAGACATTTTGAAGCCTTTAAGCTACCGAATAGAAAGTAATTACCGACTTGAATTGACAGGGTTTTTTTTCAAAGGAAAAAAGTCAAGCACCAGTTTTTTTGTGCTTCTAAACCAAAGGAAAACAGGAATTTTTAGATGCGTCCGTGTGGTAAAAAAGGACTAAACAAATTGGATGCATTTTGTGGTGTTTGAAGGAAGTTGCTATGCAGTACCTCAGCCATTTGTGTTAGAAAATGCATCTAAATCTGAAGAGGATTTGCTTTTGTTATGCTCATAATGCATCGAATGTACAATTAGGAAGGCAACATATGCACACTATTGCATAAATATTCTTTCTAAAAAATGAGGAGGCGAAGGCGGCGATAATCTATATATTAATACGATAGCGTGTGTGTTCGTGTGTCACGCTTACATCAAAAACTCTGCGCATGCGTGCCGCACCTAGATTTGGAAAAGCATGCAAGTCACCTAATTTTCGTAATATTTTCAAGTATTTCCCTTTGGCGCAACAGTTAACGACGTAGGATTTTGACGTCGACCCGACTGGTTTATAGTTCAATCCCAACCAACCTATAAGATTTTTTTTTCTACATCGAAGGGGGTGAAGGAGGTAGGGAGGGGACAACCGGGAAGACATTAATACGATAGTGTGCGTGTTATTTTGTGTCACGCTTACATAAAAAACAACGATCTTCCGAATCTTTGTATGCTACTCATGAATTGGAGCCAAATTTAATTTAATCTAAAGCATTTACAAAGTAAGGTTTAGTCGTCGAAATATTACCTTCACTAGAAATATTGTATATAAAGTTTTGTAAATTGTTTCATGTATTGTTCATTTTTAAAAATAAATATACAAGTCAAATCTTCTCATTTTATTCAAACATGTATAGGTTAGGAACAAGATAATTAGTATTGAAAACATCATTTCGTGTAATTTACACAGGTCTTGCTAATTATTATTAATATAGTAGTATCATATGTAGATAAGCTTGTCTTGCTGTCAGACACGATTGATGGGCTGAGCAAACTTCTCACTAAAAAGCGGCCAGTAAGATTGGCCTCTACATTAATACGGGGAACACAGCACTTATCAGCTACAAACAAGGAGAAATTTAATGGCAACAGCACCAGGAAATTGTTTACCTAACGCAGCAACATCCAGTCAGCAAAACGAGACATCAAAATCCATAAAGACTGCACACGATTGGAACTCCTAACCCCTTTCTGACAATCATAAGGTCACTTTTTAGGGGCCGTGGTGGAATCCGTCTTGCTTTACGGCTTGGACAGACGAAACAGCAAGAAGAATCCCTTGACAGAAAAAACACACGGATGTTACAAGCTGCATTGCATATCAGCTGGAGGAAAAGAAACGACTATATGAACACCTTCCTCCTATCTCAGTCACACAGAGGGGAGAGAGAGAAAGAGATAGAGAGAGACAGACACACAGGGAGAAGGAGGGAGAGAGAAAGAGAGGGAGCTTCAGTCTGTCGGTCAGTTCTAAACAAGTCAAAATTTGTGAGTGACCCCCTCCTTCTATGGAATCCATTATGTGGCAAGAGATTGGTCAGAAGACCTCATCACACATACATCGACCAGCTTGTAGCAGACCCTGGATGCAATCTGAAGGACCTGTCAACAACGATGTTTGATAGAAACGGTTGGAGGGAACGAGTTAAGAGATTCCGAGAAGAATTCTCAGCCGGATTGACTGTACGCCTACCCACCTGCGTGCATGTGGCATGCTCTGTATCTATGATACAATTGAAGATACGAATAAACTTTCCACATTTACATGACGTCAACAATTTAGAACATAATAAAAAAGGGGGGGTTTTTTTTTTTTGGTGTTTTCAAAAATCTTTACGTAAAGTATTGTATAAATATTTTGAGGTAATTCCTTATAACTGAGAGGGTGGAAGGAAGATGGGTGATATTTTCAAAATATTAAATATCAGAGGGAGCTTATAGGACACACGATTTGAAAGAAACTCTTAGATAACACCGTTTTGGAAAATATCTATATAATAAAGTTCTAGTTCCTGTCCGCATGTTTGTTTCTTCACAACCTGAACCCCCTCGAGTTTTGGAGATAGACCCCCCCCCCCCTCATATAAACTGTGAAACACCACTACCCATGATACTTAGATAAGTATATTTCATTTTGATCAAAAGGGGGTGTACCACATTATCATAGGGTTCAATAATAGAAATGTTATTAAGGCGTAAAGGGCTTGAAGGGTTCAGAGGGTTGTCATGAATTTTAGGGAAAACACTGTGCTTCAAGGGGATTAAAGGCAATTTAATGTCTGTACATACACTCCCTTCCACCCCATCCAATCTATGCCAAGTACATCATTTTGGCCCCACTGTAAAACTTGAAATTTATAAAAATCTAAAAATATGAATAAAAAAGGTAATAACGATGTTATGGGCTGGCGGCAGAAGGACATAAGATTTCTCATTCAATCCCTGGCAATGCCGGGTCTCTTTGAAAGTATTTGACTAAATTTGTGAAATGTGAAGTTTCACATATTTAGCTAATAATAATAATGATGATAATAATAATAATGCCACCATCGACACATACAATGAGAATAGAAATTTAGTTTTAACAAATCTTTTGTAAAAATTTAATAATTTCTTCTGGCTTTTCAGTTTTAAAAACCCAACTCTTATCGGCTGATTTCCAACTTCTTGTAGTCTGACAAGTTATCAAGGGAATTAACTCTGAAAAGAAATATAAATCAAGGGAAGTAACTAAGATTATATTTCTGAGATGAGCATTGATAATTTGTATTATTCGGACTACTGTTCTCATCTTCGATGGTATTCTCACAACATTTTGGCCGATGGAACCTCCGACCTTCAGATGCATATTGTCGAACTCAGGAATCATTCTGCTGAAGTTGGAATTTCGTTCAAAACGTGAGAATAACATCCAAAATGAAAACAATAATCCGAATAAAACTAACCACGATTAGTCGTGCACGTGTAAAAAAAAAAACCCAAAAAAACGGAAGCTTTTTTTTTTACCGACATATCAGCTCATCGAGAGTTATTTAAAAATTTTTATTTTATTTTAAGTTCTTCAAATATATTTATTCATGATGAAACAAGTTATGTGTCTACCACCTGACACAGTTTCACATTACTCTCGGGACAAATTCTACTTAATCCTTAGATGAGACCCTGACAGGTACGACCACTTCGAGTGAAAGTGGACCTGGAAATAATGACAACTAAAGCCTCAATCACACGATGCGACTTCGCTCGCCACTATTGCAATAGCGGCGAGTAGTAGCAGCCTAGTCACAAAGTGTGACCGGTTCGTCACCAATAGCACACCCAACTAGCGACTAAGTTTACTAGCTGGTACTAAAGTTAAACAGGTTCAAGTATTCGTCAGTAGCGTGCGATTTCATGATCACGTGACTTTGAAATCATCTCGTGTGACTGGGGGCTTTGAGGAGTGGGTAGTCATCTCTTAAGCCTCAGTCACACTATGCGACTTCGCTCGCCACTACTTGTAGAAACGAGTACCTGCCATATGACAGTCGCAGCGACAGAGCTGGTCACACGAGATGATTTCACTTGTAGGAGCGAGTCGAGCAGTTCCGTGCCTTTGTTTACAGCGCAGACATGTCACGGGTCAGGCACCATATTTTAAACAGATTAATCGGGTCTGCATGTGCCGAAATAAATTTTGGAAGAACTTGGGACTTTAGAGAAAAAAAAGTGTCCAAGGGAGTGGTTAGCCAGAAGGGGAAAATTTGGAGCATCCAACAATCTTTTAAGAGAAATGGCCGCAGAAAGGTTTTATGATAAATTAATGTGTTAGTTGCCGACAAATAAACGAGATATTATTTGTTGCTTACTAGATTTTCTAAAGCCTGGCTTCCATTTTGTTGGCGTTAATGGAGAAAGGGAGGTTAGGGTGGTTAACGGCATGGACTGACGACCTGGGTGTGCCAAGTTCGAATCCGGTTTGTTCCACAGAAACACTTTCACTTAGGATGTTGGCAACCTTTATGTGTCCAATTTTTTTCTAGAAAGAATTCTGACTATAAAAATATCGGGGAAACCAATGCCAACAATAGAATCATCTGATTCATGCGATATAAATGAATGAATAAATAGAATTGAATGGAGAACAGTTTGTCGTTTATGTTGTGATTCCAAAAATTATTGCCATCTTTTGTGGGTGAATTTATTGATTTTTAACCTTCAAAATCAGTATTTTAACGCCAACTGGGAACCGACACAAAGTCAATCTAGGGATCAAGCACAAGAGGCTTTAGTTTTTTTTTTTTTTTTTTTTTTTTTTTTTAAAATCGAAATTTTTTTTAACTCAACTTATTTAAGGATAATAATTTGCTGAATAATATTTCATCGTACTTGTCATGCTGACATTTTGATTCGAATAGTCGCCGAGGAGAATCAACGAGACAAAGGTTTGACACTTGTTAGAGCAAGCATGTCGCGACAAGTTGATTTCGGATTGATTGTCCCAACACTAGTCTACATTAAAAGTCCAATAACACAATGGAAACAAACATGAATTGCCAGGGTAAACAAATTATAGAGAATGCATTGGGCCATGAAAAGTAAATATAGCCCATTTTGAGTAAGTTCAATGAACTTCTGTCATTACTAACCAGCAGTTCTCATTCACTTTTCAACGCTCTCAGTTTAGGTTAGTTGATCTTGTTTTATGGCATATCAACCCCTTAAGACATCTAACCCGATGCTCTCGGTTGATAACAATTCAAATACAAATTTATATTTCTTTTGTTACTTAGTCTTCTTTAAATTTTAATTCATGCCCAGAATTACTTTCTACTTGGCAACTTGAAGGCTTCAAAATCAATTTCGTCTGTTTTACATGCTGGCATGTGTTGGAGAGCTTTCCAAACTAACGTATCTTTCACCCCCCCCTTTCTCTCAGATTCATTTTTATCATTTCCTCCTATGTTTTCCTTGATCCTCTCTTGTCAACTAAACCTGCTACCACAACTAATCCAAGAACTCACCCATTCTTTCAATGGGACCAACAAACTGTCCTGTACACATCTCCCCATACTGTCCAGATTTAATCTTCCTCTGAGGTCATCAGAACTAAGACTCACATTACACATCCATTGTATCATTCTCATATCATTTCTCTCCATGCAACACATATCCTCAACCCTCACTAACCATGTTTCACTTTCATACATCGTCACACTGCGTACATGTGCTCGATAGACTCTTCCCTTGATCAACGACGGTAACGCTCTGCTGGTTAGTAATGGCAGAGGTTCCCTGAACTTAATGCATCCACTCGTAACTCTTGCCATCATACAAGCACCTCCCTAGGCTCCAAAACTTCTCTATGTACAATTCAATAAATAATTAATGACCCCCCCCCCCCCAAAGAAGACCATAGTGCATTTACCTTACTGCCATGTCCTTGTCAGTGCAGCCACGCATTTTGGAATTCTGTAAAGACTGTTCAGGCCCAGGATCGTAAGATTCAATGGGCGGTTGGGAAATTATATTTGCTGTTGCTGCTGCCACTGCTGACTGGACCTCCATAGCTTCCTGCAATTAAAAAAGAAAAAAAAAATTAAAACAATTAAAACTGCTAATAAATAAATTGAGGCAAGTCTTAGAAAGTATCAAATAGATTTCAAGCACACTTGGCACGCTCAAATTATATTGCAGCCAGATAGGATGTGAGTGTATAAAAAATATTAAACAGAATTTTTCACAAAAGGCTAGAGTAAAGGAAATCAGAAAATTCTGTTAGAAGTTCAAGAGAAGAATTAGGGCTATGCGTTGAGGATGATGTATCACTGAAAGTTGTGACACATAGGGCTATGCGTTGAGGATGTTGTATCACTGAAAGTTGTGACGCATAGGGCTATGCGTTGAGGATGTTGTATCACTGAAAGTTGTGACGCATAGGGCTATGCGTTGAGGATGTTGTATCACTGAAAGTTGTGACGCATAGGGCTATGCGTTGAGGATGTTGTATCACTGAAAGTTGTGACGCATAGGGCTATGCGTTGAGGATGTTGTATCACTGAAAGTTGTGACGCATAGGGCTATGCGTTGAGGATGTTGTATCACTGAAAGTTGTGACGCATAGGGCTATGCGTTGAGGATGTTGTATCACTGAAAGTTGTGACACAGGGGATAAGCGGAATTTTTTTTTCTGAACTGTAAGAGAGAGTGGGCCATGTTTTAGATATATATATATTTTATTTATTTATGAGAAGATTTTTTTTAAAGAAATTAACTTTCATGTAATGAGGCAAACAAAATCGATTCTAAACTGATTTGAAAGTAATCGTTGCCCTTCTTTAAATGATCGCATACTGAACTGGATTTTTGATTTTCATGTTTTTTTGCCGATCTTCATTATAAAAAAATTTTTTTTTTAAATAAAAATAAAATATTTTGGTCCCTTCATTCGGACATGGTTTTTTTTCTTGAACTGATCAGCAAATATTTCCACTGGAAATTATCTGAATTGAAATTGATAAAATCTATATGCTGATGAGGAAAATCATAACATTTTTTTCACATTTTACTCCAGTGTAATAATGATAATAATAAAACGAATTTTTGAAACATGCGTACATACAGACAAACCTTGTTAAGTGTTGATTTTCAGAGTGTGATTATAATTTTTTTAATTTAATTGTCATAAATTTTTGAATCTACGAAATATAACACACACACACACACACACACAGGTTGCTTAACAACAATGGAGTTTTTGTCGGATTAGTCTTCTATTCAATTTTGGATATTTAAGTAATTTAGTCATTACTCCCAGGTCCACTCTGACTGGGAGTGGAAGTATCTGAGAGGTTCCCCTCATATAGAAACTGTCCCGAGTAAGATATAAAACGGCATCTGGTGATATACACGCACACACGATAAAAAGGGTTAGGGTTCGATCATAAAAAGGGTTCGGGTTCGATCATAAAAAGGGTTAACGGGTTCGATCATAAAAAGGGTTAACGGGTTCGATCATAAAAAGGGTTAGGGTTCGATCATAAAAAGGGTCATATAGTAATTACATAAGGAGAATAGGATTGTCAGTTCTTTTGCAAAAACAACGAGAATTAACGAGATCTCATGGGATTTGCTAGTTCAACTTAGCGATTGCTAAATTACTCTGTTCACCTTGCATATATTGTTTAATAAATCAGTTCTTTCCTTAATACTTGTCGGAATTTTTCCCCATTATTTTTTGTGAATTGATACCTGAATTACAACAAAAAAGCAAATCCCATGAAAAGGGTTGATATGCCGCAAAACAAAGACACTTGATATCAGAGTTAAAATAACTGCATAAATAATATATATTGAAATGGGATAATAAGCAAATCATATCATCGTTGAGTGATTGACGTCATTAGAGTCGGATTCAAATTACTTAGCAAATCAATAATGAGATGATAATGAAATAGTCCGCAAGAACAAAGTGAAAATTGGTATCTTTTAAAAACTCTTAAAATTCCACATCAAATGAAGAACTTAATTCGAGTGTTTTCTTAGACATGTGGTTCCTCTGGTAAATGCTGTTTGTCTTTGGTTTAGGAGCACACCACAAATGAACCATAGTACTTGACATGAGCCTACAAATTTTAATTCGAGCTAGAAATTACTTTTGAATTGTCATTAAAAAAAAATTAAAACAGCACTAACAAACCACTATTGGGAGCTCAAATAAAATGAACGCTCACCAATAATTGAATGGAAAATAATACGACAGGCCAGTACATGTAGAAATTTAGATGAGCCGTGTAGATTATGTCTGAAGGAGAAATTTGAAATCCTAAACTTTAAAGACCTCCAAAATCTATTAAGCTGTAGAAGTAAGATAGCAAACAGCTGCCTGCACAGAATAAAATTTACCTTAGGCTAACAATACATAAATAAACAAATAAGTAAAATAAACTAAACTAAAACCTAACATAGAAATACAAGGAACCACATGTTAAAATAAATTCACCCATTATATTGACACAACAAAGAAACAGGATATAGGCCACTCTATAGAAAACAGAACAATAGAACAGGATATAGGAAGTAAAACTAACCGGACCTTTATTTGTGGGAAGCCCAACGATTGGCTGAGAGAACAGCAAAGAATCTGATTGGTTTACTAGCTAGCCATGTATATTAAAACACTCCATGCATTTTAGCCTGAAGACCCCCCCCCCCCGGGATTAAATGCGGTAGCCTGTGTAGCTTAATTGCTATGAATATATTTTCATAGTAAGCTTACTAATATATATATATATATATATATATATATATATATACACACACACACACAAACACACACACACATTGCCCGTTATTATAGAGTGGAGGATATAAAAAATGATTTTAGGATACATGTGGAGAATGAAAAAGGAAAAGATTTAAAAATCTAGCAAATAAATATACATGGCTTTTTATTATAAATTGAAGGCTATAAAAAACAAAACAAATGATTTCTTGTGGATGGACGCGGAGAGAAGGAAGAAGAAAAAGAAAAGGAGAGCCGAGAGGGAAGAAGTGAAAATCAGAAAAAATATTTAGCAAATTTAGCTTTGATAAAAACATTAGAAACTTTGAAGGACCACAAGAGCCGGTTTAAACATGTATAAAATATCCCCCCTCCCTTCAAAATGTAAACAGCTGTTTAAAAAAAAACAACAAAACAAACAAAAAATGACCGCACAAATATTTATATTTGGTTCCAAGAATATATATTGTAGCAGCAGACCGCAAGGGGCAACTGCTGCATCAATAGTTGCAGAGAGACAAGTGATAGAAACTGCTGCACCGATGAATGTGCACGTAATTTGTATCAGTTTATAATTATTATTGTTGTTGTTGTTTTGAGTTGTCGTCATGCAATTACTACAGGGTCCATCTTCTCACAAGATGAGGGAGGGGAAATAAGCAACGTCGAAGGTGTTGCTTATTTCAAAATCAATAAAGTTAATTAAGATTTTGGTTTCGGCACAATAACAAATATTTGGTTCTTTTATACGACAGGGGCGCGTTCGAAAAGCAATGTTCTTTGTTTTTAGGAGTACAAAAAAGGGACCATAATAACTCATTTCCCCCTTCAAAGTTTAACTCAAATCAAGAAGTACTTTTTATTCGACTTTTCACTTTAACTTACTTTCGAATTTTGAAGGGTCACGATATAATAACAAAAAAAGTCGGCCATTTTAACCCATTAATAATGGATTAAATGTTTACTTTGTAACCGTTCGAAAGTGATTTTGAAGCCTTTAAACTGTCGATCAGAAATTAATTTTAAGTTTACAGGCAAAACGTACAATGTGATAAAAAAGAAAGAAAAGAGATCCTGTCGTATCAAAGAACCAAATATTCAGTGTAGAATGTATTATTTTGAAATGAAAGTGAAAAAAAAAAAAATTCTGTTAATGTTTCGAATGGATTAATGTTATTGCTAATTAATCTTTTTATTAATAAACTTGTGTGACCACTTCTCGTGTGTCTGTATGTGTGATTCTCGCCTCTACGTGACGTACACATTTTTTGTTTGTTTATAATTAATCGATTTTTTTTTTATTGAAATAAAAAAATGCAACTTTGTAGAAACCCTATTTTTAATTACGAAATCACTCATCAGCCAGTATGCATTTCGGTTTCTTTGTAAACGAGTCAGTTTAATAGTTGGGGGGAAAAAAGAAAAGAAAAAAAAAACATTCCGAATTTTGAAGCATTTAAGCTATCGAAAAGAAAGTCATTTAAACTGGCTTTAAAATTCTTAGCGAATCTTGGATGAAAAGTTTCAAAAACATTTTACATCCAATCGTTTGATAGAAATTCAAACAATATCACCATAGCAACAAGTTTTATAACAATTTGGTTCAATTCATAATTTAATGACTAAACGATACCGTAATAATTAAATTTCACTTTCAAAATTCTCTCTCTATATATAATTTTTAAAAACACAAAATACGAACTCTAAAAGACATAATAAAAAATAATAATAAAAAAAAAGGATCGAAACAAAAATGAAAGTCAAATGACTCCCGGTCAACACCGAGTATGTAGAACTAACGCTTAAATAAGGATCGATGCCTTCTTTGGCCCGGAGCCAAGTGTAGTATCTGTTCTAATGGTTACAAGTGAAAACGTCACCAAATTCTTTAAGTGATATTTATCGTCAAATAATTGGTTACTTGTACCAGTGTTCTACTTTTGTAATAATGAAAAGGTTTTCAAAAATATGAAGCTTTTATTAATAATAAAATATTAAAAATATATTTTTAAATAGCCGGCATATAAGATCCGAGATGCTTTTCGAAGCAAACTTAAAATCACCGTTATCATATTCGACCCACATTGCAAACAATATTCTTATTATAATATTTTATAAGTTTGGTGACGAGTGGAAACACCCCCAGAAGTGGTGCGGCTAGCCGTCGAGAGGGGGTCTCCGACGCCGGAACGGGGACCAAAAAATTTGGTGACGTTTTGACCTGTTCCCGTTCTACACTTCATATTTTCTGTTCTCTTATGCAGCAATTTTAATTTTTGTCCCAACCAAGAGCACCTCTTTTTGGGGAGCTAGATTTCCCCACATTAAAAACCGGCCCTGTATCTAACTCTGCCCTCGTGGGGAGGCAAGTAAATAGGGACACGCATCTCCTGATAAAATATGGTTATTAGACTATTTTCTGGAATTGTTTTTGTTGATACAGAATAGTGTCTTAAAAGAAAGAATATTTGGTCGGTGAGGTGGGGGTATGCCTTGCCAGTAGGAAAAATTGAGAAACCACCGCCAATCGGACACACACGCTGCAGGAGCCACCGAGTTTGGTGAGACTCAACTTTCTATTTACCTGACCCTCCCCACAAGGTCGAGCTTAAAACGGGGCGTGGCGTCACAACTGGTGTGCAGTAATGGCCACTGTTCGGACCGACAAACTTAAAAGTGAAGTCATCAGTTCGTAAAAAATCGATCTTTCCGTACTTTTCCAAGTTCAATCCTCACATCAATCATCTGATAGGTCCGCAATTGAACGAGGGCTAATCACTTCAGAAGTAGCCACTACCGATGGAGTAAAAAAAAAATACCCCCCCCCCCCCCCAACATATATCTGTTCCCGCGTCTCGAACGACAGGCCCAGATTTAATTACGGACATGACCAAGTAGTCACGGATAGCATTCCCCAAGTCAAGCATGCATTTTCCGGTTATACCTGATCTTGATCAAAGTATAGTATCGCTTCCAATGAAATTGTGTGTGTATAAAACAAAAATAAATTCAAACAATTGTGGATATTTTAAGTCGGGTAGTAAATGTGGTATTGTGGCGACTGCTCAAATGAAAGAATGGGTCAACATGCGTCTAGTTAAGAGGACAGATAGAGGATGACCACCGACTCAAACTCTCCACTTGAGGAACTTGTGCCTAATTTGTAAATTTAAAAAAACCTTTTTTGGAAAATAAATAATTCAAACTGTCGTATTTGGCACATACAAACCTCGTGAATAGGTACCCTGGCTCAATTGCGGACTTGGAAAAATATTTTTAAATACACCAGAAGTGAAAATACAAACGAATAAATAAACGGAACAGTGCTTGGACGAATGGGCCAAAATGCGTCTAGTTAAGAGGATAGACTAAAGATGACCAACGACCTCCAATCCCCACACTTGATGGCCTTGTGCCTAATTTGTCAACCTTTTATTGCGAATAAATAATGCAAAGTGTAGTATCTGTTCTGTCCTCAATCAGGAGAATTCTTGACTGTGGCAATTTTTTAATTTTATTTTTGTCCTATCTAGAGCGCTTCTTTGGGGGGACCTGGCTGCCCCCCCCCCCCCCATTTTTCACATACAACCCTAGTGAATAGGGACCCTGGTTCAATTGAGGACCTGACCAAAAAGCCAGTCGAAAATAGTAATAGGGACCTAGATCTTCGAGATATTGCGGGTACAGTTTCAGACGGCAGCAATAACAGGGGAGACATTCACAAAAGTTATGTTTATACCACTTGGTTGATACGTACCTTAGTTACGAAATAATTTACTGTACTGTTGCAAGACATCTCGTTTTGCCTGTTTATATTGTGGAGATAAGATCTTTCCTTGAATCTCCGAAACCAACCTCCACTGGCCTCAAACCTTTCTCCCTTCGCCTCGTCGCCTTTCTGTGTCTTTAAAGAATTGTACAGACTCCGGGCTTTGCTCTGTATATGACTTTGGCTAACTGGAATAGATTTCTTGTTTTGAGCTTCGATCCAGTCAAGCAAAACTTTCTCCACGTCAACAATTAGGCTGTGTCGGTCCCGTATCATGAGTGCGTTCACCGGGGTCGCATTTTTAACTGCCCTCAAGAACCTGTCCTTAGAGTTGACAATCTGGCTGACCGTTTGGCGCAAGAGGCCGAGTTTTCGACCAATCTCGGCATTCGACAAACCCTTCTCGCTCAGTCGAATCATTTCGAGTTTGCGATTTAAAGTCAAAGACGTGCGACTTTTCCGGTCGATTCTCGGACACTTGCTGGACATTCTTGCACGAATTGCGAAAATTCCGACACAAAATGAGCAAATATTCGGAATTCTTAATTCGATCTGTCGTCGCCGACCAGTATCTGATCGGTACAGATCATAACGAAGGGCCCAGGATTGTTAAGTTCGTTGTATTTCCAAATTGGTAACCGACCATCGGCTTGCAAGGCCACTAGAACAGGGGTTTACATAGAGCACCTGGTATTCCCAAATGGGCATTTATCAAAATGTATGGGACCAACAAGAGAATACGTTTGTGAAAAACATGGCGCCGATCAGCGAACACAAAGAACGAAAATCGTAATAAAGCGAAATAACTGCGGCGCGCAATAAAATTGAAGAGCGCAATAGAACGAAATCGTCCAAAAGTTGGGGGGGGGGGGGAGTTCTATTGAAAGTAGACGACGAATAGAAAGAACTATTTTCAAATATAAAGTAAGAACAAATTACAATATTTTATTTACTTTTTGGTTTTCGTTTTTTTTCTTTCTGAATTTAACGAACGTCAATAAAAAATTAAACAAACAGAAAAAAAAAAATCAACCTAAGAAATAAAAGGAATCGACTACAATTCCGATTGTCTGAAATACGTATAAAAATATACAAAAACAGGGTAAAAAAAGGGCAAAATTAAATTAATAATTGGTACTTGTAAGGAATGGGTATCCAGAGGATTTAATTAGTCTGTCCCGAATATCAACGGAGAATCCCGATTTGAAAGTCATCGGTTTTTGAGGGGATAAATTTGGTACTTATACAGAATTTGAATAGAACTGTTTTTTTTTATTTTTCTAACCCTAAACTAAGTTATAGATTTAGTTCAGCAAATAACGGATTGCTTCGGTTCAAATGCTGTAGAAGCACTAATTTATAATATATATATGTATAAAAATCTAACATACTTAGTGTCGTCTGCCTTACATTCTTTTGTGACTTTTAAATCGTAAACTGCTTCGGACACTTCCGAGACTGACTCAATAGATACTGAAATCTTACAAGTACCTAATAATCCTACAGTTGATTAGAGAGAAAGAGGGAGAGAGAGAAAGAGGGAGAGAGAGAAAGAGGGAGAGAGAGAAAGAGGGAGAGAGAGAAAGAGGGAGAGAGAGAAAGAGGGAGAGAGAGAAAGAGGGAGAGAGAGAAAGAGGGAGAGGGAAAGAGAAAGAGAGAGAAAGGGAAAGAGAAAGAGAGAGAAAGGGAAAGAGAAAGAGAGAGAAAGGGAAAGAGAAAGAGAGAGAAAGGGAAAGAGAAAGAAAGGGAAAGAGAAAGAAAGGGAAAGAAAGAAACTTAGATCGTATTTTTTTTTTTATTTATAAAAAAACAATCAGACAATATTTCGTGTTTTTCTCGCACTAAATTATTTTTATTATTAATCGAACATTTATTGAAATCTAAAAGAAAACAATGGAAAATTCAAATGGATTTCAAAAGAAAAAAATCATTAATATGTAAACAACCATTATTTTTTCTTTCTAATAAATAAATAGCAAGAAAAATTATGAAACAAAACAAAAACGCACTAAAATTATTTCGTCGCAAATAAAACTAAACTGATTTAGAAAATCCGAAAACAGTTTTTTGTTTACAATTGTTTTGAAACTAAGGATTTATATATATAACACACACGTATGGTAAATGTTACTATTAACGAGATAAATTATTTTAACGGAAATAGAGTTGGAAAAAACCAAAAAACAATTTATTTCCGTTTACCTATTCATTTGTGACGGATTTGCGGTAAGAAAAAAAAAAGTTATAAGCATTCTAAGTTCCGTAATTATTGGTCGTGAGTAAAGTAATAAGGGGTCCGGTACCTTACTTCCTGTCACTAAAAAAAATGTCTGATCACTTTTCTCACAACTAATAATTACGGAACTTCTATTAAATACTAACATATTCTTAACGCAAATAGGTCACAAATGAGTAAGAAAATTGGTTTTGTATCTCCCTTAAAATAATTTACGCCGCCAATAGTAACGTTCACTAATATATATATATTTATATATATATATATATATAAAAGCTATAAATATAAAAGAAACAAACATATTGGTGTAAATCTAATAAAAAAAAATTGAAATAAACAATCAAATACGTTTCTTTTTTTAGAGATTAAGAATAAACTATTAAAAAGTGTCCCCCAAAAAGTTTTAACTAATAATAAAAGTAATCAAATTTCAGATACCCCCCCCCCCCGGAGAAAAGGGGGGGGGGGGACAAAGTACAAACAAGAAATACATTTAAAGTTTTTTTTTCTTTTTTAAAGCAAATTGTGTCTTTATAATTTGACTGCCACGAGACATGAGAGGAAGGGGGGGGGGCACGACAAGAAAAGGTTCGACATTTAAAAAAAAAAACTAAAACTCAACTGTTGTAAAAATCTTACCTGTCGGTTGAGGGCGATTTCACTGAGATTTGGCAAATGTGCGGCGCTAATAAAACTATTTTCGCCATCTGCTTGGACCATGGCTACCCTCAACCCAGCGGGGTGTCCCCCGAAATTGAGGGCCCCGGCAACAGCTGCATCGTGCGTACCCGCCAGATCATGTGAGGTCAGGGTGCTCAAGCCAGGAATAGAGTTTAACCCAGCCATTGCTAGCGACTGGGCCCCCATGGCACCAGCGGGGCTGCCCTGTTGAGGATCGAACTGCTGGAAAGCGTCAAACACTTGAAAAAGGACAAATTTGGCGGTTGCCCTTATGCAGTGGTTCGTGTAAACCCTGGACAGCTTGGCAGTGAGGGCGATCCTTTTCATCATCGTGGACAGGGCCTCTTTACCCAGGGGGGAGGCATTGTACCAGATGGAGTCCTGGAACGACGTGGTCCTAGGGTGCTGAAAGAGGGCAGATTCATGCGGGTTTCTCTTCCGGAGATAGCGCTCGAACGTGGCCACGGGACAGACGGCATTACCAGTGGCGTACATTCTCACCCCGCGACCTTCCCCGGAAGAAGTTGTAGGGTCCATGTTACATCCGTTTGTGTATATAGAAAGTGATTTCCGTTTATAGACATACTTCCGCCCGTATTCGTCGGTAGCAAAACCGAAGTGGTTTGGAGTTAAATACCGCTGATTCTCTTGTCCTCTTCGGAAAAAATAGAAAGTGACCTCGAACCAGACTTTGTTGAGGAGACCCTCGGGTGTGTTCGGGTTGAAGACCTGCGAGTGTGAGTACAGGGTCGCCATGTCGGCTTGGCTGATCGGCTCCTTGTGTTCGATCGAACCCTTGCCCGCTTCTTTGAGGCGCTTCAGGGCAACTTTGAACGATAGGTTAGACTTGCGAAAAGCCGGGTCGTTAACGATGTTCACAGTTTTTAGGTAGCGATTCAGGCCGTGTCGGAGGGCGACCAGCGATGAGAAACTATAGAACTGTCCACCCTGGGTGCGAACATTGATATAGAAGTCGGTCAGCATTTCGTCCAGTTCGTTCTTGGCCATATCTTCAATCGCGGTGGAGATGCCGCGACTATGACAAAAGTCGCGGAAAATTTTCGCGCTGTACTTAGTCGCCTCTTTTGTTTTTTTGCTATCATATTGGTGGGGCTCCTTCGGGGGTGGCGGCATGACCAGGATGGGGACATCTTCGTTGACCACTCCGGCCGCCGGTAGAGGAATGTTAGTACCGGCCAGCAAAGGATTGGCCGTGGGAGAAGAACCCGGCGGAGGCGATGCTGACGTTGATGTCGACGGCGCCTGTGGATTGGAAGCCATTAGTAAAACTTCTTCCGCACGGCACTACGCTGTAGCGGCGTGACGTCACACCCGGATAGAGGCGTAGTGCGCGCTACGAGGAGACATAGTGCCCCGTCACTATAGATCCCAGGCAAGTAAAAACGGGCCGGGACACGGTTGCCGGCGCACAACTAGTTTTTCAGTAGAGAAATAGAGAAAGAAAACCAGCTCGGTTTCGCAGAGAACCACGTTGCTAGGGCGGAATTAGAAAGAAAGGGCGTTTTTTATAGTCGATTTCGTCGCCGCTCTCCTTCTACCTCTCTATATAGTTATTACTATGTCCTTATATGCAGCTGACCGCTTCACTCACGGCGGAAAAAAAAAATCGGATCAGTCCGCCGCTGTGCTTGTAGATATGGGGGAGGGGGGGGGAAAGGAGAAAGGGTGTAGAATGTCGACCCGACTACCGACTTACTACACACGCCATACAGACATATTTTATAAAGAAAACTAGAAAACAGAGAGTGGAGAAAGGAGTAGTAGGAGGCTTGACGCTTTTAGTAGTAGCAGTATATGAATGTCATAGAATATGTGAGAAAGGTTTTTCTTTTTATTATTATTATTATTATTATTCGTCTCCCCTGAGATATGATTTCCTGGTTCGCGCAAGAAGAAGAAGAAAAAAAACGAGGCCGGCTGCTATTCATATTACACACGGCCGAGCTTAGAGGAAATAGACGGGAGGGGGAGGGAGTGAAGGGCGGAGTTGGTTATGTTAAAGACGGAAGTGGGAGGAAGGGGAGTTAGAGATTAGAAATGAATGCCGACTGCTTTGATAGTACAAAAAAAAAAGAGAGAAAGAAAAAATATGAAAGGCGGAGTTGTTTAATGGATTAGGAAGGAAACAGTTTTTATAGGACATAAAGAATAATAAAAAAAAATATGGTTAACTCGTTATTCTACATAGAGTCTCTAAGACATTTTTTTGTTCCCAAGTTTCATTTTAAACGTCTTTTTTTTCATCTACATATTGTTACTACTGCTGAAAAAAAAATCCAACATACATACTATCTATTCATAAAAAACTATCAAACAAGATCTTGTGTGCGTGAGTTTCTCGTCTATATGTAACTTTAATGAATTTTTTTTTTAAACTATTGAATATTCATTGAAATAAATAATAAAAAAGGGGAAATAAAACGATTTAAAAAAAAAACATCCTATTAAAACAACAAAAAAGGTAAACTTGATTGTAGTTAGGGATTATTTTTTCTCAGCCTTCCACCTGGGCAACGCCGGATAAATAGATATAATTCTTTAATATGAAAATAAAAAAAATATAATCATTTTATATTTTTCAGTCTTAGCTCATTTTTATTCAACAAATATAAAATAGAATTTTTTTAAGAAGGTTCATTTATTAAATCTACGCATTTAGTAAACAGAATGCTATTTCAGTTCTAACTTAAGCGTAGACATTTTGCGTCCATTTTATCAAAAATTTAAGCTGAAATTTAATTATGTACAGGAAAATATTTCGACGGGACTGACTATAATTCTTAAAAATAAATAAATATACTTAAAGCTCGAGCGATTAACCCGTAAAAAAATATGAAAATTAAAAAGAATTTTAAAAAAAGTTTATTATTCGGACTATTTTTTTATCTTGGCTGTTTGCTATATTCACATTATATGCAGCCGAACTTCTTCATGTGCATCTTTTTTGTTGTTGAATTCGGGAACCTGGACAGAATTATGAGCTGAACCCATTAATTAATCCAAGAAGGTCATGGTTGACTGGATGAGGCAAATCCACCCTCGTGGATTAAATAAAGGGTTCAATTCGAAATTTTGTTGTACAAGTTCCCGAGTTCGACGAGAAGATAAATTTGAAGAAGGTCGGAGACTAAATCGGCCGAAAGGTTGTGAAAATAACAACCAAAGCAGCACGAATATTATCCCTCCCCAAAATAGATTTTATTCCGATTCTAAAATCAAGCCATTTTGACCCCCCCCCCCCTCCCAAGTGAGTGGAAATAAGGAAAAAATAAAAAAAGGTTTTGGTAGTTGTACGTAATTGCACCTTACAATCATTAGGTACTATTTACATTATATTAGGAGGAAGAGGAGGGAGGGGGTAACAGTGTACTAAGACACGGAGGGAGGGGGGATATCTTGCAAATAGAGAGGGAGGGGGTTATAGGGGTGATGGTAGGAGTAGTAGTCTGTCTGATGTTGGTTCTAACTCAAAATTGCACTGACCTATTTTTTTCTATTCTATATATAAAAAAACAAACTTTTTATTTATTACTTTTCTGAATTTTTTAAGCAATAAAATCCAATACTAAAAAAAATGTCCTTTTTTTTTCGTATTAAATAACCCAAGAAGACAAATACAGAGCAAAATACATATAGTATTTTTCTTGTGTGCGTTTAGAATTCATATAGAAAATAGAGACGCCATTATTAGTTTTTATGTGATTTTCTAAAACGCAGTTATCGGATTTGTACCAAGAAAAAAAAAAGTGCACACTTTTATTCGCCTTCCAAAGTACAAGTTCAATTTTACAATAGTGGCGCAGTCGAAATATATCCTTTCCTTTTGGTTTAGGGAAAAAATAAAAACGAAATAACCGTAGTACTTGGCTTGGTTCAATTCTAGCATAGGGACATTGAAATACTTCGGTTATTTCGCTGGGGGTTTCGGCCGAATCTCTTCTCTATATTAATAAAATCGGGTGACCACTTCTCACGTCTGTGTGTGTTTCTCGCCTCTACGTGACTTACACATTATTATTATTATTAGGTTAGTATTAATCGATTATTTATTGAAATAAAATATGCAATCGCGTAAAGTACTAAAACAAACTATTTTGGTTTCTTCGTAAACAAGTCAGCCATTTTTATCTTTTGTTAATAGTTGAAAAAGAATGAATTACTTTGTGACCTTTCGAAATTTTGAAAGGAATTTGGAAGCATTTAAACTGTCGAATAGAAAGTCATTTAAACTGGGTTTTAAATTCTTTCTAAAAAATCCTCGTACCAAAAGATTGAAAGTTTTGGATAATTCTATAGATTCAAACATTATTTCAATAAAATGCATTTGGTTTAATTAATAATTTAATGATACCGTAATAAATTAATTTAACTTTCAAAATCCTATTACCCCCCCCCCCAAAATAAAACGCATAGTTAAAAAATTAAAATTAACATAAAGATTCCCGGGCAACACCAGGTGCGTACAGCTAGTTTTTAATAAAATTAATTGTTTCATGTTAAAATTAATTTCTTCTTAAATATTCTGATTCAGTGATTTTCAATGTTTTAATCTGTGGCGGCCATTTTTTTTTTCTTACACAAAAACTTTTTGGCGCACAAAATAAACTGAACATTCTTTTAGACAAAAAACCTCTTCATTTTTATTATGAAAATAAAAATGAAGAGGTTAAACATAATAGTCGATCATTTAATAACAATTTGAAAAAAAAATAGAGATGGACATCACTGAGAAATATTTTGAATAAAATGTAAAAAAAATGATACACGTAAAAACAGCAAAATATGTCATTTCAGGGCAAGAAATCCAAATTGAACCAAGAAACTTTATTTTTATTTTTTTAATGTTTTTTTAATTTTTATTTTTTACTAATGAGTCATCACTTATAAAAGGCCAAAGCCACTCGAGGATAAGGGTGGACGTGATGGGTAAGGTTCTCAGTTGAAAGATGAGATGAGAAAATTGAGTGATTAATGGATTGAACAAAGTTTGATTGTATATGCGGACGGTCCATGACAAGTATTTATGGACATTGGATTTGAAGACGACCATGTTGCAGTCTGCAGAGAAGTGGTAACGTGTTCCACAGATGAGCATTTATTTACCTCCTCTTCAGGAGGTTAGACACAAGGTCAGTTTTATCTTACTCCCACAAGTAAGATGTGACCCAATGTCGGGTCGGGGAAGTGGGGTTTGAAAAGCCAGCGCCCGAGAAAGTGAGCACTCTGGCCATTAAAAATTGCCTGGGCAGCCCCGTCGGCATTCCCCGGTAGGGGCGCCTCAGGCAGTAAGCAATAAACTTACTCCTCCCCAAAGAGGGGAGGCGAAGCCTGGGAGGGTGGACCTCATAGAACTGCACAGGACCGGCCCATAGACCGGCGTAAATCAAGCCCCGAAGGCCAAGACAATACCAGTTTATGGGGTGTAGTATCCATCGGAACAGATACTACACTTTGATCTTAGCCAAACTCCGTTCATGGAAATCCCGCCCGATGCTAAGCACACGACAAAAAGCAAAGTTGTAGTAAGACGAGTTCTTGCTGTGAATCTCTTACAAGGAAGAACCAGAGATTGGAGCTCAGTCGAGCATCTTTCATGAAAATAACGATAGAGCAGAGAAAGACTAGCAAAATCTCTTCCATGGGAAAGAGAAGAGATCATCCCCCACTAGATTGTGAAGTCGATTTTGCATTCTGTCAAGGTAAGAAAGAGTGCTCAGAGTTTCACCTCTCGAGACGGGGCAGCAGAACACCATCTTGGAATGCATCTGACTCCTATATAGGAAGAGGATTGCATCAGGAGTTGGGTACTTTCTGGAGCGGTGGAATGATCCAACCATTTTTCCAGCTAACTTTTAAAAAATTTTTAATTTACAAAACCAGCTGTCCCTATCTAGAGTTGCCCTGGAATCTTAACATTCATTAATAATTTACGTGACTGAAATAGGATTAATTCACCTGCAAAAATACATTATTTGAGTTATGACGAATGTAAAGATTTTGCGTCCTATTAACAAAAAAGGGGGGGGGGAATAAGTGAACCATTTATTTATTTATTTCCTACTCCGTCTAAGTAAAAAGTCGACCGTAAGTTAAAAATTTTGAAACCTCAAACGGGAATTGAACTCAGAATCATGTCTTGTCAGGCCAATGTCTTATCAATTTGTCCAGCGTGCCAGTGTTATTAATACACATTATAAAGCGTGTGATGGAAATGTTATTGTGTAAGTCTGTCAAATAATATTCAATTGAAAGAAATCGCTTATTAAAAAGGAAGATGAGAGGGAGGTATGAAGAGTGAAATTCAAAAAATTTAGTTAAATTAGATTTCTTTAGTGTTATTGGTGACAGGAAGATGACTTCAGGTTGTAGAAGGCTTAGCTCCTCATCTCCCTCTACGATATTAGTAATCAAAACAAAAACTGTTGATTGGATTAAATGTGAAATTCAATGAAATCGATTGGAAACACACCAATATTTGTCCAAACTGACTGAACAGTTTTAAATATGTACTTCTTGTTAAAGGTATTAAGGTCAAAGAACTAGGGGAATAATTGGCTCTATTTTATATATACGTTTTCGGCGAAATAGGACCCTATTCAACAGTTGAACCCTTGACTTTTACTATTAAACTTTAACTTACCTATATTTTCTATTTGCCAGTCTGAATGCTCCCAAATCACTTCGAATTTCGAAAGGTCTATTTGATATTGAGCACTTTTTATAAACCCGGTTGAAATTCTTTGGATTACTACCTTGTGGATGTTTTACCGGGATTATTATATATATATATATATATATATATATATATAAGATAAATGAAAGAAGAGAGATAAAGATGTACGAATGAAATCTATTTCAACTTCGATTGTTCAATGCAAGGTGTACTCGGTAAAAGCATGTTTATTTTTATTATTCTTTAAGCCAAGGCTTTTCAAAGATTAAAATCTTATCAGAGGAATTACATAGATGGTTAAGTTGGCAGTGGAAGAGCCAAAATGCAAAATTTGAAAAAATATATTAATTAATGGAGAGTAAGAGTATGCGTGTAAAAAATTATGGAGTCTGTCCAGTTTTGAAATAGATTTGTCATCCGTACATCTTTATCTCTCTTCTTTCATTTATCTTTATAATTGCTCTATCTTGTATATTGAGCTTAAACCATTTCACTATAGGTTCTATCTTCTAAAAGTATACTTTTAGTTTCATAGATCTAGCAGAAAATAAAATTTACCTACATATATATATATATATATATATATATATATATATATATATATATATATAGGCGAATGTTATTTTCTGCTAGATTTTATCCATCTTACATATTGATAGTGGAGAGAGAGAAGAAAAGAGTGACGGAGTGAGAACAAAAATAGAGAATTGATTAAACTTCTCAGACCTCATCTATTTAGATTATCTATATTCATGCGGAGTTGATGTTAGAAGAATCTCTAAAAGGTCACCATACCCTCCCGAACGCTTTAGTACATACACCTATATTTATAGTCGATAAAAATTACATTTTTAACCGGCCTCAGACTTTATTTGGTTTCTTCGTTTTTTATTTTTTCTATCTTTTTGGATGTTTTTTTTGTTGTCCAACTTCCGCATCATTTCTTATGAAATTGTAAATATAAAATATATAAACAAAATTAATTTGAAACCATTGGGAATATTTTAAGTAGAGTATTGATTTACTCCTCTCCAGGAGTTAGGCACAAGGCCAGTTTTTATCTTACTCCCACAAGTAAGATGTGACCTACGGTCGGGTCGGGAAAGTGGGGTTTAAAAATTGCCTGGGCAGCCCCGTCGGCATTCCCCGGTAGGAGCGCCTCAGACAGTAAGCAATAAACTTACTCCTCCCCAAAGAGGGGAGGCAAAGCCTGGGAAGATGGACCTCCCAGAACCGCACAGGACAGACCGTAAATCAAGACCCGAAGGCCAAGACAACACCAGTATGGGGTGCAGTATCAATCGGAACAGATACTACACTTTGATCTTGGCCAAAAGGCCAAGTAAACCAAGTAGAGTAGTTCAGAGAGTAAATGTGGTATTGTGGTGATTGCTGAAGTGAAAGAATGAAAGGAACAGTGCTTGGACGAATGGGTCAAAATGCATGTAGTTTAGAGTAGGACCAATGCATCACCCCCCACTTGTGATGGCCTTGTGCCTAATTTGCAAACACAAAATAATTCTAAGTGTAGTTTCTGTTCAATCTCATGAGACTATCAACTCAGACATTAGCTCTTCGATTCACGGGCACCGAAGGGTTCTGTCTCCGCCTTTGGGAAGGCAAATAGGTTCATTGGCCGCCGCCTAAGGCACTCATCGGTGAGGAAATTGCCAATGGGGCTGACCAGGCTATTTTTGCAGTCAGACTAGAATGTACTTTTTGGGAGCTGAAGTCCCGACGATAAAATGACCGTGTAAAACCTTACATTTGTGGGAGGCAAGTAAATAAATCTGACCTTTTGTAAAAGATCAAAGCGTAGTATTTGTTCTGTCCTCAGTTCAAGGAAAAATCCTAACTGAGTTAATTAAAAACAAAAAGAGAAAAGTTTTTAGTTCAAGATGTCCCTTTTTTAGGGAGCTCGATTTCCCTCAAATTAAAAACTGACATTGTTGTTTAATTTTTCACTCGTGAGGAGCCAAGTAAATACAAGACGGAACTCATAATTCATTGCGTTATGAAACGAGCAAATTTTTTTTATGCAAATTCATTCTTTTACAATTATTTGTGCATTCATTTTTATTAAACAAGAATTTTAATTGTGTGGTGGATTTAGTTTTTGAAATCTTTCTCACCAATAAATCTCCATAGCGAGAAGATTATACACATATATACATATATAATATATATATATATAATATATATATATATATATATATATATATAATATATATATGAAAAATAAAAAAAAGTTCCATCAATTAAGTCATCTTTCATGCTTGTCTCTAGTAAAGTAGTTAAACTTACAGATTCTAACCTATTTTAATTAGCTGAAGAATAGATATTAAGTTCAGTTATCCATATCTCTTTGAATTTCATGACTTAAAGTCACAAGTGAAATAATTTATCTATCTCTCTCTCTCTCTATATATATATATAAATAAAATTATTCCATTTAAATGCAATACAGTATCTATTGGGGAGTGTAATGTTGTATAGCATTTAAATAAAATAATTCATATTAGCTCTTGTAGAAGCTAATAATCGAGTACTTTAATGTTTTTTTTTTTTATTTATTTTTTTTAACTAATTTGTGATACAGGCTCTCTCTCTCTCATATATATATATATATATATATATATATAACATGTAGAGAGAGAAATTTTTCTGCTATATTTTATCCGACTTAGATATTGATAGTGGATAGAGAGAAGGAAACAGCGATGGAGTGAGAACGAAAATAGAGAATTGATTAAACTTCTCAGGCCTCGTCTATTTAGACTATCTATATTCATGCGGAGTTGGGCTGATGTTAGAAGAATTTCTACAAGGTCACCATACCCTGCGGACGCCTTAGTACGTATATCTATATTTATAGTCGATAAGATGTAATGTATAAATCATTGCCTTATCAAGTTGGCAATCGCTGTGAAAGCGTGCAATTTACGATTAACTAAATTTAGATGAACATCGAGTTAAGAAAATGGTGCGGCCAGAAATCAATATTTTTTGTTTTTAATGGGAAAATTACGAAGATATAGTTCGACTCTTTCACGGCTGATCTATAGATCAAAAATGGGGAAAAGAAATGTTAAAATAAAGCTGTTTATTAAATAAATAAGACAGGGAATTTAATGTCTTTATTTTTAGACAAGAAAGACTCGGTTTTGCCCGGGATTAAACGAAGAATCTGATGCCCTTTTGCACCAAGCTCATAACATCATATTCAATTTTTGGGGTGGGGCTCAAGGATGCACTCAATATTGATTAGGTGAGAGAGGGTGATGTAAAGTGACATTTATTGAATTAATTTTCAGTAAATTTATAGTCTTAGGCCCCCTCCCCCCCAAAAAAACCGAGGCCATCCGTAGGCCACCCACGGCCTACAGACGGCCCCGTTTTCAGTGGTTATTTACCCCTCTGCATGAGGTTGCAGTCGGCAAATTTGTGGCCCCGCTGACAGGGCAGCTGCTGGTTAGTAATGGCAGAAGTTCCGTAACTTGCTTCATCAACTCCTAAATCTTGCAATCACACTAGCAATATTTCCTTCGAATAATTGATGACCCCTGTAACCCGTGTCAACATTCCTATTCTTAAATTCTTGTTCAAGTTATGAATAAAATAAAAAGGTCATTTTTATACATGTAAAGCGCGAATGCAGACCCCACGGTAAGGCTGTACCTTTTTTTGATCAAAATGAAATATACTTATCCAAGTACTCTGACTATGTTGTTGGGACCATTAATAGGAATTGAGAATTGGAAAAAAAATTTTAAAAATAAAAATTTAAAAAATGGCACCAATGAAAAATAAAGATAAAAATCTCACAATCGGTTTATCAAAATCTTGGATAAAATGCATGAAGGGGAAACCTTAAGAAGTTTGTTAAATTAAAAAGAAAATTATATCGACATTTAAAAGTAAATGAGGACTCTCCGAACACTTTATACATTGATATAAAGTGCAAAGAAGGAAGGAAGGAAAAAGAGAAAGGTATGTCATGAATGTTGGGTTGCAAATAACTAGTATTTGCGGGGCTTAACTTTTCATGTAAAATATTTGTCTAAATAATAGTTCTTGAGTAAACGGTATTGGTATATAGAAATGTGTCCTGATGTAACATTCTTCTTAGTGGCTGCTTCTGCTGGCAATTTCCCACGTGTGGTGTTGACACATATAGTAGTAGCCAAGCTAACCTGAACGACTTTTTTGAATTACCAGAGCAAAAGAAATGGTAAGTTTAAAACCACTTCGGCTTTCTGGGCAAACTTGTTTTGTTAGGTGGCCTCTTGGTTCTTCCTTGGTGAACAACGGACATCGTTACAATTGTTTAAAAGGGAGGTGACTCTGAAAGTCTTGTAATACTTTTTAAATGATAAAAACAAGTGCAGAACACATCGGACAGCAGAGTATTACATTTACTCAAGAGTAGGCCGTCATTATATTCGGTTTAACGTCAGTTATACATGCGCTGGACGGCTTTTAGAAATTGACTTCCAAGCTAACTTATCTCTGACCGGGTCCTTATTTTCCTTGGCCTTCCCATGTGAACTAAACATGCTACCTCAACTGTTCTACATCTACTAGTCCAAGAACTCTCATCCATTCTTTCAAAATGACCAGACCAACAAAGTCACCTGTTCTGCACACATCACTCTATACTGTCTAAATGTTATCCTCCCCTGAAGTCATCAGATCTAAACCTGCCTTTAAGACTCACATTACACATCTTTCATATTGTTCTCATATCAGTTTTCTTAATTCTACAAGTGGGATGATTATTTATATTCGTAGAATACGTTGCTCTTAGAAAACATTACTCGTAGAAGGAAATTTCATAGTGAGAGTGGGAACATTACTCTTTGGTATTGGTAGTCGTCTTCGTTTTCAACATGATTGATCCTCAGCCACCACCTTCTATTCGGGGAAACAAGTAAAAACGAGAAATAAGATTTTGATTCTTTGAAGCATCAGATTGAATAATACGGTTGGGGATGAACTTATAGATACTAGGGAATGACGTGACAAGCTGATTGATCGGATTGGGCCGTTACGATCTCCCGTCTAAAGAAAGGACGAAAGTGGAAGAATGGTCCAGCCACTAGGATCCCGTTCTAAGGCATCACGGGTAACCACCCACGGCCTACAGATGGCCCCGTTTTGGGGGTTATTTACCCCTCTGCATGGGGTTGCAGCCAGCAAATTTGTGGCCCCACCGACAGGGCAGCTGCTGGTTAGTAATGGCAGAAATTCCCTAAACTTGCTCCATCAACTCCTAAATCTTGCAATCACACTAGCACCTGCTCCACCCGATGCTCCAATGGTATGAACAAGGTAACACCACTTTTGAACAACTTCAATAGATTTGCCGTGCAGATATACTTTCTCAACATGGATTATATTTAGTTGGAAGAAGGACACCAGAGGTTACATCATTAAACCTTTCAAGAGGAGTTTTTGTTGACCATAATATTTATATTAGCATGCAGGGTTTAATACCTTACTTTTATGATCTTCCAAGAAAGAATGATAGCAATGTAAGTGCTATCACATTTCTATTGGAACAAAACGCATTTTATTATCCCCCCTCCCCCCAGGTTATACTATTAACAGGTTATATTATTAACTGTTTTCAAATTAAACTTTAAAAGCCATTGTAATGCGCCCAAGTAGTAATTATCGTGGAAAATTAAAATTTGTTTACAACAGAAGGAAACAAGTTCTTCTCTTGAGAACTCGTGATTCAAATGAAATACACCCGAGAGAAAGAAGTAGTTGGACAACTGTGAAACGGTCTAGCAGGGATACCCGGTGTTGCCCATGCAGGGATAGCTTTAGGTTCAGAGAAGGGCAGGTAGAAATTGCCTTCTTGGACTCATTAAAAATATGGGTACAAAGACAATGACCTTCAAAGGGCAAAATGCAATTATCATTATTATTTTTTTTTTTTAGAATTTGACATTTTTTAAATTTTTTTTTTATTTGAAAAAACTAATAATGATCTTTTATCTTACAAAATTGTTAAAAAAAAAAAAAAAAAAAAAATCTTCAAAAACAAAATTTTTATTGACTACGAACGGGTGCATACCCTGCATTGCCTAGGAATCTTGTTCTGTTACTGGAACCAGAATTTAGTTTGGTGTGGTCACATTTCAGCAGATAATGAAAGTATAAAATCATGTAAAATAACCTACAGAAAATCTATCGTGAAAATATTGTCTAAATACTTTTTTTTTTTTTTTTTAAACAAAAAAAATTGTATTTGTAGAAGAAGCCTTTGTTTTTTTGTTGTTTATTTTAGTTAACCTTTTTTTTATTTTAAATAAATGAGAGCAACTGATAACTATGCATCAAAATGTTTTTATCGGCAAAAGTCAACATACGTTTATTCTGCAAATAGTGCTAAAAATAAAAACGACATGTTTAGCATAAAAATTAAAAGGCCGAACCATTAATTATGAATACAATTGTTGGAAGAATAAAAAAGAAAAGAAAAGAAAAAAAAAAGAAAAAAAAAAGAAAAGAAAAGAAAGAATAAAAAAAGAAATTGTTCTATTGGCAATAAGTATACTACGTGCGATCAGTTTATCAATCAATGTATGTCCAGAGAGATTAGTTATTTTTATTTGTTTTGCATTGGTATGGAGTAAACAACCATTGTCGGTTTATGCCCCCCCCCCCCCATCTATATCGGCATAATTAAAAGTCGCATGTGCGCATGTAAAAACAATTACGTAAGTGTTCCCCCACTATCAGTCACATATGTCTGCGTAAGTGAAAGTCGTGTGCATGTAGAAACAACGTCATAAATACCCCCCCGTCACATATCTGCATAATTGAAAGTCATGCACATGTGCGTGTAAGTAGGTATGCATGTATTAAAAGTTCATGAATCAGTAAAGTATATTTAAGTATGATTTATTAATAACCTTATTATAAAGGTTTTAATAAATCATACTTAACTATACTTGGTTGGTTACGATGAAATAGTTGGTTACGTTGAAATAATTTATTATGTTTCTGCATTTTTTAGACGAGGATTGATAACTTGTATGATTTGGAGTATTCGGACTACTGTTCTCATCTTCTTGAGTGTTATCATCACAACGTTTCGGCCGCTGTAACCTCTGGCCTTCTTCAGATGTATCTTTTCGAACTCTGGAATATTTCTATCTAACTCGGGAATCTGCACGATACTAAGAATTGCGAATAACTGATAACTTCTCCCAGTCATGACTGGGATTAAATAAAGGGTTCCGTCCAAAATTCATGAGTTCGACAGAAATATTCCAGAGTTTGAAATAAATACACCTGAAGAAGGCTGGAGGTTACAGCGGCCAAAACGTTGAGAATAACACTCAAGATGAGAACAGTAGTCCGAATAATACAAATACAAAATAATTTATCTCTCTCTCTTCTCGTGTTTATCCATCTCCAATCTTTTTTTTTGCATACAAACATAGAGGCAAAACGACAGGAAAGCATGTTGGGTTAAAAAAAAAAAAAAAAAAAATCAGTACGCAATGGAAATGTTCATAATTCTGAATAAGAAAAGACTCGTTATGCAATTATTTAAGAAGTCATTTTATATTTCTTATATCTTTATACTTACAAGTGGAAACGTTGATATCGGTGAAGTGAAAGCATGACAGGCCTTTTGTTTTTCCTTTTGTAAGTAAGAATACAAGATGGCGACAGTTAGATCAGTCGTGCATAAAATATTGTTTATTTATATTATATTGCAATGAAAAGGAAAAAAAAAAAAAAAAATGAAAATGTTATTATTTAGGTACTGAATAAGACCAAATGTATTGATTTATAATAAAAGTCTAACAAACTCCCTAGCCGGAATGAGTATTTTCTGAAAGAAACTCAAGCGAATTACATTTTTTTTTTAGTGTAAAGAACACGCTGCAAGGATCAAAAGGAAGAAATCGCTAGTCAGAATCAAATATCGATTTGTCGGATCCATTGTTATTTAGGTCTTACATGGAAAATCCAACTGACTTTAATTTATATATTAGAAAAAAAAAAAAAAGAATTCAATTCTTGGTAAATTTTAAAATTTTGAAAGTTTTCTTTTACGTTTTAGCATTTTTTATGGAGGGATAGCATTTGAAAATTTGCATACTCCAAAACGAAACATTCACGGAGGAAAATCGATTTTCAAGTTTTAGTGAAGTTGCACAGCGTGAATTCTGAGAAGTTTGCTGGGGGGAAAAAAAATAAAAAATTTCTTTTTCTTTGCTATATAATCATCACAGGAAAAATTGCCTTTGACTTAGATTGTTTTTTTTTTAGGCAACTTCAGCAATGAACATGGACACCACAGCATCTGGCTGCAGTCGATGTCTGATCGCAGTACCTGACTAGATACTATTTTCGAGTAGTCATAAAGAGGTTCGCAGATACCTCCCAATTGCCACAAGAAGATCTTCTCCAAGAATAGCTCGATGTTCAGTTGTTTGATTACATCAGCCATATATTTTGTCTTCCTCCCGAACAAATTTTTGTGTGAAATTAATTTATTCAGGATTCACCCAATTCTGTAAGATTTTAACCAGCTCGTCCAATAAATTGTTGTGTCTCCAAGTGTATCTTCCATTAACAAGCCTACCGCTTTGAGAAATCAGGTTTCTATAAAATGTACTGGAAGAATGCCGTTATTTTTTTTTTCCTTAGGAATTTGAAACAGTGGGCTAATTCTATCATTATTTCTAACAATAAATCCTCAGTTCGTAACAAGTCGTCTTAAGCCTTTGAGAACGAGGGTGACACCCCCTCTCCCCCAATGCCACCCATAGAATCGGTAATAAAATTCACAATCCTTTCTGTAATCTAACCATATTTCGTAGAAATAAACCACACCTATACCTGAATTGTCCACCAATACTAGAAGACGTTAATAATTTTATTCAAGTAACAAACATTATTTACGCATTTCGTACTTTCAATTTTTTTTTTAGATCAAAGGGAAATATTCGTAAAAGTTAGAATCCGTAAACAGTTTAGTTGATATTTAGTAGTTGCTTCAGATTTTACTCCAAACTGATCATGCGTATGTGATCGAAGTCGTACGGTTAACTAATTTGAATATTGCTTTGCAAAAGGACATCTCATTAATTAACTATTAAAACAAATGCGGAAACTCCAAAACCACAAAGTAATACTTGACTAATGTTACCGACAACAATCCAAACACACGTGAATGACGTCTGCTACGTGGCGTCCAAAAACGATCTCTCTCGAGCGAAAAAAAATGTCTTTCCTTTTTTTGAACTCTTTTGGACTGCCAAAAGCGTCTACTTTGCATAATCACGAGCGTTCGACCATCGCTTTAAAGTCAGACAGTTCAAGGTTCGCTTCCGCGCGCAGCGACTGTTTCTTTGCAGCAATTGCATGCCAATCGTGGCTGGTTATCTCCGCACCGTCACCATATAAACATGTCGTAATTAAAATGGGTGTTCATTCAGTATCTTTTGTTATAAAATTAAAATTTTACGAGACATGTTCAAAATGTGTGCCACAGCATAAATGACATACTTGGAGCTGTCGAATGAATTGTCGATTAACCTGACACCCTTTTCCATTGTTATGTCATGGATCGGCTGAGTGATGGCTACCGTAAGTTATTAAATTGTCCGTGAATTATGCAGATGCAGCTAATTTCATTTGCAGCACCTGTCGAAATCCGCCTCAAATGGAAAAAGAAGTTGTTGCAGATTTTGAAAGAGTCAATAAATTCAGCTACCTAGATAACAATTGATTCCAGTGGGAGAACTGGCACAAGTATAAAACGACGTATATATCCAGCATGGAGTCTTCAGACAGCTGTCAGCAACTTTACCAAACGCAGGGATCCCATTGTATGCGAGAGTCGCAGCGTACAACACACAGGTCCAACCTGTATACTTGTACGGCTTCGAAACGTCGTCAATGCCGAAACGTCAGAATGACACGATCCTGGCTTTAGCGAATCCATGGCCACGTCGCCCGCTGTCAATCACCCGAAATGCTCCAAAGTGTGTCCTCCATCAATGTCGATAGCCCAAAGCCATGGGGTAAACCGCTTAAGACATTGAGGGGATCAAGTGATGACGACCTGATCCTGGCGGATGGCACAAGCGAAATGCCAACAGACAGGAAAAGTTGGAAGTCATTCACGAAACGTCTAATCTCAAGTTTGAGACAAGGCGGCGAACAATAAAAACAATAATAATAAATAATAAAAATAATGGCCTTTCAAAAAACAACCAAAATATAGAAATCCGTTGGGTTTAAATCCGGCGAATTTGGTGATCATGATCGAACGCAGCATCTGCTGATCAGTCGACCTTCAAGATGATGATCCAGCCACTCCATAGCGATGTTAGCCGTTTGAGGAGTTGAAAGCATTGCTCCTCTTGCCACATGCAACGACAGGCACCGAGTGCCCGCCAGAATTTGTTGAGCATCATCATCATCACTATCCCCAACATCATTCTTAACCTAAAACGGTTCGATTATGCCATGTCTCAAAATGGCATCCGACACGGTGCACTTTAGAGTGCAGTGGCCTTCGGAAGGAATTCAACTACCGCTTGGAGATCTCCAGAACACAGCGTTCTTATTGTTGACGTAAAGAAAAGAGAAGCTAATCAGCGAACCAGCATCATTTGGAGGTTAATAACTACCAAATATTAATGATAATGAAACATTCTATTGTCTACCAACCTTGACACTCGCAAAATAACAACATTGATATTCAGAGTTTTTCACCTCCAAATCGTCACGTCTATACGGAGACACTTTGTATAAAAGGGCTCAATATCTTTTCAGACAGATTTATAACAATTAAAAATTTGGTTTGTATGAATAGATAAGCCAAATTTACGAGATGAATACTCGTCCCAGGACAGGTAAAATTACCCCCCACCCCTCTCCTCGTTTTCCACCAATTTTATGCCCCATTACATAGATAAAAAAAAATCAAGATATAACGCTACTAAAGTTTATATTCTAATTTGATTTTGATTCTAGAAAATGTCTAAAATTTAAGGCTTAGACAGTTTTAAGAAATTTAAATTCAAGAAATCTGGCCTAATTGGTGTCCAATGACTGGATCAAATCCAATGCTAATCGGATACATTTGAATTTTCAAATGGGAGGCTGCGCACATTATGCCCCCTAAAAATAGTTCAAAGAAACTGAAATTTAGGAAATATTTTTTAATTCATGTCTAATACCATTTGTTAAAATTTCACAAAAATCAGAATTTTTACAAAGAGCTTCCAACCCCTTTTTAAACATAGTCCACATCATGACCCCTTACGTCTAGAAGCTTTTTTTAAAAATTAATAATGATCGGTTAATTAGTTTAGGAGTAAATCCTGTACATACAAATATATACACATACCTAATCTCACCACTGTCAATTTGCAACTAGATTTTAATCAACCTTTTTTAACCAAAGACATATACATTGTAATATTTTCATAGTAACACACACATAATCTAATATATATATATATATATATATATATATATATATATTAGATGAAGTATAAAATTGCAGCCATAAATAGCAAATCCGCCTTCTTTGGCTGTTTTCATTATGGAAAACACTGGCAGCTACAATTTCTTAAATCTAACAATCTATTAAGAAATCAGATGCAGCCGAGCGGACTCACCATATAAATGGATTCTGTAACATTAAGAGTAACTAAAGAAGATATACTTAGAGAGAGAGAGAGAGAAGAAAGAAGGGAGTGAAGAAGGTAGAGGGAAAGAGAAAGAGAGAGAGGGTAGGGAAAGAGAAAGAGAGAGGGGGTAGGGAAAGAGAGAGAGAGAGGGGGTAGGGAAAGAGAGAGGGTAGGGAGAGAGAGAGAAGGGGTAGGGAGAGAGAGAGAGAGAGAAGGGGTAGGGAGAGAGAGAGAGAGAAGGGGTAGGGAGATAGAGAGAGAGAAGGGGTAAGGAGAGAGAGAGAGAGGGTAGGGAGAGAGAGAGAGAAGGGGTAGGGAGAGAGAGAGAGAAGGGGTAAGGAGAGAGAGAGAGAGGGTAGGGAAAGAGAGAGATAGGATAGGGAAAGAGAGAGAGAGGGTAGGGAAAGAGAGAGAGAGAGGGTAGGGAAAGAGAGAGAGAGGGTAGGGAAAGAGAGAGAGAGGGTAGGGAAAGAGAGAGAGAGAGAGGGTAGGGAAAGAGAGAGAGAGAGAGGGTAGGGAAAGAGAGAGAGAGAGGGTAGGGAAAGAGAGAGAGAGAGAGGGTAGGGAAAGAGAGAGAGAGAGAGGGTAGGGAAAGAGAGAGAGAGAGAGAGGGTAGGGAAAGAGAGAGAGAGAGAGGGTAGGGAGAGAGAGAGAGAGAGAGGGTAGGGAGAGAGAGAGAGAGAGAGGGTAGGGAGAGAGAGAGAGGGTAGGGAGAGAGAGAGAGGGTAGGGAGAGAGAGAGAGAGGGTAGGGAGAGAGAGAGAGAGGGTAGGGAGAGAGAGAGAGAGGGTAGGGAGAGAGAGAGAGAGGGTAGGGAGAGAGAGAGAGAGGGTAGAGAGGAGGGTCGGGAGAGAGAGGGGGGGTCGGGAGAGAGAGGGGGGTAGAGAGAGAGGGGGGTAGAGAGAGAGGGGGGTAGGGAAAGAGAGAGCGAGGGGGTAGGGAAAGAGAGAGGGGGTAGGGAAAGAGAGAGAGGGGGTAGGGAAAGAGAGAGAGGGGGTAGGGAAAGAGAGAGAGGGGGGTAGGGAAAGAGAGAGAGGGGGTAGGGAAAGAGAAAGGGGGGGGCAGGGAAAGAGAAAGGGGGGGGGGCAGGGAAAGAGAGAGAAAGGGGGGGGGCAGGGAAAGAGAGGGAGAGGGGGTAGGGAAAGAGAGAGGGGGTAGGGAAAGAGAGAGAGAGGGGGTAGGGAAAGAGAGAGAGAGGGGGTAGGAAAAGAGAGAGAGAGGGGGTAGGAAAAGAGAGAGAGGGGGTAGGGAAAGAGAGAGAAAGGGGGGGGGGGGTAGGGAAAGAGAGAGCGAGGGGGTAGGGAAAGAGAGAGGGGGTAGGAAAAGAGAGAGAGGGGGTAGGGAAAGAGAGAGAGAGGGGGTAGGGAAAGAGAGAGAGAGGGGGTAGGGAAAGAGAGAGAGGGGGTAGGGAAAGAGAGAGAGGGGGGTAGGGAAAGAGAGAGAGGGGGTAGGGAAAGAGAGAGAGGGGGTAGGGAAAGAGAGAGAAAGGGGGGGGGGGCAGGGAAAGAGAGGGAGAGGGGGGGCAGGGAAAGAGAAAGAGGGAGAGGAGTGGTAGACTATTGATCGAAGTAAGGTAATATCAATAAAGACGCTGATAACTAACCTGAGATAATACTAATATAATGTTAGTCAATAGTAAGTGTATTATTACACAAATGAAAGATAAACTATTCTATTATTATAATAAATAATTCTATTCAGGTCAGCAGACACATTTCTCATTATGACCTCGGTCAAAATAGTTTCTCTACAAAACTGAATATGATGGCCTCATAATAATAGGATAGAATTAATCTCAACATATTGATTGGAGATTAGTAAGAAGCTTGAGTACTTCTGCATGAAAAAAAAAAAAAAAAAAAAAAAAAAATGGTGGAAACTCAATCATATGTTTCTTTAATAAATTATATCGACTGTCTATTTTCTAAAATTCATAATAAAAATACAAAGAAAATATTTTTAACTGCATTTATCTGGTATTGCCCGGGTGGAGACATTGTCAGATAGATAAAATAATCTAATTACAAAATTAAATCCACCAGAATGCATTTCTGTTTCTTCATAAACAAGTCAGCCATTCTAATCTTTTGTTAATAGTTGAAAGAAAAGAATGAATTACTTTGTGACCCTTTGAATTTTGAAAGTATTCAAACCGGAATGGAAAGTCATTTCTGGCTGTAACATTCTTAGCAAATCCTCATATATTAAAAACAAAACAAAAAAACTACCCGCCATTAACATAACTCTAACTCACATTACAAATGTTTAATATAAATCTATTATAATTTTAAAAACTAATAGTTTCCATTTAAATTACCTCCTTTGAAAATTAATGAACATATTTTGAGAAAGATTTTGGTAATTGATACTTTTAAAACAATTTTTAATTTTTTTTTTTTATTAAATCACTTTAATTACAATATCAAGAAAACGGTTGTGTGTGTGTGTGTGTGTGTGTATATATATAAATACATATATATATACATATACACATCTATATATAAATATATATACATCTATATATAGGAAATAGGACAATAAAATTAGAAATGCATAACACCAAACATTAATTTATTATAATTGTTTAACAAATAGTTATGCAAATTAGGCATACAAATAGGTGTGTTTGGGGTCTTTGTGCTCTACTATATATACAGTATTTTAAAAGACTATGTTGTATTTTTTAAAGTCTGTAACGCTGTATATCATCAGAAATGCATCGATAAATGGACAAAAGGGTGCATACTTCCATTCCCAAAGAAAAGCGACTTGGGCGTTGCCTCAAACGACTGAGGTTAAAAAAAAATTGCTAAAATCTACAATGCAATATTGCCGAACCGAATCCAACCTGAACTTGAGAAAGTCAGACGAAATCAAAATGGTTTTCGCAAAAATAGATCAACATCTGTGCATATCTTAATGGTTCAGAGAATTCTGGAAGACGCACGTGAAGAACATCTGAAGGCCATCTTGTTTGTAGATTTCTCTCAGGCTTTAGATTCGATTGAAAGAGGGAAGACACAGGAAATTCTTCTAGCATACAGCATTCCAGATGAAACTGTTGATGCAACAATGATGATCTTGTAGAGCAAAACATTGTCAGCGATCATACTATAGACCGAGACATGAAATTTTTTTTTATAGGTCACTGCTGGTGTTCTTCAGCGCTCCCTATCTGTTTATAATCTGTCCGTACTACATCTTCCGTATGTCAATCGACAGGTTGAAAGAAAATGACTCCACATTGGAATTGGCAAGAAGCAGGAGGAATACTGCGGAGAAAATTACTTTGATTATAAATAACTATCTGACATATAAAGTTATCTTGTCGGATTTTCAAAGTCAGTGCCAAATAGCATTTAAACTGACAAATCAAATTTTGCTTCTAACTAGCCAATTTTTATTTGTTATTGTTACACCATGTTATTGGCAATATAATAACATACTTAGCTACAACCTATTTTTAAAATGACTTAGTTTGGTCCACGCAATTGGTAATCAGGGTTGTGGAGTCGGGAGGTTCATGGTCAGACTCCAAGAATTCCAAAACTTCTGACTCAATCACCGTATTCTAAAGGCTTCCAATATTCAGACTGTTTTAATTCTTAGGAGATTAAACAATATGACTGACTCCTAGCATTCTTACGAGGCCGACTCAGACTCCTATCAAAACCTCCGGCCCCATAACACTGATAGTAATATGAAACATTTTGAAATAATTATCTAAGAAAAAAAAAAAATCAGCAAAGGGGGGTAACTCATTTTTAATTAAAAGATATAAAAGTTGGCTACTTTACTACTAAAATTTTATTTCTTTTTCTGTATAGGTTAAAAAAAATATGTGCAAACAAATACAAATTAAAAACAAAAATGATTTCATTGCATCCCGGGTAACACCGGGTAGGTACAACTAGTTCAAAATAGATATTTTTCTTGTACTTTCATCATTTCAAATTCTTACATTTCATAAGATTTGGACTTAATTTTTTTAATTTTAAAATTCAATGAATACAGCAACTGAAGAATTTTTACAGGGTCTGGCTAGTATCAGGAATACAAGTAGCCAATGGCGAAAAACAAGACACAAAAAAAGAATAACGAAATAGAGACGAATTTCCCACCCTGGTGGGCCATGGCCCCCTGTGTGTGCATGTGTGTTTAGAAGGCAGCGCAATAAACAATTTTTTCCCTTAAACAATTCTAATAAGCTTTAACTAAGAAAGTTAAAAGTAACAGAAAGACACTGCATGAAGATGTGGAGAGGAGACAGGAAGTCATCCGTTGATTAAACAAAAAGGCATTCAACTCCCCTAACCCTTTCATGAATCGTTTGAGGTCTTAGAGCTGTCATACGAGGGAAAATGAAGGCAAGTTAAGACAAGATGGAGAAGAAAAGAGGAAAAATGGAAAAGAGAAAGACAAAGTGTTAGAGAGAGAGAAAGAGAAATAAAATCCAGCCAAATAGCGATGAAAAAAATAAGGAGGTAAGGCTCTAGCGATTTTTATAAAAAAAAAAAAAGAAAGGATTATAACCAAAAAGTGGAGAACTCGCATCCATTGGAGGCCTTAGTAATTTAAGTGGAAATCCGCTTTTTCTGGATAAAAAAAGAAGCAGAATTCTTCTAACAAGCAGGGAACTCACATTCTTATAAAATGTATGAAAATAAAACAGTAACATTAGACGCCTTTTAATGGGGTCTGATAGTAAAGAAACCTTAAATTTCTATTGATGTCAGTTACAAATGAAGATTTCGTCCACAGCTGTTGAAGCGTAATTCATAAAGATATTTCTCGATTTGACAACTGAATGTCAGACTGCGAAAACCTCAGTTATAATTGGTTATGGCAACTGTTTATGTATTTAATACCGAGCATGTTTGGTTGACCTAGCGGCGACTTGAATTATTTATGATCGCAACGGACGTATTTAGATGACAAAGCATAGACAGGCATAGGAAAGTAAATATCTGGATATAAATAAAATATGGAGGTATAAATGGATGTTCATAAATAAACAACTTATTGATGAGAGGGAGGGAGAGAGGTGGTGGAGAGAGTGGGAGAGAGGTGGTGGAGAGAGTGGGAGAGAGGTGGTGGAGAGAGTGGGAGAGAGGTGGTGGAGAGAGTGGGAGAGAGGGGGTGGAGAGGGAGAGAGGGGGAGGAGTGGGAGAGAGAGGGGATGGAGTGGGAGAGAGAGGGGATGGAGTGGGAGAGAGAGGGGATGGAGTGGGAGAGAGAGGGGATGGAGTGGGAGAGAGAGGGGATGGAGTGGGAGAGAGAGGGGATGGAGTGGGAGAGAGAGGGGATGGAGTGGGAGAGAGAGGGGATGGAGTGGGAGAAAGAGGGGGTTGAGAGGGAGAAAGAGGGGGTTGAGAGGGAGAGAGAGGGGATGGAGTGGGAAAGAGAGGGGATGGAGTGGGAGAAAGAGGGGATGGAGTGGGAGAAAGAGGGGGTTGAGAGGGAGAAAGAGGGGGTTGAGAGGGAGAAAGAGGGGGTTGAGAGGGAGAGAAGGTGAAAAGCCTTTGAGATTTAAAGGAGACAAAAGAGATAATCAGATAATAAAAAAGGGGGGGGGGGGTAGATGGTGAGGATCAGGTAAAATATTAAATAAGACACAAATACAGAAATGTCTATAAAGGCTGACATAAATTTGTACACAGACAGAGACGCAGACGCATGCACGTACAGGCCGGCACAAACGTGTATATAAGCAAAGACAATATTCCTGCGTCTGTCCCATAGTCTGGATGACCATGTTGGTGCGGCAAAGATGACCTGGCAACCCTAACTCTACCTTCTCCCTTCCTGAGCGTGCTACTCAGCGCCAGCCATGTCCACTCTCAGATGTTGTCGTCCTATCTCTTTCTTTGTCTTCCCCTCCTTCTTTCTTCCTGTACACTTCCTGGCAGGATTGTCTTGGTGAGACCTGGCTGTATCACTTCATTTTCCTCCTTTTCACAATGGTCAGATGATCCGACTGATTGTACGAGCGTGTTCTCCACTTCCTCATTTGTAATTTTGCCCCTGTATGAGAGTTTGAGGATCTTTTGGAAGCATCTCATCTCTATGGCCTGTGCAACACGCACAAATGTGGACATTGACAGAGACACGCAATCACAAATGTGGACATTGACAGAGACACGCAATCACAAATGTGCACATTGACAGAGACACGCAATCACAAATGTGCACATTGACAGAGACACGCAATCACAAATGTGCACATTGACAGAGACACGCAATCACAAATGTGCACATTGACAGAGACACGCAATCACAAATGTGCACATTGACAGAGACACGCAATCACAAATGTGCACATTGACAGAGACACGCAATCACAAATGTGCACATTGACAGAGACACGCAATCACAAATGTGCACATTGACAGAGACACGCAATCACAAATGTGCACATTGACAGAGACACGCAATCACAAATGTGCACATTGACAGAGACACGCAATCACAAATGTGCACATTGACAGAGACACGCAATCACAAATGTGCACATTGACAGAGACACGCAATCACAAATGTGCACATTGACAGAGACACGCAATCACAAATGTGCACATTGACAGAGACACGCAATCACAAATGTGCACATTGACAGAGACACGCAATCACAAATGTGCACATTGACAGAGACGCGCAATCACAAATGTGCATATTAACAGAGGTACAGAAATGTCTCTGTAGACAAAGACACACAAATATGTGTAAAATAAATTTTACATAAGAATACACTTAAATTTCATGAAGATTCTTAAACTTTTCTTTCTATAGGGAACACAAACATCTCACACACATACACACATTAAGTTTGATATATAGATATAAAGTAAAGTGAGATTTTCCCTTATTTCATTGACTGGAATAGCTTTATTAACAAAAGCTATAAAAAAAAAAATCCGTTTTGTCATACATTGATCTGTCTGTTACAAAAAAAAAAAAATTCATGTTCAATCACATTGATCAATTTCACTATTTAGTCAGCAGTATTTTATTTTAATTATTTTTTTGTCATTAAGAAAAAAAGGGGCAGAGTTTTTACCCTCTCATTAACATGTACTACCACTACCACCCATTACACCAAAATAAATGATTTAGAAATATACATAATTTTCGCTTCGTCTATTATAAATATCATAGGGATTATTACTTTATATCTATATATCAAACTCAATGTGTGTAAGATGTTTGTGTTCTCTATAGAAAGAAAAGTCAAAGAATCTGCAAAAAATTTAAGCGTATTCGTATGTAAAATTTATCGGGGAAAAACAATGGAAGTGTTCCCAAATCTCCAAGGGCACCCTAAGGGCATAATCTCTTTAAAACTTCAAATATATCCTATTTTCATGAAATTTAAATCTTATTTATAAAATTTTCTGGGGAAGACAATGGAAGCTGTCCCTGAATCTCTAAGTGCCCTCCCAACCAAATGGAGCTATGTGGGGCCAAAACTCCTCTAAAACTTCAAATATATCCTAGTTTGATGAAATTTATATGATATTTACAAAAATTATAAAATGAAAGTGATCACGAATCTCCTTTACCTTCTATTTGCTCATTATCCACATGGCTCCATCTCTAAATGACCCATGGGCATAGAATCACCTTAAAACTTGACGTACGTAATCTGATTTTAATGAAATTTAAACCATATGTATAAGACACCATATGTATAAGACACCAATTCAGAAAGTTTTCCAACATTTCAGCTTTTTCCGACAATATTAGGGAGTGAAACGAGAGAAGGGGTCAGTAAAACCAAAGAAAGTAATGTGGTGTTATGAACATAGTGAAAAAGTACATAGTAGTGATCCTCATTACATTCCTGAGCAGGAAGAGGGGAGAGAGAGGGAGAGAAAGAGAGAAGGAGAAGGAGAGGGGGAGGAGAGAGGGAGAGAGGGAGGAGATAGGGGGAAGGAGGAGAGGGGGGATGAGGAGAGGGGGGGAGGAGGAGAGGGGGGAGGAGAGGGGGGAAGGAGGAGAGGGGGGAGGAGGAGAGGGGGGAGGAGGAGAGGGGGGAGGAGGAGAGGGGGGAGGAGGAGAGGGGGAGAGAGTTAAGATACGGTGCAAAAAGAAACTAATTTGGATTTTATCTATTTTTAAAAATTTAACTGGCTTTGCAAACATTTTCCTGATTCAAACAATACAACTCGAACCCAACGTGTCAGGTTTTTTTTCTTCGATAGAAATTATTAAAAACTTGAATAAATAAAAAGGCGAATCTGTTTATCTGTTCATTGATTCAAAGTTTAAAAACTATCGGATTACTTTCTATGTTTTATTGTCAGCGACATAAATACATAGTTTTATTTTAGAAAATAAAAGCATACAGTTTATATCTGAGCAAAGGTTCGTGATGATAAAGAGACAGATATGTTATCCCAGACGACACTACGTCACCTTGATAGTGTGGCTGTATATCAAAGAGAATACTTTATGGATGGGAAAAGATTTTCTTTTTTTAATTAGTATGCAAAGGAATACATATATATACATACATACATATATATATATACATACATACATACACATATATATATATATATATATATATATTCATATATTCTGCTACTTGGTCGACACATTGAATGTTGGTGATGGTTGTGAACGTTGTTGTGTTGCTTGAGGAAGGTTCAGAAAGCTGCGGCCATTTCAGCACATTTCTTTCAAGATCCAGGGCAAAGTATTAACACCCTTTGTTTGCTCTGCCATCTTGCACGGCAGTAACACACGGGTCCCAAACACTTGCAACTGATCATGACACTAAAGCCATTGCAGAGGAAAGGATCCCTTCAAGCGTGCTTCATCAGAAACGCGGTATTAGTGGAATTATGGATGCTTTACGTGCTCGGTATCTCAAGTATCCCAGACCCTAGGGAGCATGGTACCCTGGGGAAGACCTGATTTGAGGGTGTGAAAACTGATATGACCGCATAAAACATGATGATGTCAACCCTTTGGATCCGTCTGCTTACCCTGGAATTCGGAACACTTGCAGCACCCTAATTACTAAAACCGGACGATGACGACGATGAAGATGATGAAGATGATGTGGTTCACTCGTTTTTTGTTTCTGCGTAGGCAATACCATTAAATTAAGTTAATTTAGTCCAATGATAAGAACCAAAAAGTTGATGATTTTTTTTTTTTTTGCACAAATATATTTTTTTTTATTTCTCTTCAGTTTTTTTCCTGAAAATACTTATTCTAACTCAGAAAACTGTTAGAGGAGAGAAGTTTTCGGCAAACAAGAAGAGTACCTGACTCAAAATCAGCAGCAAACGGTGTCTGGTCAGATTTAGTTCCTGATATTAAAGACTTCCTTTTTTGAGTCGCTTACTCTTTTGGTTTTCCAAGTTTTGTACTAATTTTTATTTATTAATTTATTTATTAAATTGTAAGGTGAAAGTACAGAATAGTTAACAAAGCCCCCCCCCCCCCATGTAAAGAATGGCTTTCTAAATAATCTGCAGTTTACAACCCGTGCTGAAATAATATTATTTAGAAAGACATTTTTAACATGGGGAGGAGAAAAGGCTTTGTTAACTATTCTGTACTTTCAGCTAACAATTTAATAAATAAATACATTTGGGCAACTGAAACTCTTGCCGGAAGTAATATTGCGTATTAAGTTTAATATCAGGAACTAAATCTGACCGAACACTGTTTGCTGCTGACTTTGAGTTGGGTACTCTTCTGGTTTGCCACGTTTTCTCATACTCACCTAAATAGATTAAAGGGAAGTTATTGTGTGCAGTTATACTGAGTTTTCTCCCTTAGCGTCAAGTACTAAAACGAACCTAAAAAAAATTCAGGTTTCGCAAAATAATTTGATAATAAAATAAGTCACCAAAAAAAAAATGATAATAAAATAAGTCACCAAAAAAAAAATGATAATAAAATTAAAGTCACCAAAAAAAAAATTTGATAATAAAATTAAAGTTACCAAAAAATAATTTGATAATAAAATTAAAGTTACCAAAAAATAATTTGATAATAAAATTAAAGTCACCAAAAAATAATTTGATAATAAAATTAAAGTCACCAAAAAAAAAATTGATAATAAAATTAAAGTCACCAAAAAAAAAAATAATAAAATTAAAGTCACCAAAAAAAAAATTTGATAATAAAATTAAAGTTACCAAAAAATAATTTGATAATAAAATTAAAGTCACCAAAAAAAAAATGATAATAAAATTAAAGTCACCAAAAAAAAATTTGATGATAAAATTAAAGTCACCAAAAAAAAAAATGATAATAAAATTAAAGTCACCAAAAAAAAAATTTGATAATAAAATTAAAGTTACCAAAAAATAATTTGATAATAAAATTAAAGTCACCAAAAAATAATTTGATAATAAAATTAAAGTCACCAAAAAAAAAATTGATAATAAAATTAAAGTCACCAAAAAAAAAAATAATAAAATTAAAGTCACCAAAAAAAAAATTTGATAATAAAATTAAAGTTACCAAAAAATAATTTGATAATAAAATTAAAGTCACCAAAAAAAAAAAAATGATAATAAAATTAAAGTTACCAAAAAAAAAATTTGATAATAAAATTAAAGTTACCAAAAAATAATTTGATAATAAAATTAAAGTCACCAAAAAAAAAAATGATAATAAAATTAAAGTCACCAAAAAAAAAATTTGATAATAAAATTAAAGTCACCAAAAAAAAATTTGATAACAAAATTAAAGTCACCAAAAAAAAATTTGATAATAAAATTAAAGTCACCAAAAAAAAATTGATAATAAAATTAAAGTCACCAAAAATAATTTCCGTTCCTTCGTAAACAAGTCAGCCATTTTTTCTTTTACTCCTGGGCAACGCCGGATAGGTACAGCTAGAATATATGGCATTTCCGCATTGGACGTTAGATGGTAATAGTTAAGCCATTAACTGTAACTTCATGTTTGTAAATGTCATCAGATTGTCTTTCGTTTCGGGCAAAATCTGTCTTTTCCAAAAGTCAAGTCTATAAATATATTCCGTTTCTCTGATGCACGTCCATTTGTATGTTATTTAATTTTATTCAAAACATACAACACCATAAATTATGATGGTTCGCTGGGTTTTTACGGCATGTCATCAACCGTTATTGGGTCATTTTATGCCAAAACCACACGTTATTTTTTTTTATACGATTCGTTTACAGATTAATTTGTTTTGTATATCGCAGTGATTAATCTGATATGACAACTGGATCCAAAATATATTACTCTATTTGCAAAAAAACAAGTGTTTAATCAATCATGTTTTTTAAAATCTGTTTTAACAATAACCTCTCACGTAAAAGATATCTATATATATATATATATATATATATATATATATATATATATATATATATCTTCTCTGAGCCTGCCTGCATCCACGAACGTACCTCTTATTGGACATTTTACCCTTTTGGATTTTCTATTTTCGCCGCACCTGAAGTTGTGGCTTCTTGGAATTTAACTTTGAATCCTCTCTTTACATCTCGTGCCTTTAACGACCTACCTATCTACATCTTATTCTCTCCGCTGGACTTTTCGATACCGGACTTTTTAGCAATCGGACATTTGCTTGCATTCGGGCAGAGTTTTGCCCTGTGTTTCTTTCCCTACAACCTTTATTTCATTTTTTCAAATTTTAAATCTTGGCCATTGCCAACTTATCTATCCCAGCGACTTCCTCTAATGATAAGATTTTGATCTTTGAAAAGCCTGGCTTAAGGAAAATTTAACTTGAATAAATTGCCTTTTTGTGGAATATACCTTGCTCTGAGCAATTGAATTGAATTTTGATTTGGCTTTTGCTTCTCTAATTCCTTTCCATTCTTCTTCATATCTACCTGCTCTATCCTGGATATTGAGCTGTATACTCTTCACAATAGGTTTTACCTTTCCTAAAAGTTCGCTTTTAGTACACCTCTTTATATATATACATCTATATATATCTATATATATATATTCCATGATAAATGCCAGTATACTGAAATCATATGCCCTTAATAGGGTTAAGATGAAAATTCATATACACTAAATGTACAAAAGCAAGGAAATTCCCAAATTTTTACACTTATTGTCATTAAGGGTATGCGAGCACAACAGGGCTATGTATTTTACTCGTAGGAATTTTTCTTTAGCGCACCTCACACACTTCATCCACTCATGCATAGAGATTTATACTGTAGTGATGTGATAATGAAATGGTTTGGTTGATATGTAGTCATACCTTTAATGACAATAAAAGTGTAAAAATTTGGGAATTTCCTTGCTTTTGTACATTTAGTGTATATGAATTTTCATCTTAACCCTATTAAAGGCATATGATTTCCGTATACTGTCATTTTTCATGGAATGTCACTACTTTTGTAAAGGCTATGCCTCAATACAATGCCTTCTCATAACTGATATAGTTGGTAGTTTGACTAATCAAGGTATATGGTAAACTGAAATTAAAATGCTATCAACTAGACACTAGAACCTCTATCTTTGTCAAAAATCAGCTGAATCCATCAAATAGTTGATGAGATACAGGGTGGCACATACGTACATACACAGATAACATGATTTCATGATTGAACTTTCTGGATCTCTGGGTTGCCTTGACTAATGATGCTGAAATTCTACACACTTATAGAACCTATCAAATAAAAATTTTGTGCAAAGTTTCAACTAATTTGGTTTATTGGTTTTTGAGTTATGATTGATCAAAGAAATGAGATTTCCAGCATAGGCTATTCGTGAAGTCTATTAAGGGATAGAGAGCTCTCGTGCCTCCCTTGATATCTACTATAGTTAAAAATGCCATTAAGTGTTTTGGTAGATTAAGTAAACAATTCCTCCCATAAAAACTGAACTTGTGTTTAACTTTGCCCATGTGAGAAATGTCAGTAAATACGGCCTGACTCAATTTTTGAAAACTCATCAATAAGCCCCCCCCGGATATTCTTAAGATGTGTCCAATCTGTGTGGTCCGTTCTTGGCTATTCTTTGTATTTCAGGGAGTTGGGGATGGAGAGGGAGCTGGTCTTCCCCACCTTTCGGCCTTGTGACACATGCTATATCGAACCTTAAGTAAAACCCTATTTACTTCTTTCCCCACTGCAGAAAAATTTGGCACAAGGGTGGGACAAACCAGCCACCTCGAGGGTGCACCCTGGTCGGGTATAAAAATAGCAGAGAATGGGCACATCTGCATATCGCGGTAGGGCCGCCTTAGGCAATCGGCGATGAACCTACCCTCCTTCCTGGAAGGAGGGGGTTATACCTGGGAGAGTACACCTCCTAGGAACGTGCCAGCTGATTGACAGTCTCGAATTGAGATTTCTGAAATGGTATTTCAAATTAAAGCATGACATGCGAAACGGACGGACTAATATCGAGAGCCTCTTATAGAAATATATAGACACATGTAAAAAGAAATGGATTTTTTTATTTTGCAGGTTATACTTGCATTCGAGATATGGACTAATGTCTTACGAGTACGAGTGACCGCTACTGCACCGACAGAACTTGTAATGATGAGCGCACAGTCCGTGCCTGATAAACATTTTGCCAATTGCACATATTCTACGTACCGGACAGACATTAAAACTCTGTATGCACATAAGAGAAGCGTAAGTTAACTTATCTCTAATACAAACATGCATTTGTTGTTGCAGTAACCAGTAGTAGTAGTGGTAGTAGTAGTGATAGGCATATAGAGAGCTATAGAGGAGGATTATTAGAATTTGTTTCAACTCTTTATCAGACAAAGTGGTAAGTGTGTTGTTGGAGAACAAGGTCTCTTTCTCACAGCGATAAAAAGTACAAAGTTAATCTCCAATCACATGGATGATAACAGCAAAGGCAAACGCTGTAATATTTTATTATCTTTGTTATAAAAAGGTCAGAGAACAATGGGTGGGTGGGTTGGCTGTGTTGAGACTTAAACAAAATATAGGTTATAAACAAATAGAGAGGGAGAGGAAGAGATAGAGAGGAAGAGATAGAGATAGAGATAGGGAGGGGGAGGTAGAGAGGGTGGAAGAGATAGATAGGGAGGAAGAGGTAGGGAGGGAGGAAGAGGTAGGGAGGGAGGAAGAGGTAGGGAGGGAGGAAGAGGTAGGGAGGGAGGAAAAGGTAGACTTTATCCTATTTAACATAAGCAAGTAGCAATTCTTACAGGTCAGTTTATCATAAGGTAAGTAGCGTCAGGTCAGAGGGAGCTTACATCCCCTCCCCATCAACCCAAACTATACACCCCCCACCCCCGGTCAACATAAACTATATGGGAAGGGGTCGACTAGGAGACAACTTTAATTCCGAGCCCCCCCCCCCCCATGTGAATAAATCTTTTTAAACATTCAATAAATTATATTGTTTTTAATAATGGTATTCAAATTCAACATCTTTTACCCAACAGTAAGGGTTCATCACGACAGAAGAACAAAGAAAAAAAGAAGCGAGAACTACTGCTTTGTGTCTACTACGCAACGTGATAAGCTGCCGTCCGAATAATCTGTTCAGATCCAAGAATTGGTTCCTATAGTGCTACATTAAGTTTATTATAAATAGAAATATAATCTAACATATAAAGTTGTCTTGTCGGATTTAAAAATCAAACAAGCATTTAAACCGACAAATCTAACTTTGCTTCTGACCCGCCAATTTTTATTTGTTATTGTTGTACCATGTTATTGGTAATATAATAATGTATTCGGCTGCAATGTATTTTTAAAATTACTTTGTCCGACCCAGACGACTGCTAATATGAAACATTTTTAAATAATCACCTAAAAGTAAAAAGCAACTCATTTTAAATTGAATAGGAGTTATGTACCTTAAGTTTAGAAATGTATAAATACAAATGACTTTCCTAGGCAACGCCGAGTAGGTACGGTTCGTGTGTAATAATAAATGTTTGTTTTTGCTATCAAGATTTGTATCTTTTATGATACACTTATCTCAAAGATGTGTTGTGCAAAATTTGGTGTAATTCTGTGAATTTGTTTTGTAACGACTTACAGAAAAACAGAAAAAAGATATTCAATTTTAAGACTATCAAGGAATGCTGGTTGCAGAGCAATTATTAAAAATGGCTTCCATTATATTTATAGACGGCTTTACTTTGTTACGTAAAACAGAGAAGCCTTTATGAGTGAAAGCGGCTGCGTAATTCACCTAATTATGGTAACGTTACTTTTCAAGACAGACGGACAAGACATAATCTATTGCTAGGAATTTTGAGGTAAAAGACAATGAAGAATGGATTAATCGCCACAAAAGCAGAAAATAGATTTATTGGTTTACGGCATATCAACATTTTGGTGGGTCATTTAATGCTGACTAAAAATGAAAATAAAATAATTGTTTTGTAATCATTCTAAAGGAAAAGACAGAGTGAAGGGGGGAAGGTGAAAAGAGAAGAGGTGGGGGAAGAAGAAGAGAGGGCGAAGAGAGGGAAGGAAGGAGAACAGAGGGAGGGAGGAGAAAAAGAAGGTAGGGAGGGAAGGAGAAAAAAGAGAGAGGGAGTGAGGGAAAGAGAAAAAAGAGAGAGGGAGGGAGGGAGAAAGAAAGAAGAGAGAGGGAGGGAGAAAGAAAGAAGAGAGAGGGAGGGAAAGAGGAAGAGAGAGGGAGGGAAAGAGGAAGAGGGAGGGAGGGAGGAAGAGGGAGGGAGGGAGAAAGAGAGAGGGAGAAAGAGAGAGGGAGGGAGGGAGAAAGAGAGAGGGAGGGAGGGAGAAAGAGAGAGGGAGGGAGAAAGAGGGAGGGAGGGAGAAAGAGGGAGGGAGGGAGAAAGAGGGAGGGAGGTAGAAAGAGAGAGGGAGGGAGGTAGAAAGAGAGAGGGAGGGAGAAAGAGAGAGGGAGGGAGAAAGAGAGAGGGAGGGAGGGAGAAAGAGAGAGGGAGGGAGGTAGAAAGAGAGAGGGAGGGAGGTAGAAAGAGAGAGGGAGGGAGGGAGAAAAAGGGAGGGAGAAAGGAGAGAGAGGGAGAAAGAAGAGAGAGGGAGGGAGGAAAAGAGAAAGAAGAGAGAGGGAGGGAGGGAAAGAGAGGGAGGGAGGGAGAAAGAAGAGAGAGGGAGGGAGGGAAAGAGAGAGAGGGAACAAGAAAGAAGAGAGAGGGAGGGAACGAAGAAAGAAGAGAGAGGGAGGGAGGAAGAAAGAAGAGAGAGGGAGGGAGGAAGAAAGAAGAGAGAGGGAGGGAGGAAGAAAGAAGAGAGAGGGAGGGAGGAAGAAAGAAGAGAGAGGGAGGGAGGAAGAAAGAAGAGAGAGGGAGGGAGGAAGAAAGAAGAGAGAGGGAGGGAGGAAGAAAGAAGAGAGAGGGAGGGAGGAAGAAAGAAGAGAGAGGGAGGGAGGAAGAAAGAAGAGAGAGGGAGGGAGGAAGAAAGAAGAGAGAGGGAGGGAGGGAGGAAGAAAGAAGAGAGAGGGAGGGAGGGAGGAAGAAAGAAGAGAGAGGGAGGGAGGAAGAAAGAAGAGAGGGATGGAGGAAGAAAGAAGAGATGGAGGGAGGAAGAAAGAAGAGAGGGAGGGAGGAAGAAAGAAGAGAGAGGGAGGGAGGAAGAAAGAAGAGAGAGGGAGGGAGGAAGAAAGAAAGAAGAGAGGGAGGGAGGAAGAAAGAAGAGAGGGATGGAGGAAGAAAGAAAGAAGAGAGAGGGAGGGAGGAAGAAAGAAGAGAGAGGGAGGGAGGAAGAAAGAGAGACGGAGGGAGGGAGGAAGAAAGAGAGACGGAGGGAGGAAGAAAGAAGAGAGACGGAGGGAGGAAGAAAGAAGAGAGAGGGAGGGAGGAAGAAAGAAGAGAGAGGGAGGGAGGAAGAAAGAAGAGAGAGGGAGGGAGGGAGGAAGAAAGAAGAGAGAGGGAGGGAGGAAGAAAGGAGAGAGAGGGAGGGAGGAAGAAAGAGAGACGGAGGGAGGAAGAAAGAAGAGAGACGGAGGGAGGAAGAAAGAAGAGAGACGGAGGGAGGAAGAAAGAAGAGAGAGAGAAGGAAGGGGGGAAGATGAGAGAGGGAGGGAGGAAAAGAGAAAGAAGAGAGAGGGAGGGAGGGAAGGAGAAAGAAGAGAGAGGGAGGGAGGGAGGGAAAGAAAGAAGAGAGAGGGAGGGAAGGAGAAAGAAGAGAGAGGGAGGGAGGGAATGAGAAAGAGAAATAGAAGAGAAAGGGGGGAAAGAACGCTACAGAATACTTTCGGAATTATTAAAAGCTTAAATCAGTGGGTGTAGCCCCCCCCCCCCCTCGAAATATATGTTCGCTTGTAAAAATTATCAAACGTCGAGTTCGTTTTGGTTTTTAGTTGATAACAATTTTCATTTTCTAGTATTTTGTTTATTTTATTAATTTAAAAAAAAAGTTTAACATCAACATTAGTTTTTTCCAAGAGTTGCGGAGTCAGAGTCGAAAGTTTTAGTCAGACTCGTAAGAATGCTAAGAGTCAAAGTCAGATTTTTAATCTCTGTAGAATCAACAGGCAGTCTGAATAAATATGGGAAGACTTTAAAATAATAAATCAGAATTCTTGGAATCAGAAGAGGCAGACCTTATACTAAACACAATAAATCCGCCATCGTCTACAATGCTATCGATTACAGCCGTCATGCAGCCCCGATAACATGGGTGAACCAGTACAAAATAAAATGGTCGATAAATTAAACTTATTTACGATTTTTACTTATTTTGTCCGTTTGATATGTTAAAAAAAAGAAAAAAAGGTTATAAACTTTGAATCTATAACAATTGACAACAGTTACATAGATATTAAAATAATTGTTTCGAGTTCAAAGTTCATATAGTTGTTTACCAATATAGGCGCAATGACAGTTTTAATGCAGACATGGAAAACTCGGGGTCCCATGTATCCATGTGGATACATTTGTGTTGTTATAAGGCCCGCAAAGTTAATGCAGAATTTAAAAAAATTGCACCAAACTTTTATTTACTCCAAACAAGGGGTCATATGATTGTCACTGAAGGCGTAAGGGACTACTTTGATAAGGACCAGATTTATAGGTGGGGGAACCTTGGTGTGGAGTTGGGCAGCAAGATATTTGTTCACATTACATTTAAATTTATGCAGGTTGGTACGGTCGGAGGAACAGGGAGGGAATTCCAAAGGTAAGCGGTCAGAGGAACGAAGCTATTAGAGTAGAACATCTTTCGGCATCTGGGTACCTCTACAGAGAAACTTAAAAATATACAACCCACACACACACAAATGATTTAGCGACATACACGAATGCAAAGTAATAAAGTAGTTTAACAAAAAAAAAAAAAATTTTTTTTTTTTAAAACGACAAAGATTTATACGCAACAAAATTGTTGTCCTCATTTTAAGGAAAGAAAGTGGAAAGACAATTTAGATTTTAATAACAAGTAAAGCATGAGTTATCTCCCCTGCGATAACCAAACATGAATAAAATAAACGACGATAAAACAACTTTTGTTGATTTGGAGTTTTCTTGAGAAAGATTGGAATGAATGATTTAATTCGGTCCATTTCTAAGGTTAAATAATAAAACTACCATTCTTCTAAGAATTTTATTTGTAAAACGAAAAAACATTTTAGAAAAAATATTACCAGCAGTCACTAACCGTAAAAGTTGAAATGTTATTGAGCTAAATGATCCATGTAACCTTTCGTGAAAATTCAGATACCCCTAATTTCTGAAATTTTAATAGGTGTTAAGACATCAATTAATAAATATTCTCCAAATTTCAGTTTCTTTGGGGTATTTTAAAGGGAGTTTAGAGAATAATATAGGCGCAACCCCCTATTTAAAAAGTAAAATATTTCAGATATGCATTGAATTTGATTGTCATTAGACACCAATTAAGAAATAATTCCTGAATCTCAATTTCTTCTTAAGACCCCTTATAAGCCTAAAATTTTAGACATTTTCTAGAATCAAAATCATGTAATGGATTTATATCAAAATTGGAATAAGGATTGTAGACATAAGGTTTAGTTTCATTATATCTTGATTTTAATCTTTGTAAGGGGACATAAAAGTGGTGCAAAAGCGTTTTGTTTGGCGAATTATGCTGCTACAAAAGTTGTGTACAAAAAAATCAAACTAAAAGATAATAATTCAAAACCTTTCCACGCAAGATACAAACAATTTAAAAAAAAGAAAAAACCCAACCATTTAATAAAATTATTTTACACTTCTACATGGTCATGACTGACGGAACAAGAATAATCTACCCAATGATTTAAATAAAGGGTTCAGTTCAAAATTCTGAATAGGTTCCCAAGTTCTAGAAAAAGCACCTGAAGAAGGTTGAAAATTGTATCGGTCGAAACGTTGTTAAAACATCACGATGAGAACAGCAGATCAAATTTTATGATTATTCATTAAACATGTTTAGAGTTTTCTCCCTTGTTATTTTAAAAATGACAAGATTTGTACAAGGTAATTTATTTAAAAAAATAAATAAATAAAATATTTCACCCCTAACAAGGCAGGACACCACTGTAGACGTAAGGGGCTACTGAGAATTAGAGAGTAGGTTTAGGGTGTCATCCTAAGTTAGGAGCTGTGCAGCGAGATGTCTGTTTACATTAGTTTTAAACCTCTGCATGTCCATACAGTAGGGGGAGCAGGGAGAAAGTTCCAGAGGCCGGCAGCACGAGGAAAGAAGCTGCTGGAGTAGAAGGCTCTCCGGCATCTGGGGACCTCCTCAGTGAATGGATGAAATGTCGTGTTGTTCTAGTGAACTTGCGTTCGATCAATTCGTTTAATTTCCGTTTTGTATCATCTCCTTTTACCGAAGTTTGTAATTTTGCAGCCGATATTAAAAATATGTGGATCTGAATAACGAGAAAGCAACGAAAACTTCACAGAATTGAATTCAAAGCAAGATTATATTCGCATAATCACGTTCAGACACAATCCTCGAGTGTCTTTGGTCTCTCTGAACAAGAGTTTGTCAGGACAACCTGACATGCGGGTACTTCCCCCTACAAGTAAACCCTGACCAAATATTCAAAATAACATAGTATTCAAAGCCCAAATAAGATCCCCTCGACACAGCTATACACTGGCTCATACGAAGAATGGTGCACCTTCTTACAGTGACGTTGCCTGAAGTAACAGCACATGGCTGAATACTCCACCAGACTAGATGATTTTTTGTCCTGGAATCCGTTAAGACCGATAGACCACAAGAAAGATATACTATAAGATAGTTAACTATTCCATTCTGGGGAGGAGGGGGGAGTAAAAAAATGTCTTTCACTTTCTTTACTAACTGAACGTTTGAGATATAAAGGAGAACTTTAATGGAACATTCAAATATCTATGTATCTCATATAGAGATCAAGTGTTAGCGCAAGGGGCCTCTTGATTTCTGAGAACTTCGACTGAAGTGAAATGAAAGAAAAGGGCCAAATTATCGGTTCTCGTTAAATCACTAACATTGAGTATCAGATGAGTGAGCATTTGGGAATACCAGGCACTGTTGGTAAAAGAACGAAAAGAAGAGTTTCTGGATACTTGGCTTCTGCATTTTAAATTTGAATTCAAGTAATTAAAAAATAAAAATTAGAATTAGAAATAAACCAAAATTATTTATCTTAAACGTAAACCCTTTTCGTCCGGTTGTAACCCTATTTCTGGGAGAAATAACATGGTGGACAGATGATTACTTACCCACGGCTAACCCAACCAGTAATTTCACATGCTTATATTTGCTATTAAATATTCAATTATTTTTAATGCTAACAGGTCACACATGAGTAGATAAACCAAAAATAAATTGTTTGAGACTAATTTTTGCAACTATATTTTCACTAAAAATATTCTACGTCGCCAATCAGTTGCCTTTTTAAAAGTAGCATTTTTTTGTCAAAAAAAAAAAAAAAAAAGAAAAATTATTTCAGTATTTTTTTGGTTCAGTTGCAGAAAGAGTAACCAATGCAAGGGAGATAATTAAGTTTGACTCAGCCATTCATCATTTATCGAAAAGAGAATCTGTGACATTGAAAACGTATTATTTTTATTTAGGGAGATAACTAACTTGGCCGGCAAACACCATTTTCTAATATGGCGTCGATACATCGAGGATCCTCGGTTACCCATCAAATTTGATTTCCTTTTGTAGAGAAAAAAAAAAAAAGAAAGAAAAAGACGGTTTGATCAATTTACGTGATTTTTGGTATACGATATAGGCTTTCCGTCACGAGTACATACATCATAAAGATATTTTTTTTTTTCTTTCTTCATGTCTAGTTGCTAGTTTTGTCTTTAACGTCAAACTAATTATTTGGCGTTATAATTTTAAGCTTTCTTGAAAATCGTAATTTTCCAAGGTTGAGGTGTTAAAGCCATACCGTTCTCTCCGAAATTGTTGCATTGAGTCGAAAACTTTATCTAAGCCATGAATTATATTTCTACACTAGAGTATGCGTTCCATCAAAAATGACGAAGAAAATACATTTTTCAAACAAATAAATCAAGCATCGAAAAATTACGCAAACTTCATATATTGCCATAAAATTTCCATTTAAATGAACTATTTACATCATACTCATTAAAATCAGCTCATTCCAATTTTATATATTCATTTACCCCCCTTAGATATAATATAATCTATATAAATAAATATATGGAATGAAAAGTTCACACTTGGAAGCATTGATGAAATGCCATTTAATCAATGCTTCCAAGTGTGGACTTTTCATTCTACACTATTCACGTAACCGCGTGCTACACACACCGGCATATCAACATTAATCGTCGATAACATCAAGACAAATTTCAACTTGACTGTGATAAATATGTCTCAATCAAGGGGGATTAAACGAAAAAAGAGAAAAAAAATATGCTTATACTTCTGACAAGGGTGTATATCACCGAAAGTACTCAAGTTTTTAAGATAAATAAATGATTTTAAAAAACTGCGTTGTCCAGGTTTTTCAAAATATATTTTTTTTCTCAAAAATATTCTCATTATATATATATATATATATATATATTTAGGCAGCAAATCATTATTAATGCAGGCCTCGTTCCACTCTATAATAAAGCCCAATGTGTAGTTATTTTTATAAATATATCATTTTTTATTATAACGGTTTAAAAACCAGTCAAAATGCAGATTTATAAACCTTAAGCTTCGATAACTGAAGACTACGTCTAAGTGACACCATGCCGCATACAAAAAGGAAAAGATTTTCTGCATTTTCCTGATGAAGACTTATACGGTCGAAAATTAGTATTTTAAATAAGTAAATGTGTTTGTTTATTAAAATAAATCTGCAGTTTGATTAGTTTTTTAACTGTTATAATTTGAAATTTCAATGCATAAAAATACTTTCACTTGTAAATATATTTTTTTAATTAAATATTTTAAAAACAACTTATTTACCCCAAATAAGGCACATTGTTACTAAAGTGTAAAGGAGTCAGGTTTTTTTTTTGTGGGGCAGCCGTGGTTGGGAGCTGGGATGCAAGATACTCGTCCACATTACACTTAAACTTCGGCATTTTTGTACGGTTTGGAAAGCAGGGAACTAAAAGGAATTCCAAAGGCAAGCGGTCCAAGGAAAAGAAGCCATCAGAGTGGAAAATCCTTCTGGCATTTAGAGACCTCTACAGTCAAGGGGTGGGATTTTGCTACTAGTTGGGTGTGGCGGAAATATTTACATTGGAGTGGTACAAGTGCGGCAAGTTTGTCAGAGCACATTACGTGAAAGCATTTGTAAAACAAGCATAGGGATGCAACTCTGTGGTGATGCGACAGGGGCCGGAGCTTGGCAGACAGTGCGGAACCTATTAGGTTAGAAAATTACTTTTTTGTACCGTGTTCAAGAGGGAAAGGCTAGTGGGTTGGTGCACTAGTCAAGATGTGGCAACAATGCTCCATGCACGTTTGAATGGTGGCTTTATAAATATAGGATACTGGCAGATTTAAGCAGTTTTCTAGCCCGGTAAAGGGAGCCTACCTTCTTTGCAGCATCTTCTATGTACTCATTCCAGCTCATATTGCTTGAGAATGGCAGTCCAAGGAGTTTGAACGCCGTACTCTCAGAAGGATGCTTTCAGCCATGACAATCAATAGTTGGAAATATACAATGTATTTCCGCATCGTCAAACAGTTACGCGAAAAAAAAAAAAAAAAAAACGTGTTGGACGAAACCATTTCAAGGATGGAGGGGAATATTTAATATCATCTTAAGCTAAGAGCAATTTTAAAGAACAATAAATAAATTAAAAATAGAAAAAAATAATAAACCACAGATTGTGTATTGTTGTTATTAATACCGATCATAACGAATGCTACTAAAGAGAAGAATGTCTGTTACAAGCAACACCATTATCACGAATATGACGCTGACTGTTACAGAAAAAAAAGAGAAAGAGAGGCAGACAAATTCTACACACTGTGACAGACATGATGACTACCGCTACTACTGTCAAGATAGGCACACAACACCACTGTTTACACGCCTTCTGTTTTGGTGACGCGACATCATATTGCAGTTAACACAGTAACGCTAAATTTTAACAATGGTTTAATCTTGTTAAATCATCATCATCATCATCAATTTAACGTCCATTTTACATGCTAGCAAGTATTGGACGGCTTTTAGAAATTGACTTCCAAATTAACCTATCTCCGACCAGGTCATTACGTGTCTTTCTTTCAAGTCTGTCCTTATCACTTCCTTCTCATGTTTTATATCCACCAACCCAAGCACTTGCAACCATTTTTTTCATGTGACCAAACAAATAGTTTCCTGTTCTGCATACATCTTCCTATACTGTCCAGATTTAATCGTCCTCTGAGGTCATCAGTTCTAAGCATGTCTTTAAAAATCACATTACACATCCACCGTATCATTCTCCAATCATTTCTCTCACTGGCCAGCTTTCACTTCCATAAATTATTACAATGTGCACACATCATGCCTGATAAACTCTTTCCTTGGTCGACAATGGTTACGCTCTCCTGGTACTGCAGTGATGGCAGATGTTCTCCGAACTTAATCCATCCTAACTTTTGCCATCACAACAGCACCAGCTCCTCCCTGTGCTCCAATGGTATCACCAAGGTAACAAAACTTCTGAAAAACCTCAGAGAGATAAATATTCCCGATCAAACGTTAGTATAAAAAATCTCAATGTTAAAAGTCATGGAGAAAAAGCATGTCTTTCCTTAATTTTACCACCAACCATAAGTCCGGATGGCAACACGAAAAATAAAATTTTAAGACGGAAAAGGAGTGCACGACGTTGGTGTAACGGGACCAGTAAACGTCAATTTATAGTCTATATGACCGTTAACACTCAATTTCGCTCTAAAAAAGTATTTTATATATGACATGTTTTAATCGATATTTTAAGCAGAACAAAACATTCTTCGCGAACACACACACAAGAAATTAAGAAAATAGCTAAGATAACAAACAAAAAAAATAAATGGTTAGATATCCTTAAAAACGTTGTCTGGTCCAGAACGGGAGAATCATTTTTGCGTTCAGTTTATATCTAAAACTGATCTCCCGCTCTAAAATAATTTTATTTACTTTTACTACCAAGTTTTTCATGTTTTAACATGTAATCGCCTAAAAAAAGTAGAATCACTTGGGTAGATGAGGATGTGAATTAGCATCCTATGCAGGGATGTAACAATATCGAAAAATAATAATTTGGGGTATAAAAAATTTTTTTTTAAATTACATTCTTTAAAGGGGAAAATTTAAAATAAAAAAAAAGGTCCGAAACAAAAATGGAAGTAAAAAAAATCTCCTGGACAACATCTAGTAGGTACAGCTAGTTTGTAATTAAAATTAATTGTTTGGAATTGGCCTCCAGCTATGGTGAGTCTGATGTGAACCTTTAATAAAGAACAACATAGAAAAAGAGAAAGAAAAGAGAAAGAAAAGAAAAAGTAAAGAAAAAGAAAGAAAAAGAAAGAAAAAGAGAGAAAGAGAAAAGGAGAAAGAGAAAAGGCAAAAACAGGCATATTAAATTTCCATATATATATCATTTTCTATATAAATGCATATTTCAAGGCTATCACAATGCAAGAAATGGAAATATGTCAGCGTTGAGAAGTATGACAAAAAATGTGTTTTTTTTTGTCTTATTATTAATATTTCTATTCCACACGGATTTCACAAGATTTGAAACACCTACCATTTGATGAAGAGATCTTCCCTCGAAATATATTATGGAACACGGTCACACACATTAGATCACTGTAGTAGAAGTCCTTACTAATCAAGTAAGATTTAATAAAACAAATGTGTAAAAAAAACCAAAAAAAACACTTGTTTTTGTCATACTTCTCAATGCCGACATCTTCCCATTTCTTCCATTGTAATAGGCTTCTGTGACTCCTCTATATACGTATTACACGCAATGCTTTAAGCAAACTACCTCTCTTTATTATATTATTTTATTATCTTCTATTATATATAGGGCAGTTGTCTATGTGTTTTCACCTAAAAGTCAGAAACCACACAAGACACACACCACAAAGCAGATATATTCTTTTTCAGCATTACCGCAGACACATTGTTTTTGTAATATTTGTTTGGTTTTTTTTTTAGAGTCTAACAGGAACAAAATTAGTTTGTCGACATTTAGAGCATTTTTTTTCTCCATCAACCTTTGGTGTGGAATGGTACTTATGATAGAGAGAGATGGAGGAGGAAAGATAGAGAGGGTTATAGTAAGAGAAATTTTAAAAGAAAGTCATAAAACACACTTAAACTCTTCTCTTTTGTTGTCCATACTCCCGGGCAATGCTGGGTAGATTGACCTGAGATGACCTTATAAGGGTTGAAAGGTCGTTAAAACCCAACAAACAAACTATAGAATGGTGTCGCTTCATGCGCATAAAATAATCTGTTATGAGAAGAATTTAAAAAAAAACAAAAAAAAAAAACATACCTGTTCAAATTTGATTTCCCCTCCAGCAATTTCCTCCACCGGAAGTTCGGTTTTAATGTAGTTAAAATTTGTCGGATCAAATTCAACTGCGGCGAACGAAAATGAGCCCCCAAACGCTGCCACTTCGGCCAAGTGGTTGTTATTGATCGCAGGATTCATGGCATCATTTGTCACGATAGACACCGCTTGACCACCATTATTAGCAGGTGTTTTCCTTTTCGTTACGTAGAGGTGGGACCGTAGTTGGATTTCGGACTCGTCATTAACGTGAGTATGGTTCTCTCGGTAGGAGATAAGCACCTTGTTTTCCACTAGGATCGCCGTGGAAAGACAGCCCCACGTTTTACATTTCCAGTAAGTCCGATCCTTGCGTTTATAATTAAGTCGAAACAGGAACCCGTTGAGGGCAAGGAGATGACCGCCACGGCTAGAATTAACCAGCTCAAACTTTGGAGCATGTTGTTCTGACCTTGTCTCGCTAGATTGTCCGTGGTTACTATTATGACATTGGCTGGTGGCAATCATTATATCTCTATGTTAATAAAACAATCAGACGTGTCTGTGTTTCTCGCCTATATGTAACTTTGATAAATACACATCGAATTATTTTTTTTATTATTAACTATTAATCGAATATTTATTGAAATCATCAAATAAGGCAAAACTAAAACAAATTTTAAAAATCTTATTTAAAAAAAATACTGGGTTGGCGAGATTAAGTACCAATTTCTTTCGGATTTCACACTCCCCTCCTCCCATAACTCAAAATAAAATCTCATTTCTTTAACAGCCAAATAATACCTCTTCCCCCATATGTTGCCACTGGCCAGTGTAGAGATGGAAATTTTTAGTTTAAAATAATGTTTTCCACTTTAAGCGCAAAACAAGATTCAAGAAATGCAATCCTCTAAGGTATCAATATCGTTTTAAAGAGATATAATTTCTTCCACTACAGTAGCAAGTTAGTTAGCTTAGAAGGTAGGGTGTCCGGGGTTAGTGTGCTTACTACATCTAGCCACACTGGTGAGTTTTGAAAAGACGAAACAGCAGTCTAAGGAGATGATATATATATATATATATATATATATATATATATATATATATATATATATATATATATATATATATATATGGAACCGTATAAGGATTTATGATTTTAAAAAAAAAAAAGAGAAAAAAAAGTGCTCAAAGTCTACCAAGAAATAAAATAAAATTAAAGGTACTTCTTCAGATTAGGACCCAAGCTAGCCTTGACCCCCAACCCTAACTTGGGTCCTAATCTAGAGAAGCACCAAAATAAAAATAAATTTAAAACTACCAGACAAGATATTGTGTTTCTCGTCTATACGTAACTTTGATAAATACACATTGAATTATTTTTTTTCAAATTTACTACTCATCGAATATTTATAAAATATGTATAATATATAAATAAAATCAGAGAAAATTAAAACGCATGTTTTAATTAAACTCCTGTTTTTAAAAAAAAACAAACAAAACAAAAAGAAAGTAAAACACGACAATATTTTAAAGTAATTTTCTTTGAGCTCTTGACCCGGACAACGCCGGATAAATACAAATAAAATGTTCGATCTAATTATTTTGATTCTTATTATTATTTAAAATTAATAACTATCGCCGTAATTGTTTAATTTAAACCTGTAAGACTAGATTAAAAAAGCAAGAATAGGCACTGAAAAGGCGAAATATGGGAGTGAAGGCAAAATGTGAAGGCGAAAAACAAAAAGACGGTAGCGAATAAAATACAGCAGCAGCAGCAGCGATTTCGTCGGAATTGTTTTTATCGTTTCGTTTTAGACATTTTTCTTTTTTTTGCCTTCTTTCCGAATTTAAAATGCCATCCAATTAAACCAAAAACTACCACATAATTATCGATGGAAGAAGAAAGCATTCAACTTCCATCTTTTTTTCTCACAAGAAAAAAAGAGATCTGAGAAAACAGGCTTGCCTTGTTTGTTGAAAGAAAGGGAGGAAGCGAAAACAAAGATATACAAAAAAGGCGAATTATCGTTAAGGCGAAACGAAATTTTTGCCTTACTTAAAATTTTGTACTTGGGGATAAATAATCAGTTTTCAAGTAAAATAACGTTTTGAAATAATTTATTAAATAAAATAGAAGACGCCATAACTTATTAAATAGAAAAGAAAGAAAATGTTTTGAAATCGAACGAAACAAGCATTATTTCTAACATTTCATGTCGAGGGCGAAACTGAATTATAAAAACTACAAAAGCGTAAATGTGTTTGGCGAAACGAAATATTCCGATTATATTTATGTTTTTTGACGAATATATACGACCCCCCCCCCCTCGAACATTTATTATTTTTTCCCCCTTAATATTTAGATTATTAAACTAAGCAGATTATAAACATTGTTTTTAAATCGACGGTACTTGTAAAGAATGAGTACGGACCCAATGATTTTAGTATTTACGGAGATTCCAAAAAAATGGCGGAAGTAGTTTACGATTTGAAAGCCGTGACAAAGAAAGGCAGGCGACACTAAGTATGCGAAAACTTCAGGTTAGAGTTAACACAAAAGAATTTTATTTATTAAAAAAAATATTAAAAAAATAAAATAAATTAGCGCAGCTTTGAAATAGTAAACTTTTTCGACCATTTCCGGGACTATCTCGAGATTCATCGTCAATACTCGGGACTGAAATCCTTTGGGTACCCATTCCTTACAATTACCAAATCGACGTGTTCATTTTTAGGTGTGTGTGTGTGAGGGGACTGTTTGTAATATATTACTATTTATCCCCCCCCCCCCCCCCCACGAAGACAAAGTTAGACACTAGGTCGGGTTTTAATGTGGAGAAAATCCAGCTCCCCCCAAAAAGGCACTAGATTGAAATAATTGTTTGTTTGTTTTTAATTGCCCCAAGAGAACAGATACTACAGTTTGATCCGAACCATCCAAACAATCCCAGCTGGAGTTGTAATCCTTACTATCCTTGAAATTCTTATTTCATTTTCTTAATTTTTTTTTTTTAAACCTCTTTGGGTTGCTATTATCGATTGAACACTAAATTCAGATTATTTCAAAAACTATTAAAAAAAAATTAAAAAATTATTGTTAATTTTTTCGAATGGTGTTCAGTTTGAAATCTAAGTTTACTGTAAGATGATTCCCCATTCAGAATTATTTGGGGTCTGAAGACCAGTCGAAAAATAAAATGGGGGATCATTTTAATGTTAAACTTATATAATAAACTGACCCCCCCCCCCCCGCTAAAAATCAAACTGTTTTATCTGAAATTGTGTGCTTGATTGTATTCCGAAGAATTAAAAAAAAAAATCTTTTAAATTTATTTTTTAGAGGAAAAGTTAACCTATATTTTGTTTTCATTTTTATGTTTTATTGTTTTAATGCTGCCATGAGCATCCACTCAAGTTATGAACATCTACGATCAAATTCGCCCCCAAAAGGGATGATTTAATTGTAAAGTCGGTCAATTGCACATTATTTTCTTCTGCAATAGGAAAGTTTAACTTGGGTACCTCAAACAATGTGGGAGAACGTCTTGTCCATTTTTGTATCAAACACAACTTGATAACCAATAGAAAATTTAAAAAAAAGTTTACACACGTGGATAAATAAATAACCTGACAACAAAAGAAAATCAAATTTATTGTATTTTGATATGTAAACATTACATTTATTCGGAAGTTGAACCCTCACCACTGCTAACATTTTAGACCACAAGATGCTGATAGCCAAAGTAAGACTGAGTTTGCTTGGCTAACTTTCTTAACAACTTTCTTAACTCCAAAATATAGTCTCAAAGTGAACAAAGAAAAGCGTAAACTTTTCGAAACACACCGAAGTGACCAGATTTCTAACATCATCTCTAATTAACCACGAACACACACAAAAGCACACATCAATTGAGTGCTGATTTAATAATGTCTAGAAGGAACGGTGGAAGGGTACAGAAAAAGAAAGAAGTAAATCACACAGAAAATGGTATGATAATTTATGTTCCTGGACTTCCACATCAACCAGTCAGCTAAACAAAGTAGTGGGAGACAGAAGGTATGGGAGACAGAAGGTATGGGAGACAGAAGGTATGGGAGACAGAAGGTATGGGAGACAGAAGGTATGGGAGACAGAAGGTATGGGAGACAGAAGGTATGGGAGACAGAAGGTATGGGAGACAGAAGGTATGGGAGACAGAAGGTATGGGAGACAGAAGGTATGGGAGACAGAAGGTATGGGAGACAATTAAGATATGACGGATTGTATTCTGAAGTCTCCAAGTTCTTAATATCTTCAAATATTTATCTCGTGAGAGATTATGTCTTCTGCTTTCTACAATCCATTTCTAACAGAAGAGACGTTGCTAGTCTTTCTCTACTCTTTCGTTAATTCCATGGAATGTGCTCGACTGAGCTCCAATCTCTGGTTTCTCTTTGAAAGACATTCACAGCAAGAACTCGTCTTAGTACCACAACAGCAAAGAACTTTCCTTTTTTCGTCAATGTGTAGCCTAACATTAAACAGAATTTCCATTAGCAGAGTTTCTTTCAAAGAACTTCACATTTGCGGAACACGTTACCACGGGACTGCTTCTCTACAGACTTGAACAGGGTCGTTTTCAAATCCAACTACTTATCATAAACCGTCCTCATAACTTGTTGCTTTTTACTATTACGCCACTACTTATAAAGGCCAAGTGTCACTCAAGGATCAAGGGTTACGGAGATGGAATCGGCCGAAAGATGAGGAGCACTATGGGAGTACTAACATTGATCGATCGTATGAACTGCAAAAAGAGGTAAACCACCAAGAAGATGGCTTGATAATTTATGTTCCTGGACTTCTGCATCAACCAGTCAGCCAAACAAAGTAGCGAGAGACCGGGGAGGGGAGGGGGGGTGGGCTTAGGAGACGCGATTGATCATATTTCGGCCGATACGGAGAAGATGTTTAAAATTTACCTTTTGCATGAGTGAACGAAGGCCCGCCGCCATAGATAACAAAAATGTGGTTTTTATGAATTAACTTTTTTTAACGCTAAGTTTTGTTTATCGGTTGGCATGCAACGATAGATGAAATGTATTTCTTTTTTTTCATTGACAACCAAATTGATCAAAACTTAGAATTTTGTTTTAAGAATAGAGTATTTCTAAAACGTTTCGTAATTTTTGAGATGAGGATTGATAACATTGATCTGCGTTTCAAAAACTTTTATCTTCCTTTAACGTCTCATTTTTTTCTAATGCTTCTATCCAAGAGAATCTAAGTTAATTTTTGTTTTGTTTTTATCAATGTATAAAACAGAATAAAAAAGTTAAAAAAAAAAAAAAAAAAAAAAAAAAAACAACGAAAAAAAAGTAGACCATTTTATGTTAAAATTATATTAACTTCATGTGTGCATTTCTGGCATCAACATAACTTTAATATTTTCACATTCAATTATTATTTTTTTTTTTTTTACTATCAATCGAATATTTATTTAAATCAAAAATGCAATATCATAAAATTAAATGACATTTAAAAAATCTTTTTTTAAAAATAAAAATCCATCAGATAGCATTTTGGTTCCTTCTATTCCCCTTTACTCGATAATAGACCAACAGCACAACAGTTTCCCTCCTCCATGCATTCGTCACTTAACCAGCACCATATATCTCTCTCTCTCTCTATCTGTGTTTTGAATGATTTTGTACACATGCCAACTAAGCTTGCTAGGTGCGTTTTTTTTGTTTTTACTTGTATTTTTGATCTCTTAATTATAAATCGGCTGTCATTTCTGAACCAGATGATCTTTTGGGACAAAGTAAACCGATCCAGACTCAAAACGGTCGGCCAAAAATGAATCCAAGCCTTTATCCAGTTCGAATAGATTCATTTATTGAGCCGCAAGCGATGTCCTGTGGAAAAATCTTAAAAACTGTATGATTGAGACTTTTAAAACGGTATGCGACGTAACAAAGCCGCACAGGTGGCCAAAAGAGACATGGTGATGGAACGACACTGTAAACAAATGCATCAAAGCTAAGTGAGCATCCTTCAAGGAATGGCAAACTCGCACGAGAATGAGAGCCGCTTGACACAGCAAAACGCATCGCCAGGCAGAAAGTGCACACTGCTCGCTATGAAGCCGCGAAATTGGTGTAGCAGAGCATCAAAGGTCATCCGATCTATCGATTGACAGGTCAGATGCGATGAGAAAATGCGGACATGGTTGGCTAGAAGCTAGTGAGGAACGACGCAGGAGAGCTCTCTTTAACCGATGAAGCGAAACAAGGCGCGGCTGAAGCATTAGAAGAACCTTTTGAATATAGAATTTGATTGGCACCCAGAACATCTCCCTGATGCCCTTCCATCCAAATTACGACTGAGATGGTTAGAATGGCTATTTCCAAAATGAAATCTGGTAAAGCAACTAGACCATTTGGAGTGGTGGTGGTCGAGACGATCAAAGCGTAAGGTGATAGCGGCATCTCCATGATCCAGGACGTGTTTGTTGCCATCATCCGTGATGAATGAGTACCATTGACTGAGAAGAGAATTTCATCGTCAATCCGTTCAAAGGTAAAAATGATGCTCTTGACCGGGACAATTGTCCTCGTCTGAAATTAATTGAACAGTTTATGAAAATTCTGGAGCGGATAGTCGATGGTCTCATTAGGCAGCTAGTGTCGATTGATGATTCTCAGTTTGGCTTTGTGGTGCGGCAGAGGTACACCTGATGCCATCTTTGTGATGCGGCAGCTGCGAGATAAACACCTGGAAGTCAAGAAACCTCTTTACATGGCTTTTGTAGATCTTGAAAAAGCCTTTGACAGTGTACCTCACCAAGGCATTTAGTGGGCAATGAGGAAGCTTGGGGGGGGGGGGGATAAGCGGATTGTCCCCTAATGCTCGGAGCAGAGTTTGTTGGAGACAGCTACAGTAAAGAATTTCATGTGAAAGTTGGGGTTCATCAGGGTTCCATACTCAACCCCTTGATTTTCATCAGGATGATCGAGGTTCTGTCACAGGAAGTTCGTGCTGATGTCCCATGGAAAGATTTCTATGCTGATACTCTTATTATCGTAGTAGAATCGCTTGAGGAGCGGGAGCGTGTTGGGAAGAAACTATGGAACGAAAGGGACTTAGGGTGAATGCAGGAAAGACCAAAATCATGATATATGTTGCAGGTCTCAAACTTTTTGAGAGTTGCGGCATATTCCCGTGTGCTGTCTGTCACACAAGTGTTGGCAAAAATAGCATCTTCTGCTATGGTTGCAAGTACTGGGTGCACAAGAAGTGCAGTGGACTGAGGCGTTTGGTGGAAGATCTTATTCATTTAGAAGTCATTATGGCCTATAAAACCTATTCATACATCCTCCTAACTTAGGCATTATCATGAGAACTGATCCAACGTTCAAAGGAAACATGAATTGAAACAAATACATAGAAGACAGTGCCAAATCTGCTGCAAAAAAAGTGGGCTCCCTCTACTGAGCTAGAAAACTTCTCACACCTGACAGTATCCTATATCTCTACACTACCAAGCCACCATCCGTCCATGTTGTCACATCTGGGCTGGTGCACCATCCACTAGTCTCTCCCTCTTAGACAGGGTCCAAAAAAGAGTCGCTAATCTAATAGGTCCCTCACTAACAACCAAGCTCCAGCCCCATCGCCATAACGTTGCATCCTTGTGCTTGTTTGACAAGTACTTCAATGGAATGTGCTCCGATGAACTTGCTGCTCTGGTGCCCGCTTGCTGTAAATACAATCAACCAACCCGACAATCAGCTAAATCTTATCCATTCACTGTGGAGGCCCCCAGATGCCGGAGAGCCTTCTACTCAAATAGATTTTTTCCTTCGAGCTGCCTGCCTTTTGAACTCCCTCCTTGCTCCCGGTTTCCCCCACTGTACCAACATGCAGAAATTTAAAACTAATGTTAACAAGCATCTCACTGCACAGCTCCCAATTTAGAATGACCCCCCATAAAACTTTCATCGTAATTCTCAGTTGTCCCTTGCGTCTACAGTGGCAACTTGCCTTGTTTGGGGTGAACGAAGTTATATAAAAAAAACCTTCAGTTACCAGTGATAATAGTCTACATATTGCATAAAACCGATGCATACAACGTTAATTCGAGTTGGTCTATCTTTTCATTACAACTGGTTTTTATCTCAAAGCATAAACTAGAGCCATTTAAGTGTAAATTCAAACGGTGTCGGAATTGCTATAATTTTATCGACTCAAACTCCAGTCACCCCGGAATTTCTCTTCCAATCTCATCATCAACATATTCAGTTTAACGTCCGTTTTACATGCTGGCATGTGTTGGACAGCTTTAAAAAATTGACTTACAAATCAACCTATTTCTGGCCAGGTCTTTATCATTCTTTTTCTCAAGCCCATCTCTATCACCTTTTTTTCGTTGGTCTTCCCCTCGGAACTGAATTTGCTACCATAACTCGAAATCTATTGACACAAGAACTCTCACTCATTCTCTCAACATGGCCATACCATCGAAGTCCTTCGAAGCTGTGATGTCATTTTTTTTTTTTTTTTTTTTTTTTTTTAAAAGAAAAAACATCTTCCTTTATGACTGGACAATAGAAACTTCAAGTTATACACATTTTTTATTCGTAATAGATTGTGAAAAAAAAAAAGAAAAAAAAAAAAAGAAAAAAGAAAAGATGTTACCGTAAAATGCTGTGTTTTCACTATCTGTAATTCTAATTCTTCAGGTTCACATTTAACTGGTAATTCAGGCTGAAAAATTAAAAAAAATTTACGAATAAATTTCAGAATTATTTCAGTTTAGTATTTATTCAAATACTAGCATTGCCAGGAACTCATTTAGGTCACATTATAGAAAAAAGTTAAATATAATAAAAATAAAAAAAAATCTTATATTACAGGCTGTAATATAATAACATCTTATATTACAAAACTTTTCTAATAATCAAACGAAACATTGCAGAATTCTTGTTCTAAAATGTTTTTGTGTCACTATTTACTTGCCTCCCCATGAGGGCAGAATGCATAATAAAATTTTTTAAATCTTATAGGGTGCATCTTTTTTTTTTTACAATACGTGTTAATATACACAGAAGATTCTATTTTTCGTGTCGTGTTTTTTAAGAAATAACTTTTTTCTTAAAAAACACAACACAAAAAACAGAATCTTCTGTGTATATTAACACGTATTGTAAAAAAAGAAAAAAGATGCACCCTATAAGATTTAAAAAATTTTATTATGCATTCTGCCCTCGTGGGGAGGCAAGTAAATAGTGGCACAAAAACATTTTTAGAACGAGAATTCTGCAATGTTTCGTTTGATTATTAAAAAAGTTTTGTAAATAAAAAAACGCATCCTACATTAAAAATAAATAATAAATATTTCTTAAAATAAATCTTTCCCTTTATCAAAAAGCGAGTTTTTGACAAAACCCCAAAAAACACAGCGTTATTATTCGTTTGTTTACCAAAAAAAAAGGTACGGTCAACCGGTGTAAAACGAATTTCGTCTCTCTTTTCAATTTCCGGGGTCCTTATTCATTATATGGTCCAAAATGACACTAACCCTAACCTTTCATTGCATGCCCGAACAATGTATATAACATTCGTAGTATAATAAGACTATCAAAATAAATTATAAAATTTTACTAATTTTCATATTGTGATGGCGGCCATCTTGAATTTATAATGAAGTTGACCATCCGCTCATAGAAAATTGTTATTTTCTCATGCACATATTAGTCAATTGCTGAATTTATTGTGTAGATTTGTGCTGTTGTGTCTTATATTGCAAATAAAAAAATGAGTTTTGAATGTAGTATCGTCTGTTATTAGAGGTGATAGACTTGTCGCAATTTTGTGACAGCCACTCTTAGCGGGTTAAGATTTTAAGATCAAATTGGACAGAAATATAATGGTAAAAATCAATATAAAGTCAATTGGTTCGGGGGGGGGGGGGATAGAAAAAAAAAAGTGTAAAAAGTAGAAGTTTTTTTTCTTCAAAAAAATATTCTAATTCAAACATCGCATTGAAGAAAAGACATCTTCCTTTATCACCGTAAAAAAAATAGGAAATTCAAGTCATACATATTTTTTCATTCATAATGATCAGATTATATTATAAATATAAGAAAAAAACTCACCGTAAAACGCTGTGTTTTCACCGGCTGTCCTGGTAATTGGTCAGAATCAGAAATCATTGTCATTTCAGGCTAAAACAAATAAAAATAAATTTAAAAATAGATTTCAGAATCATTTCGGTTAAGTATTTATTCAAATACTAAAATAGCCAATGACTCATTTGGGTCACATTATGAAGATAAGTTAAAATCCTTAACACTATAAAAGACGAATATTGTATTTAACTAAATATATATAATACTATTTTGGCAAGGTTCATATTAACCAAATTTTATCCAAAATGTATGCGATATAGGCTCCTATTCTACAAACTTTTAACTCATTTTTCCACAAATTTATTTATTCCCATAATGCATTGCATCATAACGGCCATGTTTGTTTGAAGTAAAAACAACCATGTTGAATCGACTCCAATTAGCAGAGACAACAAAACTGGTATTTTTTTTTTTTTTTAATTATTAAAATAAAGATATTTTTGGTAAAACAACAATGAATATTAAATGGTTTTAGGTGATGAGGTGTTTTGAAATAGTGCTGAGCGACATTTTTAGGGTTAGGATTCTCCTAAAGTTAATATTATCCCATATCAACAGTTTCTAATCAACCATCTAAAATGCCATATTGATCCCAAGGGGTCAATGTTAATCACTTTGATAATCACATTAAAAAAAGAAAAAAAAAGAAAAAACTTACCGTAAAACGCTGACTTTTCACCATTTGTCCTGGTAATTGGTCCGAATCAGAAATCATTGTCATTTCCGGCTAAAAATAAAATAAAAAAATAAATTTAAAAATAGATTTCAGACTCATTTCAGTTAAGTATTTATTCAAATACTAGGATAGCCAGTAACTCATTTGGGTCACATTATGAAGATAAGTTAAAATCAAATAGATAAAGTAAAGCCAGTTTGTCCCCTATTTCTTAAAACTGTTTAGTCAATAATGGATCGAAAATTTTCAACTGATTTTATGATTTTTATATGTAATCCCGAACAATATTTTTTTTTAGTCATATTTAGAAAGAGGCGGCAGAGTTTTCAATCCCTTAGTCACAATCTGTTCTGGTTTTGGTATTCACCCTGGCCGGATTAAGCCGTCTTCTTCCTTCAACCCATACAGCATCTGACCATAGCAGTCCACACATGGTGGTCCTGTACAAGCTCCATTTGTGACGGCAAACCAGTCACTATTTCTTCGATGAAGACCAAAAACTTGTGGGCCAACTTAAGTTCCTCACGTCCTATTGTCATATCAAAGAACCAAGATTCTTTCCAAATATGACCCCCACCCCTCCCAATTTATAAAAAACCCAAAAGTAAACAGACTGTCAGGTAACGCCGGACAGGTATAGCAGATTTGACGTGAAATGACTCATTTAAATATAAATTATCCACTATTCCATAAAAAAATAACAGAAAAATGTTAAATTTTTTTTAACAAATAATTCAAGCATTGAAAAATATAAACTTTATTTACATTCAAATAATGAACTATTTACACAACCTGCTTCTTCTCGGATATTGTTTAGTAAAATCTGGGTTTTTTTTTTGTGTATGGGGGGGGGGGGGTGGGTGAAAATGACATGCAATTGTACTACCCTGCATAGGGATTGAACTTCTTTTACAACCATTTCACTTGTTCCCATAATGCACTGCATCACAATGGCCATGTTTGTTTGAAACAAAAGCAGCTATATTGAATCAACTCCAACCAGCTTAGACAACAAAGATGGCGAATTTCGTTTTTATCAAATTAGAAACATTTTTACTGTAAAAAAAAACGAGTAAACACTCACACCTTTTTTTTTGTGCGTTTATTTTTCGTATTGTCATCCAGATTTAAGGCTAATTAGTGGTTATGGTTAAAAAAGCACGTTTTTTTAATAACTTAAAATTATATTTAAAATGTATTCTTGTTTAAATCAATTTTAAAATCAAATTTTAGTCCACCAGGTTGACTACTTAACTTTCTCAGCATGTTAGTGTCGTTAATAATGGCAAAAATCTTTATTCAAAATTGTTAGATTATTGCCCTTCTTAACGTTCGAAATGTTCTGATTGTTCGAGAGCAATGACAGAAGTCAAACGTAAACATTCAAAGGAAAGAGTCGTTGGTGTTTTCCGGCACAGAAACAAGCACAAGTTGTAAAGTGTCAAAAAGGCATAAACCTACCACTAACCCTAAGTTCTCGTTGCAATATCTCTCAGTTATATTTTTGTTTGTGTTGCGGGTCAGTCATTTTGTTCGGAATTGTTCAAGTTTTAGCGACTCCTAAAGCTTAATTTCGTCAAAACATTGAATATAATGGTTTTAGGCGATAAGGCGTTTTGAAATAGATCTGAGCGCCATTTTTTAGCACGTCTCTAAATATTAACCATAGAATAAATGGATGCTTATGCTTATTAGCGGCCATATGAAAGAAGTTTTTTTTATATAAAAACAATAATATATACTTATTAAGCATTATATTCTTACTCACTGTACGAAAAAATTATCCACTAGAACTTTAATTACAAGTATTTTTCCATTCTGCGTATCATAACAGCGACTCGTTCAGTAAGCCTTCCATCTTGTTTTTTTAAGAAGATTTCAGTTATCTGCCCTTGAAATCTTCTTAAAAAACAAGATGGAGGAGGCTTACTGAACGAGTTGCTGTTATGATACGCAGAATGGAAAAATACTTGTCATTAAAGTTTTAGTGGATAATTTTTTCTACTTTTTCGTACAGTGAGTAAGAATATAATGCTTAATAAGTATATATTATTGTTTTTATATAAAATACTTTTTTCATATGGCCGCTAATCAGCATAAGCACCAATAAATGTACATGCGTGGGTAAAGTTTGGAGACAGAGAATCCACCGATCACAGTGACCAACAGATTCTCACCTTTTGTTTCTCAAACGAAGTCAACCCGTTTGCCAATGACGTAATCATTTTTTGTAGAATATTTTACTAAAAAAAATTTCGACCCACTTCCAGATATACGTTGTCCTATTGACACGAGACCCCCCCCTCCAAAAAACAAAACAAAAACTTTAAAGTCCTTCCGTGTGGCTAAGAATCAAAGGAGGTCCAGTAGAAGACACTCAATCGTCCGAGAATGGGGCGATCAAAAGCTGCAATAGTCCAAGGGAGCTACAAAACCGACCAAAACATCTGCGAATGTGAAGAGGATGACCATATGATGCAGCACTGCCGTTCCTGCCCTCTACAACCGAACCAGTACAGCTTAAAAGATCTGGCAGAGTTCAACGATAATACAAATGACTTAAGAAATGTGAAACTGTCATAGAATCAGATGAAAAAAAGAACTTACTTCATTGGGAACCGATGATACAGAGTCATTACTAAGATCAATCGCTTCTAGTTCGACACCGTGTGGCTCTTGCTGGTAATAGCCCCCAGTCTCACCCTCCAGAGAGGTTATCATATTATCTTTCGTATCATTAGTACCATCTCCGGTCAATGACGTCACCATGTTAGCATTGTTACCACCGACACCATTCATAGTGAATGGCATCGATGAGTTAACATCACTACCAGCATGGAGATTCCTTTTATAATTCCCGTGTCTTCGTTTGCCACAGCGGGCACAGAATGTGATATAAATCTTGATCGCCTCCGAAGTGACGTTCGCATAAAGCTGACGTGTGATACTCTGCATTTTGTTGATACCGGCGTGTTTATGGCTCAAGTGGACAGCGTTGATCGTCGCGAAGAGGTCTTCGTCGGCAACGTAAGCCCGGACGACACCGTTGTCTTGCAACCTGCGTTTCTTCACAAGTTTATCTTCCTCCCCTTCCGTGTACAAATCGAACCGACGGGTCACGTTGTACTCGCGTGCTGTCCATGCTGTTTTCTTGTCCCAGACTCCCTTCAGAATGGTCACGTAGCGCTTATACTGTTTCTTTGTAATACTCATCAGGTTCTTCCCAACTTTCCCAGTCTTCCTCAAGCGCCAACTACTGAGAAACTTCATTTCCTCAGACATTTTTATTTTATTTATATATTTCTTTTTAAAGATCTAAAAAAATATTTTAAATTTTCTCTAAGCCCTCCGCCCGGGCAGCGCAGGATAGGCACAGTTAATAGTTAATAAAATAAATTAAAATAGAATGTTTTTTTTTTTTAAAGTTGAGCAATTATTAGAATTTTCGTCAGACACTTTTTATGTTAACATTCGCGGGAAGGGGATTGTTAAAATTAAATTGATTAATAAAATAAAAAATAAACTTAAAGAAAAATAGTTTATTTTTAAGTTAATTTGTTTTCTGCCATTCCTTGAATTTTCAGTACTGCCATGATTATTTTTAAAAATTATATATTTACAAATATTTTAATTTTTTAAGGAAAAAAAAAAATATCGAAGTAATAGATGCTTTTTCTATATGACTATACTAATAAAATAACTTAAAATTGAAACTATAGCAATTTTTTTTTAAGTTAAGCAATTAGTAGAAATATAAAAGGTTCGATTAACTGAAAGATTAAAAGAAAAATGTTTAAATTTCATAATTCTGTGAAATTACATAATTTGAATATTGGACTGATTTTTTTGTGACGATTTAAAAAATATAACTACTATTTCAAATATTTATTTGAATATTTGACTAGTTTAAATTAATAAGTTTTTGAAAATGGTTACATTGGGATTCAAATAATGGCTATTTCTCAAAGTTTTATGGAAATCAAAGCAGTAAAAGTTTAAGTTTTAGATAAAGCGGATTTCTTTTTTGGGGGACAAAAATTTAAAAAAATAAAAAATTTTTCTCTATATTTCTATATTAATAAAATTGTGTGATCATTTTTTGTGTATCTGTTTTTCTCGCTTCTACGTTACTTTAATCGTAAATAAAAAAGATTTATCTATTATTTATTGAAATAAAAAAATAAAAAAAAAATGAAATAGCGTAAAATAAAAAAATTTTTAAGTCCTATTTTTGTAAACTATGAACTTAAATTCACCAGAATATATTTTGGTTTATTCATAAACAAATCAGCCGTTTTAATCTTTTGTTAAAAGAAAAAATAATTCGTGATCCTTCGATATTTGAAAGGAATTTTGAAGCATTTAAAGTGCCGAATAGAAGATCATGTCTGGCCTTAAAATTCTTAGCAAATCTGAAGTTTTATAAATAAATTCACACATTACTTTTTGGAAACAATTTGGTTCAAGCAATGAGTTAATGACCAAATGATAGCGTAATAATTAAATTTAACTTTCAAAATCATATTTAAAAAATAATTCTTAAAAAAACAAAAAAAACGAAACAAAACAAAACAATATTATTAAAAAAAAAAAAAAAAAAACGAAAGAAAGAAAAATTACAGTAGAAAGATTCCCGGGTAACGCCGGGTAAATACAGCTCGTCTTAAATAAAATTAAAAAATTTTTTTTTTAAAAACAGATACTTTTAAGCTTAAAAGATAATTAACTAAATACATACATTTATTATAATTTTTTTTTTAAATACGATAAAATCAAGATAAAAACGTTATCTAGCTGTAATATTTGGAAGATATCTTTTTTGTAAAGTTTAATGTGCGCGGCATTTTGGGGAGCGGGAAAAAAAATCGTGCCACACAAAACGGATGTTTTCTGTTTGATTCTGAATATATATATACGTTATTTAAAAGTAAGTTCCCATGAACTATAGCTAAAAAATTGTAAAGGAAAAAAACTTATTTCTTTAGCTCCGAAATAACCGACAAACCCGCCATAAGTCCTAAGACGACGATGACCTCATTTTTTCTTTTTGTCCGATTTTCGTTTCACTTGAAGACATTGTTTTCGTGGGTTTTCTCTCTTTATGAAATAATCGTGAAAGTCATGAAATCAAATAGACGATAATCCATACGGAAAATGACACCAATCCTTGACCAGAGCGAGTTTAACGAAAAGTGTGCACAGGCGTAAAGTTCACGAAATATAAAATCGTGAAATATGAGTTGTTTAATGTGCAGAGTTAATCGGTAGTAGAAGTAAAAGTAGCGCCGCACATAAATCATACAGATTACCGGGCCGATTGTTTTACAAGTAGCGGCGAAGAAGCATTGCCCACATTTCACAACCGTTATCAAATTCCACAAATTGACATTTTCACAGACTGCTACTACTACAACTAGTGACAAATTGAAGTATTTTCTTCTTTTATACAAATAAAAAGAAGCGTATATATGTCGAAAATTTCTTCAATCTAAATTGAGGCTGGCTGAAAATGGGAGGCGGACGTTTCGTCCAATGCATGAACTTCGTCAGGACATAAGCTTTTTTTTTTTTTCAATTTAAAATTATTCTCTTTAAAAATAACTACTTAAACATTGTAATGTTTCAAAACTTATTTTCGCTTAATTCCTATTTTAGTCACCTAAATTATCTAGAGTGAAATGGGTTCCGGCATTTTCCCCAAGCAATTTTTTGTTTTGTTTTGACTACTTATATCATGTTTTACTAAGAATAATTTAAAAAAAATAAAAAATAAAATAAAAACCATAAAAGTTTAATATATTTGTTCCACGCACCGAGTCACTTCGCTAATGTACCTTTATTGTAAAATCGACACTTCCTAACTAACCATATATAATAAACGCAAACGGCGCAAAAGAAACTTTCTTATCGTTTTTTGTTGTTGTTGGGAATGGGGCATTCTACCGGATGCGAAATATTCAAGAGCTATTCCAGAAACTCCAACCGAGAGATCGTTTTAAGATTCTAACCGTCATTTTAAGGGTAATTGTTTGTATTTCTCTTGCACTTGGTTCACCGGGTATATTTGCCAGGTAGTTTTTGAAATTCTTTTTCATTAGTCCGGTTGTTTCTATGATTCTATTTTTTTTTTCATGTTGTACATAAGACATTGGTGTTTAATTATACACCTCCTTCCAGTTCTGTTTAAGTCTGCATCATTAGAGACACTGACTTACACTAGGGTTGCTACTTTCTCCCTCTTGTCCCATATCACTATGTTAGGTTTAACAGCTCCGTTTTCTAAGTAGTTAGCTGTATGGATTAGATAGTCATAGCGGATGGGGTATGACAGATTTCCAACAGTTCTTTCGGGTATATGTTCCCAGGACTTGCTGCTACACTGGATGTAGGACGTTATTACTGTTGAAATTGGGAATTTAAGGTACACCGGTTACAAAGTCAGTGGCCCTATTTACTTGCTTTTCCACGAAGACCAAATTAGACACGAAGTCGGTTTTAAATGTATGGAAAATCCAGCTCCTCAAAAGGGGCACTCTGGATGGGGGGGGGGGGGGACAAAATTGCCTCAGTCTAGAAGGATTTCTTATTCACTGACCGATTATAGAACAGATGAAGTGTCGTAACAGAACAGTCAATTAAAAACAAATGCCTCTCGTCACGAGAGCAAAATTAGGCGCAAGGTTGGCTTTTGATACGCGGAAAACAGTTTCCGAAAGTCTCGAAGGGCGAAAAAAGACCTTATCGCGCCGTCAGCAATCCTCTACGAACGAGGAAGCCTCAGGCAATTAAACACATTCTTAATCCAAAAGGGAGAATAGCCTCCTGAAATCCAACAGATACTACACTTTGAGCCTAACCTAAAGCCTCTTCAATAAATGCATTTTTTGTTTTGTTTAGAATAGTTCTCTCAACCTTGGTTAATTCCTATTTCAGTCACGTAAATTATTTAAGACGAAATGTGGTTCATCAATTCCATAACCACTTTTACTTAAATTATAATTTTCAGTAAAAACCATATCAGCGAATTTCATTGTACACGTAAAATTCCGAACGAAAAACTACGACGGAAAATACAATCGTCATCTTTATAAGTCTAGAAAATTCTCATAACTTAAGTTCATAATTTTCGACATAATTTAAACAGGGAACCTTTTTTTCTCCTTCGGTGAACGTGTACGAGTATAGTACCGACTGCAAAGCGGAGATAACTTGACACGAATCGCACCGCCTCTACGTCCCTTACAAAAAATAAATAAAGGACCGTGTAACCAATGGTATTTTTGTAAATACATTTGATTTTTGAAACCCAAAAGGAAAAATAAAATCACATTTGTTACATTTTTCGTTTCAGAAAACTGTTTATTTTCTTCAATAAATTAATTACATTTTGACAATCACTTGTCTATTTTTATTTTAACGATTTCAATTAAAAAAACAAAACAAAAAAAACAACAACACCCGGTATGTTTTTCGGACGGAACGCAAAAACGGTGCGATCCAACATAACGTGATATCCGCAGCCGACGAATACCGGTACCATACTTGTAGACATTCACCTTTTCTTCTAAAAATATTTTACAACCACCCACGAAAAGAAAAGTTCCTGGTCCTTTAACTAGAAAAATATGAACACGAGTTATGTGCCCTTCGCCTCGTTCACAACTTATAAAGAATGGCGACTATATTTTTTCGGGCGAGTTATTGTTTCACGAGTTCGATGAAACTCGCTATAACCTGTTTTCTTTAATGTTTTTTTTAATTTTTTTTTTTACTAAAATAGGGTCTAAGTAAAAAAATAAGTTGTTTGGAAATAAGGCCGAACCAAATTTCATTCTAAATAATTTACGTGACAGAAATAGGAATTAACCAAATTCGTAATCGATAATCATCCGCTTTTAAAAAATTTATTGATTTAAAAAAAAAAAGAAAAAAAAGTAAATGTTACCCCCCCCCCCCACCCCAACACAAAAAAAAAAAACGCGATGGCCTATTTCTATTCCGAAATTCGACCGTTAATGTTTATAAAAATATGAAACCCCAATTTACTTACAACCATCATTCTTTCTCCAAAAGATAGGGACTTTTCGTTGGGCCCCACTCGCCAGGTGTGGCCGCCTATCGTATTCGGCTGCCCCCCACCAGTGGCATCCAACATGGCTTCCCTGTGTATATGAACAGTTTTTAATGTTTTCTTTATTCGATGCACATTCTTGATCTCGTGCCGATGCAGTAATTTGGCCACTTCAACCTGAACCTCATCCGATTCATGGCTGTGCTCTTTCGAACTCATTGAAACTGTGATACCGAGATCCGTGCTGATGGCCCCATGACACGAGAGTGAAAACCGACGGGTACATTCCCAGCGAATTTGATGTTTGTTGACCATTTTCTTAGTGTACATGTAACCCTCATGGCAGAGTTTCTGGCCTCCCTTCCTGTTTCTAATGATCTCCATTGAATCGAAAATTAAATATCTGATAAAATAACGAATGCATAAAATGGGGGGTTGTTTACTTTTAAATATTAAAAAATGGGGTTTTTGTAGGATGGGTTTCTCCCCCGCGCTGGTTTTATCTTCGTCATCCTTTTAACAATGGGAGAGAAAGAACGAACGAACGGACGAACTCATGGGAGAATGAAGAATAGAAAGAGAAACAAATATTCCTAAAACACCAAAGAATTTTTTAAATGCTTAAAATAATGTCTGTTTCATATAATTAATAAGAATAGTTAAACATACCCGGCGTTGCCCGGGTGTCATTTTACTTTCATTTTTACCTTATTTATATTTTTATTTTATTAATAGGAATTCTTTTTAATTTGTTTACTGTTGAAAATCTAAGAAAGGTATCGTTTGATCATTAAATTATTAATTTAACCAAATTTTTATAAACTGATTAATTTTGTTAATGTAACGTTTTAATCTATTTATAAAATGATAGGGTGTAAATAGTTTCGTATCAAGGCGTTGCCTGGATTCGAACACATTCAATCTTTTAATACGAGGATTTGCTAAGAATTTTAAAATCAGTTTAAATGACTATTCGACAGTTTAAATGGTTCCAAATCCCTTTCAATTTCGAAGGGTCACAATAATTTATTCATTCATTTTTTTAAACAGATTAAAATGGCTGACTTGTTTAGTGGTAGAACTTTCTATGCATGCCACCAATTAATAACAACCAACGATTTGTGGCACGTGACACAACTTAACCAATCAATCGCAACCATTTCAAATTCAAGAAAATAAAAACCGGTGCTTATTTTTTTACGTCTACTCTGAATATTTGTCCACTTTACAATATTATTTCCCGGTTTATTTCATTTTATTTACTTTTCAAAATAGAATTAACGTTCAAGTGTAGTGTCTGTTCTGATACTATACTTTATTTTTTCCGTCCTCTGCCAGTGAAGACAAATCTTTCTAGACTGCGGCCATTTAAATTTTTGTCCCAATCCGGAGTGCATCATTTTTGGGAAGATGGATTTCTGCACATTAAAAAACTGACCTTGTGTCTAACTCTGCACTCTATTTTAATATTTGCTGATTTTACAATGTTATTTGCTTTTCGGTTTATTTTTTTTAACTTGTTCTTTGTATGCATATATTAGTATTTTAAAAACAATTCCAATATATATATATATATAAATACATTGTGCGAGTTAAACATGTGTCTTATCTCTTTTATTCAACATTCGTGTTCCTTTGCCTCCCCATGAGGGGAAAGTTAGACACAAATTCGGTTTTTAATGTGAGGAGCCCCCCTCCCCCATCCTCAAAAATTTGGATTGGGACAAAAATAAAAATTGTCTCAATCTAGAAGCATTTCTCCGTCACTGACCGACGAGACAAAAGATAAAGTATAGTACGTTAACGTCAAATCTATTTTGAAAAGAAAAAAAAAAAAAAAAAAAATTATTGTAAAGTCGGCAAATATTCAGAATAAACGTAAAAATAAGCACCGGTTTTAATATTTTTAAATATTCAAAGCAAACGACTTTTCTTTACTTTAAAATGGTTGCGATTGATCTAAATTAACCAATTTTAGTCGCGTGACACAAATCCTCAATTGTGATTAGTGGTGGGCATAAAAAGTGTTGCCGCATATTTACGACGAATTGCAAATACATTTGTCCGGATATCATTTCGTCATAAAATTACTTTTTCAACAGGATTTTTTTAAAGTACGTTTATATCCGATTTCAATGAATATTCGATTAATAGTAAATTAAAAGAAAAATATTAATTTAATTCTCGCAGTTGCGCTAAAAAAACAAAAAAAACATAGCCGGTTCCAAGTTGTTCTCTTAAAAACAAAAAATATAGTTCGTTAACGCGTGTTTGTGAAGAAATTTGAACAATTCAATTGTAATTAAAAAAAAAGGTAATCTTTTAATGATTGGTCGGAAATAATTTACAATGAAATGCTAGTTTGACAGCCGGGTTAGAGCATGTTTAATAATCGTCTTACGTGAACAAAAGAAATCTGGCTGACTTCTAGAAGGGAAATAACTAAGTTTTTACCATTTTTGTTAAAAAAAAAAAAAAAATAATTAGATATAAAACGTTCCAACGCAATGTCAATTAGTGTGTCGTCCCGGAATATATAGATGTCATTCGAGGTTGTGTATGTGCGTATGTTGTATGTAAATAAAAATTAAAAGCTGTGATTAAAAAAAAAAAACGCACAAAGATATGGTAGAAAAATAAATTAATTCCTCTGCACAAAAAAAGGTACAGTTTTGGAAAATACAACCAAAAATCTACAGAAAACGAACGGAAAAAGGGAGGCCGTTCCGAATGTTTACTTAATTTATTTTTTACATCATAGCTCTTTTTAATTTCTTGGGACTCAATTGTAGGCTTGTGCGTTGGTAGATTTTTTTTTTCTTTCTAAAAAATGTTATTACTTTGGGGGGGGGGGGGGAGATTGACTTTTAGCGGCCTTCAGCCTATAAATTAGGTTAAAACGGTACTTTTTCTTATTGCTACTCGGACTTAGGGTTCGTGGTAGGGTTTTAAGAGAGGGCATGCCTCTTCTAAATAATAAGGAACATTAACTATTACAAATATGAATTAGCACAGAGTGTAAGGCTCCAATTTTTGCATAATCCCTACTTTTTAAGTGATGAACACACACTAAATGTTATCTCCATTATAAATATTTGGTAATAGTTCCTTAAAAGTGCAAGCTGGTCTGAAAATGGGTGATTGCGAGTTAAAAACCTTGTGAATAAAAACGGTTACTTTGAAAATAAAACTAATTATCACAGGAATAGTTAAAGTTTATATGTACCCGGACTTAGGGTTAGTGGTAGGGGAGGTCTTTTTATTAACATTTTTTATACTAAAGTCTGATCACAGACACTAATTAATAATTATGAACTGGCATAGGGTGTAGAAGTTCAGTTTTACGATCATACCACTCATGTTTTAAGTGATGAAAAATAGATTGAAAACCTGTCACACGAGAAATCAGCTAAAGCGTGCGTGAAACAAGGTCTTGTTTGATTTCTATTTCTGAATAGAGGCTGCTGTAGGATTTTTTTTTTTTAAGCTAAATCCTATTTCAGTCACGTAAATTGTAATAAAATAGAGTTCAGCAGGATTTCCGCATTTCTCCCAAGCAACCCCTCCTCCTTTTTTTGTTGTTTTACTTAAAAAAAAAAATAACATTACAAAAAGTTACATGAAGTTTCATCGTGCACGCGCAACAAAAAGTTTCGTCTGAGAAAAAACAGTCGCCGATTTACTAAATAAGTTGAGAAAGAGTTTCACGGGCGATAACTTGTTCATAATTTTCTAGTTAAAGGACAGGGAACCATTTTTTTTTTTTTTAAATTCTACTGTACATAAAAAAAGCTAAGAAAAACATCTTACCATATTTTGGTGGAAAATTTTTCAACCCAAAAATAGTAAAATAATGTTTTAACTTTTTTCGGAATTTGTTTTTAGATGAGAATTGATAATCTGGATCGAACATCAAAAGACCCAAAACATCTCCAGTCGGTCCAGCATATATGAAGGGCTTGTCTGAAAAAAATTCAGACAATATTCAGAAGAGACTACACTCGCCAAAAACATCTCGTCTTAGTCAAACCTCCTACAGAAAACAAAAACATTATGACCATGTAAATGTGGAAACATATTAGAGTAAGGACAGAAAAACATCGGAAAGTCGTAATTGTTAGGGAAACCTAACAAAACAGAATAGTTATTTCCTTTGGACCAAAGAAAAGAGTTATCGCCCTTGGCTAAAAGAAGTCGTCTGCCATGACAGTTGAAAAGTAAACAACGGCCCTCATGATGAGACTAAGCATCCTGCGTTCAGCAGTTTCTACATTTCATTTAATCGGCGTTTTTGTTAAACGTTCGCCTTCGTCCTTTCTTCGTTTTCTGTGAACATCAGATGTAACAGTAATACATGAAGATATTGAAAAGTCGGGTATGGCTGACCACATATGGAAAGAAAAGGGGTGCTTCTTTAGTTTCGCAACGACATGTTAGGCCTCTCTAAAAAAAAAAAAAAAAAAAAAAAAAAAAAATCGCTACAGAAATCTACGAAGTTTGTTATGTACTTACGTAGTAGCTGAAAAGACTACCCCAAAAATTACGCAAATTCATCCGGTATTAAATTAAAAATTAAACGATTTTATCCGTGGTCACCATTTTGAGTTATCTCCCTTGCCTAATCAGTAAGTTGAAATGTCTATCGATAGGTAAGATCGTTTTTTATCTTATAATTTAATAAACCACTTTGACATGACTGACTACATCCTACTCTACCGTAAAGACTGACAAACATATGCACGGGCTAGGAGTTTATGTTCGGAACACTCTCCCCATGACGAGAGAACAGAGGTTAGAATCTGATGACCAAGCCTACATGTGCTTTAGATTGACCTTACATCACAGCATTAGTTACTTATATTTCTTATATACTGTTCTCCTTCGACCCAGGACTGTACCCTGCTAAACTCTGTCTTTGAAAGCATAGACTCGAAAGCCCAAACACATGTATTTGGGGATTTTAATGTACACCACCGTCACTGGCTGGAATTCTCCAGTCTTACTGACGCAGCTGGTAACTAGGTATAATTTCTCCTTAGCTCACAGACTGTAACTTTCCCGACCGCCTCTCTTAACGTGTAGACCAGCAAGCCTCACTTCTCGACCTGTTCTTGACCTCACTGCTCGAGGCTTGCATGACGAATACCCATAGCCCGCTCGGGAACGCTGATCACATTGTAGTAATGATTGATATCACCCTAAAAACACGTCCAAAAGCTGATGAGCCGTTGCTCAAAATGCCAAGATAATTGAGCAGGCTGATTTTGAGTCGATCAGAGATCACATCAGCGACGCACAATGGAGTGAAACCGTCTCACTCCCTGCTGATCAGTGTGCAAATGAGTTAACCGAATGGGTCAAAGCTGACATTGAAACATATGTCCCCATGCGAAAATTCTTCAGCAAAGAACACTCTCCTCAATGGTTCACTTCAGAATGTGCAGCTGCTATTGCTAAGAGGCAGCAAGCATTCCAACAATTTGGCTGCCATAAGTCAACTCCGAATAGACAGAAATTTATAGAGTCAAGAAATAATTGTAAAGTTGTGATAGGTGAAGCAAAGAGAAGGTACACAGAGATAACCAAAAAACGTATTCAGTCACAGAAACTAGGTATTCGTGATTTCTGGAAAATCTACAATAGTGTGGAGAACAATGGAAAAATCAACGATTCCCTGGTTTGCACGACAACTGATGAGGCCTGAACTAATTGTCCAGCGTTTCACCTTAAACTCCACCTTGTACTTTGCAAACAATCCCTCCCTAAATTCCCATTGCGGACAGAGGCTAACTTAAAAACTTGGTCATCATAAAAAACCTTGACACCTCCAAAGCTTGTGGGCCTGATCTTATACAAGTAATATTAATAAAAAAATGCTCTGCTGAGCTAGCCCCTGTCCTCTCCAACAAATGCCCTGCTGAATCTTGCTTCCCTGATAGTTGGAAAATTGTTTCTTCAAGAATTCTGGGGATAGAACTGATCCTCAGAACTATCGCCAAATCAGCCTACTCTCGATCGTTGCTAAAATCTTTGAATCCTTAATCTAGCGATAGTCCAGCACATAGTTAATGCTGAATTTCTTTCTGACCGCCAGTATGGATTTAGACAAGCACGATCTACTGCTGTTATCCTAACGTCATCTCTGAACACATATATCATACACTGGACAAGGCAGGTGAAGTTAAGGCGGTAGCGCTTAATATATCCAAAGCCTTTGACAAGGTCTGGCACAAAGGGCTTCTCTTAAAAATTCACTCATATGGTATTATTGGACAAATATTTAATAGAATTAGTTCCTTCTTTACCAAAATAAAAGATCCAGGTTGTCTTCAATGGCCGTTCATCTAAGCAACATGACATAAATGCTGGTGTACCCCAGGGATCCATCCTTGAACCTCTACTGTTCCTAATTTTCATAAATGACCTCCCTGATGTCATTGAGACTGAGATAGGAATATTTGCTGACGGCTCTACTCTCGTCATGTGGGAAAAACCAAAACACACATATCTGAGGCAATGGCCGAATCCTTAGAAAATGACCTCCAATCTGTAGTGGATTGGGGTAAAAAATGAATGGTAACTTTTAATGCCGCAAAGACAAAGCTACAAGAAACCTCTTCAACCACCGATTGTCATGGCAAATAACACCCTACCTGAGAGTTCATCATTCAAACTCCTTGGCCTAACTTTCATAGATAACATGAATTGGAATAAATACATTGAAGACATTGCCAGGGCTGCTGCAAAGAAGGTGGGATCCCTCTACCGTGCTAGGAAACTTCGCACACCCGACATTATCCTATATCTCTACAAAGCCACCTTTTGCCCATGCATGGAGTATTGCTGCCACATCTGAGCTGGGGCATCATCCACTAGTCTCTCCCTCTTAGACAAGGTCCAAAAAAGAGTCGCCAACTTAATAGGTCCCTCACTATCCACCAAGCTCCAGCCCTATCCCATCGCCGCAATGTTGCTACCTTGTGCCTGTTTTACAAGTACTTCGATGGATTGTGCTCTGATGAACTTGCTGCTCTGGTACCCCCCACGACGTAAATTCACTAGACCAACCTGATAATTTGTCAAATCCCATCCATTCACTGGAGGTTCCCAGATGCCGAAGAGCTTTCTACTCCAAAAGCTTATTTCCTTGTGCTGCTGGTCTCTGGAACTCCCTCCCTGCTCTCCGTTTTCCTGACGGTACTGACATGTAGAAATTCGAAAACTAACGTAAACAGACATCTCGCTGCACAGCTCCCAATTATTTTTAAAATCCATTGAGAATGGGGGGGGGGGGCTTGAGGGTCATCACACCCATAGGGTTAAAAGAAAAAGAAAAATGAGATTATGTGCCGGCAAACTTTTTTTTTTTTTTCAATTTTATTTTACGGCTCAACAAATTTCGGTGAAGTTACAGAATAGTTAACAAAAGCACCCCTGTCCATGTTCAGAATGGATTTTTAAAAATCCGATTTGTGTGATAGGCATTTTTTACGAATTTAACGTTTTAGTTTTAATAAAAAAATAATATTAAAATAATTGTTGCTTTTCTTATTTGTTGACCACAAATATACAAATGGCATTTTTCGGACTACACTGGTCTCGTTTAGAAGTTTGACGGCATGGTTGCGATGCTTCTAAGCCCATCTTACTCTCAACAATGTTTATAATTTTTACATCGTCTCACAAGGGCAGGTGGTTCCCTTTTCCGATACATTTTTTAGTTTCGCTACGACATGAAAATATTGAAAGAAATGTATAAACTTTGTTCTCCAATGAGCTAGCTTGACCAACCCGACAATCTGCTAAATCCCATCCATTCACTGTGGAGGTCCCCAGATGTCGGAGAGTCTTCTACTCCAATAGCTTCTTTCCTCGTGCTGCCGGCCTCTGGAACTCCCTCCCTGCTCCCTGTTTCCCGAACGTTACTGACATGCAGAGGTTTAAAACTAATGCAAACAGACATCTCGCTGCACAGCTCAAAACTTGGGATGACACCCTAAACCTACTCCCTAATTCTTAGTAGCCCCTTACGTCTACAGTGGCGACCTACCTTGTTTGGGTTAAATATCTTAAAATAAAATTTTCTCATGTGTTAGCTGAAAATATAACTTTTTTTTTACTTAAAACATTTTAGTAAAAAAAAAAAGTGAGAGGGAAGCGAGTTACATTGTACAAACGCCAAAATAAAAGAGAGGACGGAAAATATAGTCGCCATCTTTAGAAACACGTTCAGACAGAATAAGTGTCCATAACTCAATAAAAAACATTTGAATTTTTTTCTGTTGAAAATATTTCACCATTCATCACAAAGAAAATAAACTAGAAAATTATGAACATGACTTATGTAGCTTTCGCCTCGTTCTAGACTTGTTTATAAAAAAATTCCATTATATTTTTCCGGGACAGTTTTTGTTTCAGCGTTTCCCGTGTACGACACGTTATAATTTTTTTATTTTTTTAAAATGTGGTTGTTGAAATCCATTTCACATTCAGGTGACTGAAATCGAAATTTACCAACTTCGTAATCGACAATGAACGTCAACCGGTCGTTTCTTTCTTTCCTTTCTGTAACCCATAAACAAACAAAAACGTGACGGACTCTTTATTCCGAAGCTCCGCCGTTAATGTTTATAAAAAAAAAGAAGAAAATAACGGTGAATATGCAGTTTTTTTTTTTTTAGGTAGGATTTTCAAGTTAAATTAATTTTTCACGGTATCTTTTGTTAATAAAGCCATCCACCTCCCCATGTTAAGAATGGCTTTCTAAATTAATAACGTTATCTCAAACAGGTCCGTAAACTGCATGAGTACCAAAATAACTAATTACTTATAACCACTTCTCCAAGAGAAGATGTGTATTTTTCGTGAGGCCCCACTCGCCAGGTGTGGCCGCATATCGTATTCGGCTGCCCCCCCCCCCCACCAGTGGCATCCAACATGGCTTCCCTGTGTATATGAACAGTTTTTAATGTTTTCTTTATTCGATGCACATTCTTGATCTCGTGCCGATGCAGTAATTTGGCCACTTCAACCTGAACCTCATCCGATTCATGGCTGTGCTCTTTCGAACTCATTGAAACTGTGATACCGAGATCCGTGCTGATGGCCCCATGACACGAGAGTGAAAACCGACGGGTACATTCCCAGCGAATTTGATGTTTGTTGACCATTTTCTTAGTGTACATGTAACCCTCATGGCAGAGTTTCTGGCCTCACTTCCTGTTTCTAATGATCTCCATTGAATCGAAAATTAAATATCTGATAAAATAACGAATGCATAAAATGGGGGGTTGTTTACTTTGAAATATTAAAAAATGGGGTTTTTGTAGGATGGGGTTCTCCCCCGCGCTGGTTTTATCTTCGTCATCCTTTTAACAATGGGAGAGAACGAACGGACGAACTCATGGGAGAATGAAGAATAGAAAGAGAAACAAATATTCCTAAAACACCAAAGAATTTTTTAAAATGCTTAAAATAATGTCTGTTTCATATAATTAATAGGCATAGTTAACCATACCCGGCGTTGCCCGGGTGTCAATTCACTTTCACTATTACCTTATTTATTTTTTAAAATAGGAATTCTTTTTCCTTTAAACAAATTACTTTTTTAATTTGTGTTTACTGTTGAAAATCTAATAAAGGTATCGTTTGATCATTAAATTATTAATTTAACCAAATTTTTATAAACTGATTAATTTTGTTAATGTAACGTTTTAATCTATTTATAAAATGATAGGGTGTAAATAGTTTCGTATCAAGTCGTTGCCTGGATTCGAACACATTCAATCTTTTAATACGAGGATTTGCTAAGAATTTTAAAATCAGTTTAAATGACTATTCGACAGTTTAAATGGTTCCAAATTCCTTTCAATTTCGAAGGGTCACAATAATTTATTCATTCCTTTTTAGTTAACAAACAGATTAAAATGGCTGACTTGTTTAGTGGTAAAACTTTTTATGCCTGCCATCAATTAATAACAACCAAGGATTTGTGGCACGTGACACAACTCAACCAATCAATCGCAACCATTTCAAATTAAAGAAAATAAAAACCGGTGCTCATTTTTTTTACGTCTACTCTGAATATTTGTCCACTTTAAAATATTATTTCCCGGTTTATTTCATTTTATTTACTTTGCAAAATAAAATTAACGTTCAAGTGTAGTGTCTGTTCTGATACTATACTTTATTTTTTCCGTCCTCCGTCCATGAACGACAAATCTTTCTAGACTGCGGTAATTGAAATTGTAAAATAACTTATAGTAAACGCAGTAGAATTAAATTATCTACCGAGACTATGTTTTAAAGTTGTCTCTACAAGATGAAAAGGTACGAGCATGGCACCAGAAATCTTCGTCTGCAAGTCGGTGATCACGTCCTATTAGTAATGCCCCTTACAAAAAAAAAAAAAAGAAAAAGGACCGGGCCGTAGGGAAACAGCTTAATGTCAGAGAAACTCTAAAAAAAAAATTTAAAAAAAAACACAAAAAAAAACGCCCCCCCCCCCTAAAAAAACCAGTTCAGCGATAGACGGACATATGTTTTGGTACAAGTCATTATTTTTATTTGTTTACGATTTCTCGACTACTTTTACAAAAACACGTTTCATAATCGTTTTTTGAAATCTATGGTTTATTCTTATATCAGTCATTGAGTGAAATGGGGTTTGGCATTAGTCTCAAACAACTTTTAATTTTTTTTTTATTATTTAAAACACATTTTGACTTTGGCCCCCCTTACTTTACGGTCATCAATAATGAAGTTATATATGCATGTGTTTAACCCCACACACACACTTTTATAACTGTTCCGCCGGTCCTGCATTTCACATTCAGGTGACTGAAATCGAAATTTTCCAACTTTATAATCGTTAATGAACGTCAACGGTCGTTTTCTTTTTTTCTTTCAAAAACGCGACGGACTCTTTATTCCGACGCTCCACTGTTAATATTTATAAAAAAAAATAGAAAATAACGGTTATTATGCAGTTGTTTTTTTTTTTTTAATTTTTAAATAGGATTTTCAAGTTAAATTCATTTTTTACGGTTCATTAAATTGTTAGGTGAAAGTATATAAATAAAGCCACCAACCCACCACCTCCCCATGTTAAGAATGGCTTTCTAAATAATAATGTTATTATTTCAACCAGGTCTGTAAACTGCATAACTACCGAAATAACTAATACTACTTACATCCATTTCTCTAAGTTCGTCGGGTTCCACCCACCAGACGTTATCGCTTATCGTATCATCCGGTTGCTCCCCGCTTGTACTCGCACACTCCTCGCCATCACTGGCATCCAACATGGCTTTTTTGCGTTTCTTACCAGGTGGTGTTGTGTTTTTTCGATAGAAATCCTCCATCTCTTCTTGATACTTTTTTTTGGCGATTTCAACCTCGGCTTCGTTAGATTCATGGTTGTGCTCTTTCGAACTCAATGAAACCTTAATATCAAGATCCGTGCTGATCGCCCCATCACACGAGTACAAATACCGCCGGGTACATTTCCACCGAATTCGGTTTGCAGATAAATTTTTCCTTGTGTACATATGACCCTGATAGCAGAGTTTATCGCCCCCTTTTTTGTTTCTGATGATGTCCATTGTGGGAACATGAAATTAAATAGATGCTAAGATGACGAATGCAGAAAATGGGGCTTTGTTTACGTTTGAAATATCAGAGATTGTGGCTTTGTCAATTCGGTTTTTTCTTTTCCCGCGCGCTGGTTTTATTTTTGTCCTTTCAACAATGGCAGAAATAAATAAATCATTCGTACAAAATTAGGGAAAGAAAGACAGAACAAAAAAAGGCAACAAGTCACCAAGACAAATTCAATGGTTAAAAATAATATTTCTATTTTATAGAACTTCTAGTTAAGAGCTCCGGCTTGTTAACTCAACTTCCGGTTTTGTGCCACAACTTCCTGTGTGGAAAGGAAGTAAATAACAGCTGAAATTACTCGGCGTTGCCCGGGCATCATTTTTTACGTTGCTTTTTTGCTATTTACCAACCACTTGTTTTGGCATTTTCTACGGATAATTTTCAATTTTTTTATCGTGTACACCCTAAAATATTTGGTAAAAAATAAAGCAGAATTCTCAAGCGACATTATTTCGCTAGAGAATTCCGTTTAATTTGATTTTTTAAATCCAATATTTGGCGAATTGTGGGAAAGAAAGTCACAAATCGCCACACTTTTTTTAAAATTTTAGAGTGGGGGAATCACTTATCTAAATAAATTTAACGTAAAATGATCACCTATTTCTTGGCCATCAATTTCCGGAAACTTAATGTAGAAAAATTAAGTAACCAAATTTTAAAAATCTTTTTATTTTTTTTTTGTATTTAACCGACCAAAATATTTTTTCGCTTTTGTTTTTATTTTAATTCATGCAATTGCCAATATTTTGGTTGAAAAGTTTTCGGGAAATACGGCCCAAAAGTTACGTAGCATGGCGAACGTAAAATGAATTCTACGAAAACGAACGGAACTAGACGACAGAAGATAAGCCGTTCCGAATGTTTTCGACCCCCCACCCACTCCATGTTAAGAATGACTTCTGAAAATTGTCTTTTTTTAGAACCAGGCGTTTTCAATGATCGACCTTTTTACGCAATTAGAACGAAAGAAAGAGCAATTTTTTTCCAAGTAGACGACTTCAATGAAATCACTTTTGTAACTTACCTTTTCTTTTTGAAGCAGACGACTTAAAAAAAAGAGGGAGCATTTTTATTGTATTTTTTTTTCCTGTCCGTTTTTGAGAATCTTTTACTATAAATCAACAGAACGAAAAAAGGGTGAAAAAACAAATGTGCAACAAATAAATGTTACCAAAGGCAAGTTAAGTTACTCATCTACCTACCTGGATAATTTTATTTGTGTTTTAACTTATTTTAAAGGGTGTTTTTTTGTTGTTCAAAACAGTCGGTGTTGACTGCTCGAAAAGAAATTCAAAATGTAGGCTCGCCCATGGCCAGGACTTGAAAAAAGAAAAAAAAAGCGAAAACTAATCAATACACTGATAGAAACGGATAGAACATTACATTTTCGCATGATTGTTGACATTTATTGTATACGTTTCTATCAGTGTATTGTTTAGTTTTCGATTTTTTATCGATTTTTAAGTCCTGGCCATGGGCGAGCCTACATTTTGAATTTTTTTTTTTTTAGAGCAGTCAACACTGACTGTTTTGAACAACAAAAAAACACCCTTTAAAATAAGTTAAAACACAAATCAAATTATCCAGGTAGGTAGATGAGTAACTTAACTTGCCTTTGGTAACATTTATTTGTTGCACATTTGTTTTTTCACCCTTTTTTCGTTCTGTTGATTATAGTAAAAGATTCTCCTGTTTTTTGTTTTTTTTGTCTATTTTAGGGTTAGGGATTTTTGTGTGTGTGTGGGGGGGGGAGTATTTTATTTGATTTTTTTTTTAAATATAAGGAACTTTTTACTTTGTGTCTCTGTTTTCTTCTGTTAAAGTTGAAACATCCCGTGTAGTTTTGCCGCGGTTCATTTTTGAAGCACGATGGAACAAGAAAATAGTACACGTATAAGGTGCAAACGTTACCAATCTGACAAACTTTGTGTTACCGTCATACGGGAATTTGGAAGTCTATTACTAGACTCCAAACGATAAAGAAAGAAAAAAAACGCAGTTCGGTTCAAATCCTGTAGAAGCACCAAAAACCTCTGTACAACTTCGAGCTCTGATGAAGATAAGCCGCGCATGCGTGGTCCCCCTCTGTATGTGACTATGTGGCGAGTGTAAAATGCAATAAATTTGGGACATTTTTGACCCCCCCTTGACCTCCTGGGGGCGCGAAGCAGAATTTTTCTGAGGTCAAGGATGCTCATTTTATACCCAGAACAATTGCCTTCAAAGTTTCAGAAAAATTGAATGGATGGATGATTAGTTATGGGGCAAAAAAAAAAAGTCATTTTTTGCGATTTTGGGGCCTTTTGAACCCCTGGGGGGCTAACCAGATTTTTTTCCAAAAATCGGAGAATGTCACTTTCTAACCTGACAAAAGTTACAACTTCATGCAAAATTTCAGAGAAATTTAATGGATGGTTGCAGAGAAAAATACGGACGGACGGAAATGCTTCAAAACATAAGTCCCCTGATTTTATAAATCAGGGGACCAAAAATAATTTGGCTCACAGCAAAATCTCACTAAAACTCACTTCTACCTCCTTCAGATCCTTTTATTTATAAATTTAAAAAATATAAAATGTGGCACAAAACCGAAAAGGGGAAAGATTCAGTCTTCATTAACTGAGGACCATGATTCACCAAAATACCGCATTCATACTATACATCCTTCTCCAATCACCAAAAGAATTTGCACCATGAAAATCCTACTTAAAACCCATATAAATGAAATGTGCAACGGGTGGGGGGGGGGGGCGTATGTACAATATATATATATATATATATATATATATATATATATATATATATGAATATTATTTACAATGAAAAAAGGAAGTTAGTAAAAAAAACTTCCCTTCAGATCCCCCCCCCCTTTTTTATTAGCAGATTCCCTCTCAGTTTATTCTGTTTAACCAATCAAAAAAAAAAAAAAACAAGTCGCTGGCTCACTATTCAAGGTGAATTCACGTATTATTGTGCAGCAACCAGTGGATTTGTTACTTCGAGGTCGTGAGTTCAATCCTCACTAGAAAACTATGAAGCCAAAACTTATTTCCTTTTCCATCTGCAAGCCAGGCAAAGGCGGACCCTTTTACTGCCGAGATGAAGTACGTCGGGGCCACCTCCACCGCTGGATTCTGGCTCAAGATCATCACTTTCACCACAATAACTAATTAAACTTGCCATGACAAAAAAAACAAAAAAAAAACAAAACAATAAAGAAAAAGCTTTTACGGGGTCGGAAACTTTCGGAACGGCATACCTCTTTCGTCTAGTTCCGTTCGTTTTCGTAACATTCAGTGTACATTAGGGACCTTTAAAACGCACCACAAAATCGATGACGTCATCATTATTTGCGTACTTTACATAAGATGCCTAAATGCATTTTTAATTCTTTGGTTTTAAATCTCTACAAAATGAAGTTATATATATAGGAAGTTGTTTTAAAGTAAAATAGTTTATTTAAAGATTAAATTATCAAACTGGGAAAGAAACCCATTCTGTATCTTGAAATATAATTAAGAAATAAGATTTTTCTACAGCGGGAGGGGGGGGGGGTATTGTTTACAAAAAATGAGATTATTATGTGAAATGTTGAATATGTATGGATGAGCTTAAGGGAAACAAATTACATTATGTTGTACAAAAAATTTTTTTACCCTTTCTTTTTGAAAATTTAATACTACACTTATAGCAACTAAAAATATATAACTAAAGTGAACACTTTTAAGGGAAAAAAAACTTGAATTTCATCAACATAAATATAACAAGCCGCGCCTGCGTGGTCCCCCTCTGTATGTGACTCGACGTGGCGAGTGTAAAATGCAATAAATTTGTGCAATTTGGGGCATTTTTGACCCCCTGGGGGCGCGAACCAGAATTTTTCTGAGGTCAAGGATGCTCATTTTATATCCAGAACAATTGCTTCACATTTTGACCAAGTTTCAGAAAAATTGAATGGATGGATGAAAAGTTATGGGGCAAAAAATGTCATTTTTTGGGGCATTTTGACCCCCCCCTGGGGGGCTAACCAGATTTTTTCCCCAAAAATCGGAGAATGTCACTTTCTAACCTGACAAAAGTTACAACTTCATGCAAAATTTCAGAGAAATTCAATGGATGGTTGCAGAGAAAAATACGGACGGACGGACATGCCTCAAAACATAAGTCCCCCGATTTATAAAATCGGGACCAAAAAAAGTTTGAAAGGACTAATGGAAGTAACGATTTTTGCTATTATTTTGTTTTGTTAGCGTTTGGCTTAAATTTTATATATAATAAAAATCAAACTAAAAAATGAAAATATTGGTGTTTGTTTGTTAATGATTTAACAATATTATTTGTCAATGAAAAATAAATAAGACCATTTCAAAGTGAAAATAAGTTTTAAATCATGTCGCATTTTTGCCGAATAAAATTAAAATTCGAAAGAATTTTGAATTTTGTATTTTAATTTGAAAAAAAAAAAAAAAAATTATAAAAAGTATACAATACTTATTTTTGTCATAGAGCTTAAAAAATGTAAGCAAAAAAATCTCAAACAGAATAACACACATGCGTTTGCTACAGCGACGAGTTTCTCCGTAGGAGTTGACATGCAAATAAAATCTATTAAGGCCTTCCATAGTTTGACAATGTCAGAGGAATTCAACGAAACACGGGCTTACCTCTAGCAAGTAAACATTCTATAAAAAAGTATAAATTATTCGGTCGTAGCCGATGTAGGTTTTTCACGATTAATAACAGATTTATATATCAAATATTTGGAAAAAAATTGGGAAGCCAAACAACTCAAAATCGATGTTTAACTTTAAAATGTCTAAATGATGAAGTCATTTAAATGAATTAAAATCTGAAAAATTAATTATCGTTTCGAACATTTTTTTCTTTGCAATTCAACGGATCATAGGCTATGTGATTGAGAAAATGAAGTAAAAAAATTCAAAACATAATAATATTGTATTTATTTCCACTTTTCATTTAATTCACGGATACTTTACCCAAAAGGGTTTACCAATAAAAAAAAATATGGTTAAATGACTCTTTAAAATTTCGATCGATCAGAGTATATTTTTTCAGATTTCATAAAATAAAATAGTGGGGAATCACATAGAAAAATTTTCCCTAATAATATATTTTACAAAAAAAGCATATTAAAAGATAAATTAAACCAATAATGAATAAGTATTGATAATTTCGTGAAAATCTGACTATTATTTGATTTTTGCTAAATTTATTGGTATTGCTATCGATCCTGACCCAATTTCCGTGAACTTTGCATCGGCAACGTCCGGGTATGCTATGCAAACACCCAAGAGATGACGAGCCGATTGGTGGCAGAGAGATGCAGAGCGATTAGCCAATCAGCTGTCAGTAACCAGACGACAATTTTTCTAATCAGTATTGAAATTGATTAAAACCAGTAGCAATTGATCAAAGCCAGTGCATGTTTATTTCCTGTTAAATTAAAAAAAAACAAAAAAAAAAACAACTGAATTACGAAGAGCTGTGTAGCAAAGTTGAATCTCGCAGTGGAGTCATTTCTTTCTGCCAGGTAAAAAAACTGTTGGTAAAAAAAAAAACAAATGTAGGAAATGCTATTACATGTGCCGCTTGATAGAAAGAAAATTTATTATTATTATTTATTACCAGTTGTTTAGCATTGTCTTGCTACAAAAATAAAAAAATAAATTATTTATTCAGTAAAAGTAATTTCGCTATGTTTTTTTGTTTTTTTTTCAATCTTTCTCGAAAATAAAACTGCAAAACATACGACGCAACAACGTACCGAAGGTATCGACTGCCATCATGTGGTTCGTCATCTCTCGGGTGTTTACGTAGCATGCCCGAACGTTGCCGACGTTCACAGAGATTGGGTCAGGATCGATAGCAGTTCAGATTGGTCACTACATAGGAATGTGATTATTCCTGCAGCATCACAGAAAAGAAGACCAAAAGAATTTCATGTCGATCGGCATTTCAAGAATGAAAAGTCTCATAACACGTTTTATGTGCATTGGACACGCACCGACAAAGACATTGAAAATATGAAAAGGGTTAGGGTTATTACTTTATAGTGGTCGACAGTCTCTCAAAATGGCCGAAAATATTAAAATGTCAGAAACTCACTACGGAAGTAACTCAGTTTTTTTTTTTTTTACATGAATTGTTCGCCCGGTTTGAGGTCGTTGACTGTATTATATCAGACAACGGAACGCAATTCACGTCTAATAAATTTAAAATACTCTGTCAAACTTCTGTATGGAGCAACTCACGATTGCACCATACCATGCGAGAAGCAATGATCAGGCAGAACGGTTTGTGGATATGTTCAAAAGAATGCTTTAGAAAGCAAAGGGTACATCTGCTGGAAAAAAAAACATTCAAAAATTTAATGTGGCACATAAGCAATATATTTTTTCCAGAGAGACTTTCCGGGAATGCACCGTTTTTTTAAATTGATATAACGCCTTTTCTCATCGTGATTTCACCTCATTCAAAACGTTGCCGATTCCACTGGGCATAGAGATTTTTTTTTTAAATGTAAAAAGTCAGCCCATCTTGATTAAACCGCGGTACGTTTCTTAAATACGTAAAATATAGTTTTCAAATAAATTATATTACTCTCACTCCTCTACGATTGAGCACTTTGTTGATTTCTTTTCAATATCACCTGACACACGATATAGATGTGGCAACAATACTCCATACATGGGCGATTGGTGGCTTTGTAGAGATATAGGATATTGTGAGGAGTTTTTTAGCACAGTAGATGGAGCCCACCTTCTTTGCAGCAGCCATGGCAATGTCTTCACTGTATTTGTTGCAATTCAAACCACCTGTGAATGTTAATCCGAGGAGTTTGAATGTTAGACTCTTGAGTAGGGTGTTATTTGCCATGGCAATCGGGGGGTTGAAGAAGTTTCTTGTAGTTGTTGAAGGAAAGCATCTTGTCTTAATAGCATTAAATGTTACCATCCATTCTACTAGAGTGGAGGTCACTTTCTAATGATTTAGCCATTGCTTTGGATATGTGTGCGTCCGTTTTACCCACATTACAAGAGTAGAAAGTGGTGTCGTCAGCAAATATACCCATCTCAGCCATCAGAGAGGTCGTTTATGAAAATCAGAAACAATAAATGTTCAAGGATCGATTCCTTGGGTACACCTTACAAAACTGATCCAACCATCTGTGAATGGGGAGAGGAGGACCATATGCTGCAACACTGCCATGTCTGCCCGCAACTGCCCAACCGATGCAGCTTGAAAGATCTTGCAGAGTACAACACTATTGCAAAGGACTGCATAAAAAAGTGGGAAATTGTTACATGACTACATCCTTCAAAGACATGCAAAGAAGAAGAACCTGCATTTATTTCTTGTTGTTTGGATAAACGGCCATCGAGGACAACCTGGATCTTTCTTTTGGTTAAGAAAGATCTAATTATGTTAAATATTTGTCCAGTAATACCATATGAGTGAATTTTTATGAGAAACCCTTCATGCCAGACTGTCAAAGGCTTTGGCTATATCAAGCGCTACCGCCCTAGTTTCACCTGCCTTGTCCAGTGTATGATATATGCGTTCAGAGATGACCGTTAGGATATCCGCAGTAGACCGTGCTTGTCTGGTCAGAAAGAAGCTTAGCATTAACGAGTTGACGGACGATCGCTAGATTTATTAAGGATTTAAAGATTTTTGCAAAGAGCGGGAGTAGACTGATGGGGTAATAATTCTGAGGGTCAGTTCTATCTCCAGAATTCTTGTAGACTGTTACCACAGAGGTAATTTTCCAGCTATCAGGGAAGCAAGATTCAGCAGGGCATTTGTTTTAGAGTTTGGAGAGGACAGGGGCCAGTTCAGCAGAGCATTTCATTATTACTATTACTGGTATAAGATCAGGCCCACAAGCATTGGAGGTGTCGAGGTTTTTTTTATGATGACCCTGACATGAGATGGCCAGTTCTGGTCGTTCCGTAAATCGCAATGAGAAACATTTTAGCCAATAAATATCCGCAGCTATTGAATTACTGTTTGATCTAATAATTAAAAAAAAAAACTTTATTAGCTTTGTTGTCTATGCTAGTTGGAGTCTTTCAAACAAACATGGCTGTTGAGTTGCAATGTATTATGGGAACAAATTAATTTGAGGAAAATGAGTGGAAAGTTTGTAAAATGTTAAATTTTATAACATTAACCCAAATTTATCCAAAACGTGTGAATTAGGTCCCTATTCTACAACTTTCCACTCTTATTTTTCTGCAAATTTATTTGTTACCATAATGCATTGCACCATAATGGCCAAAACAGAAGCAACTCCGTTGAATCGTCTCCAACTAGCACAGAAAATAAAGCTGATAAAATTTGAAGTTTTTTTAATAGTGGCAAGTTAATATTAACCAATATCTGTATCAACCATCTAAAATTTCATATTAGTCCCTGGGAGTCAATGTCAATCACTTTGAGGGGTGTTCTCGTAAAAGAAAAGTGGAAAGAAGTTTTAATTTTTTTTTTCTTAAAAAGAAGTTTCTAATTCAAAAATGGCATTGAAGATATCTTCCTTTCTAACTAGAAAAGTAGGTATTTCAAGACATACACCTTTTTCATTCATAATCGTGAGATTATATAAAAAAAGATTAAAAAAATTACCGTAAAACGTTGACTTTTCACCATTTGTCCCGGTAATTGGTCTGAATCAGAAATCATTGTCATTTCCGGCTAAAAAAATAAATAAATTTAAAAATAGATTTTAGACTCATTTCAGTTAAGTATTTATTCAAATACTAGGATAGCCAGTAACTCATTTGGGTCACATTATGAAGATAAGTTAAAATCAAATAGATAAAGTAAAGCCAGTTTGTCCCCTATTTCTTAAAACTGTTTAGTCAATAATGGATCGAAAACATGTTCTTAAAAACAAAAAATTCATTTTCAACTGATTTTATGATTTTTATATGTAATCCCGAACAATATTATTTTTTAGTCATATTTAGAAAGAGGCGGCAGAGTTTTCAATCCCTTAGTCACAATCTGTTCTGGTTTTGGTATTCACCCTGGCCGGATTAAGCCGTCTTCTTCCTTCAACCCATACAGCATCTGACCATAGCAGTCCACACATGGTGGTCCTGTACAAGCTCCATTTGTCCCTATTCCCTCGATGAAGACCAACAACTTGCGGTCCAACTTAATCTCCCCCATGTGCTCCTGTCATATCAAAGAACCAAGATTCCCAATTTATAAAAACCCCGAAAGTAAACAGACTGTCACGCAACGCCGGACAGGTATAGCAGGTTTGACGTGAAATGACTCATTTAAATATAAATTATCCACTATTCGATAAAAAAATAACAGAAAAATGTTACATTTTTTTAACAAATAATTCAAGCACTGAAAAATATAAACTTTATTTACATTCAAATAATGAACTATTTACATAACCATCTAAAATGCCATATTGATCCCAAGGGGTCAATGTCAATCACTTTGATAATCACATTAAAAAGAAAAAAAAAAAAGAAAAAACTTACCGTAAAACGCTGACTTTTCACCATTTGTCCCGGTAATTGGTCTGAATCAGAAATCATTGTCATTTCAGGCTAAAAAAAACAAAAATAAAATTTAAAAACAGATTTCAGAATAATTGCAGTTAAGTATTTAAAATAGCCAGTGACTCATTTGAAGATAATCTTTCACTCTATAATAAAGATGAATATGTATTTAACTGAAATATATCTATATAATTCAATTTTGGCAAAGTTCAAATTTTATCCAAAATGCATGCGATGAAGGTCCCTATTTTACATAATTTTCACTCATTTAGCCATAAATTTGTTTCCATAAGGCATTGCATTATAGTGGCCACATTTGTTTGAAACAGAAGCAGTCATGGTGAATTGACTCCAACTAGCAGAGACAACGAAGCTGGGAAAATTATTTTTTTAATATACTATTCAATTTTGTTCTTACAAAAAAATGTTTCATTTATTAGGTTAAAAGCGGCATATTTTTATTTTTTATTTTTAAATATTAAGCAATGTCAGCAGTTTCTAAATGATAGCGATCAACAAAAAAGAGCACCTGCCCTATTGGCGTAAAATGCATTTAAAAAAAAAAAAAAAAAAACTATCGTATTTCGATACAATTTCCAGTGTTAGAAGATAATCTTTCTCTTCAAAAATTTCTGACTCAATTTTTTGGAGGCAACCGTTTTTGTAGGGTGTTATAATTTTCATGACCCCCCCCCCCCCGCCTCACCGTTGCCAAATATTTTAAAAGCACCGAGTAGATGTTTAAATTAGTAACTTCGAAAGATAATTCCTTGTAATTTAATTTGGGGGGGGGGGGGGAATATTTGCCTAACTTTTTACAGATGCATTAGTAAAAAAATAAATAAATTAATTAAAAAAAAAAGTTTTGAAAAATAAAAAATTATTAGAATAAATGTTCAAATATATTATTTTCGGGAGATGTGCTAAGCAGTGGGCTTCTGAACGGAAAAAATAGTTTCCGAAAAAATAAAAATAAAATGGTCAATGCTCCGCTTTGCCCACAAACCGAAATTTTATCTATGAAATTTGGCATCCAAGTCTGACTATGGAGCCATATGAGGAGTAAAAAAACAGGCGAGATAACTGTATACTGGCAGAAATACTTGAAGTGGCCATGGATCTCTAGTTGTATAAGTACCTTTTAATATAAAAAAATATTAATATTGACTAAAACAAAATTTTTTTTTAATTTTAAAATTCAGAAACTGTTCTTTTTGAAGGGTGGATTATTACACATTTGTGCTTCCGTACTTTGCAAGGAAAGCGGCTTTGTAACATTTTTTTGTTCATCCCTACTAATGAACCACCTAAAATATCATATGGATCCCTGGGAGTCATTGTCAATCACTGGGGGGGGGGGGGTCTGTTGTGAAATAGAGGGTAGAAGTTTTATTACTTTTTTTTTTTTTTTAAATATCTTTTTTTTTTTTAAATTTTAATTTTAAAATTTCTTTGAAGAAAAGGTATTTTTCTTTATCACAGGAAAAATAGGAACTGCAACTGTCATACACACATTTCATTCATCGTGATCAACTTACAAAAAAGAAAAAAGAAAATTTACCGTAAAACGCTGTGTTTTCACCATTTGTCCCGGTAATTGGTCCGAATCAGAAATCACTGTCATTTCAGGCTAAAAAAAAACAAAAATAATTTTTTTAAAATAGATTTCAGAATTAATTATTTCATATTATCATGACCCGGGGCTACTTGATCGGTACTTCTGCATTTTACGGACAGTGATGAAATAATCATGTTATATTTAGAAACCCATTCTTAACATGGAGAGGAAGATGAACTTTGTTAACTATTCTGTATATTCACCAAACAATTTAACAAAAGATACCGTAAAAATTGAATTTAACTTGAAAATCCTATCTAAAATATAGCACGGTCCATAAACTGCACAAGTACGAAAAGATTATCACTGTCATGAGCGGATTGAAAACAATTGATGGGATGGGCAGAAAATTACTTAAGAAGACTTCATTTTCCAAGAGAACGGCTAGACAAGTATTTGTTCACATTAGACTTAAAGACGACCATGCTGTAGTAGTCGGTTGGGAAGCAGACTCGTGGTATTTTGTTCCACAGACGGGATGTTCTAGGAAAGAAACTTTGTTAATGGAAATTCCGCTTGGTTTTTGGTGCAGAGAGAGAAGGGAAAGTTCTTTCCTGTGGTTTACCTTAAGTATTTATTCAAGTACGTTAATACTCAGGAAAACATTACGAGAAAAAAAAAAAAGTTCAAATAATATAATAAACTAAGAGGATCCGTGTCCCCTGCGTTGCCCGGGAAAAATTAAGGAAACCAAGAGTTTCAACCCTCAGAAATAACTTGACGGGAAAAGACTTTTTTACCAAAAATGCTTAACCTTTATCCACAATAAAAAAAAGAAAAGTTATTTTCTTTTTTTGAGGGTGGGGTGGAGTGGGGGGACGTACTCACTAACTTGTTTGCTTGCTTTGCCATTTTTGGGGGTGGAGGAGCTATCAACTATGAAACATTTATAATGTCCATGAGGGGATGGCCTCTGTCTACGATTTGAAAGTTGAAAAAAAAAAAAAAATGTAAAAAAGGTAGACGACATTAGGTTGGAGTGAAATATTTTTTTAAGACACTTTCAAATAAATGAAGTTGAAAAAATTTTTCATCAAATATAAATTAAATGAAGTTAATTCACTTAATAATTTAAAGAAAATGATTAAAAACACATTCTTAACACGGAGGGAAGGGGGAGGGGGGAGTAATTGACCCTAATCTTAAGTCAGGGGAAAAATGTAAAAGTCATTCCATTTAATGCCGGTACTAATTGACTGTTTGGCGATAGCTCGACTAATCCTGGTATACTACGTAAATCGCAATTGGAAACATTTGAGCGGATACGGGTCCCCTCCGGTAAAAGTAGCATAATTTCCTAAAGTGTTTCTGTCGTAAAAAAGAAACCACCAAAGTACTACGTGCATACTAGGTGCATACTACGTGCATACTAGGTGCATATTACTTACTAAGATGTACTGTGTTGGTTAGTCTACTTCTCTGCGAAGTACGCATGTATTGTTTTGGAAAGATCAAATGCCAATAAACAAGGCCCAGCATTAAACAAGACCTGCTGCCACTTGATCACTGGTTTCCTGAAGCCTACCAATATGAACCACCTGTATCTTCTCGCTGATATGGCCCCTGCAGATGTGAGAAGGGAAGTTACAAGTCGAGTAGAGATGAACGCCATCTTCCTCACGGATGTGAACTCCTGGCCAACAACTGAAGTCAAGAAGTTTCCTTAACCATGTCCAACTCCTAACAACATCTCAGTAAACTAAAGTTACGGACCAGACAGCTGGAGAATGATTTAGAGTAAGTTCCCATAAACTAAAAAAAAAAAAATTAAAACGAAAAACTTATTTCCTTAGCAGACCCGTCATAAGTCCTAAGACGATGATCACCTCATTTTTTCTTTTGGTCAGATTTTTTCGCCGAATTTCTGGTAACGGCTCCAACTTGTTTGAAAGTCGGGAAAAGTCCAGACTGTGTAGGTGTTGCAAGTAATCGACAAATTCCTGTACCAAGACATCCAATCAAAGTGTAGTATCTGTTCCGATGGATACTGCACGCCTGTCCTGTGCAGTTCTAGGAGGTCCACCCTCCCAGGCTTCGCCTCCCCTCTTTGGGGAGGAGTAAGTTTATTGCTTACTGTCTGAGGCGCCCCTATCGGGGAATGCCGACGGGGCTGCCCAGGCAATTTTTTAAATGGCCAGAGTGCTCACCTCTCGAGCGCTGGCTTTTAACCCCACTTGCTCGACCTGATCTTGGGTCACATCTTACTTGTGGAAGTAAGATAAAACTGGCCTTGTGCCTAACTCCGCGAGGAGTAAATAGACATCCAATTGGTCGATGGGCCAATTACTTAGCGATAAACCTTGTCTATTTACACCAAGAAAAAAATAGTACACTGAAACAGGTGACTTATAAAATAATTGTGAAAGTCATGAAATTAAATAAACGATACTCCATATTGATAAGGAGTGAATTTAATTAAATGTAAAATCGTGAAATCAGAGTTAAGCAGGAGTAGAAGTAGTGGTCGCCTAAACTACACATAAATCATACAGATTACCGGGCCGGTTGTTTTGAATCAATTGGCTGGTAAGTAGTTGTGAAGAAACCTTGGCCACATTTCACAAATTTTATCACATTTCACAAATTTTATCACATTTCACAAATTTTATCACATTTCACAAATTAACTCTTTTTCATCTACTACTACGACCACAACTAATGACACTTTGATGGTTTTTTTTTTTAACAAACGAAAAAAAGGATACGATGTAAAATTCTTGAATCCGTTCCTGTTTAATTTTTGTTTAACCTTAAAATCGAGGTTGGCTGAAAATTGATGGTGGACGTTTCGACCGACTTCATCAGGAAATAATTATCACTTTCAATTTAAAAAGAACTACTTAAACATTGTAATGGCTCGAAACGTTTTTCTTTTAATTCCTATTTCAGTCACTTAAATTATCCAGAATGAAATGGGTTTCAGCATTATTAGCAAGAAACTTTTTTTTACTGAAATCATGTTTTAATAAAACAAATTAAAAACAGTAGGTTAGCAAATTTCATATATTTATTTCATGCACAACTAAGAGGGTAGGGGGGGGGGTGCACGTCACTTAAGCGTCTTCTACAATAGACGGTGCAACAGACATCTCCTTCAAAAAATGTAGAACGGCGTTTTCGCTGAAATTGAAGATTTAAATTACATCAGTTATAAAGTTAGTGTCCATTAAAAAACAAACAAAAAAACGCATGCAAGTTAAATCTAAGTCGGATTTTAATATGGGAAAAACCCAGATCCCAAAAAGGAGCATTCTGGATAGGTACAAAAATATCTGTATCGTGCCGTCGGCACTACTCCATTAATGAGATGGCCTCAGGTAATAAAACCCATTCCTATCTCAGGACCGGCGGGACAGTTATAAAAGGGGGGGGGATTAAACACATGCATATATAACTTCATTATTGATGACCGTAAAGTGTGGGGGGGGGGGAGTAAAAAAGTGTGTGGGGGGGGGGGTCAAAAAAGTGGGGGGCCTTGAGCCCCCCCCCGTCCATGTATCTGAAAAGGGGGATAGGCTCATAAAACCCAACAGATACTGCACTTTGATCACAACATGAAGCCCCCTCGATGTATGAAGAAAAAAAAGTATATAAATAAAAAATGAGAATCGTTCTCTAAACTATTTAATTCTTATTTGAGTTACGTAAATTATTTTGGGTGAAATGCGTTTTGACATCACACAAACAACTTATTCATTCTTAGACCATATTTTATACAAAACAAAAAATGAGTGAATTTCATCGTATACGTGAAATTCCGAAATAAAATCTAGGACGAAAAATAGAGTCGCCATCTTTATAAACAAATGCAGACAGTGACTAAGTAGCCTTAACTCATCTCCATAAATTTTTTGTTAAGGACAGGGAAACATTTTTTTTATTTCTTTTTTTTTTTTTTTTTTTTAAAGAAAAAGTAAAAATATTAAAATTTTTGTTTTGTTTAAAATATTTCACTCCTCACCACCAATAAAATAATAAAAAAGGCTGAAAGTGTACGAGTATGGTACCCGAAATCTTCGTCTGCAAGGCGGAAATCACGTGATATTAGTAGCACCGTTTTTATATCCTTTACAAATAAAAAAAAATAAAAAAATCACATTTGTTACAATTTTCGTTTAAAAAAACTGTTTATTTTTGTAAATACAAAAAAAAATTCTATTTTTGTAAATATATTTATTCAATTTTCACTCAAAATGGGAAAAAAAATCACATTTGTAACATTTTTCGTTTCACAAAAACCTTTGTTTATTTTCTTTAATAAATTAATTGTTTTTTGACAATCACTTGTTTGTTTGTATTTCAACGATTTCAATTTAAGAAAACGAACAGCCCGGTCCTTTTTTTTATAAGGGACATAAAAACGGTGCTATTAATATCACGTGATCTCCGCATTGCAGACGAAGATTTCGGGTACCATACTCGTACACATTCATCTAAAAAAAAAGGTTTACTGTCCTTTAGCTAGTAAATTATGTACATGAGTTATGTGCCCTTGGCCTCGTTTTCGACTTATAAACAATGGCGATTATATATTTTTCGGTTTCACGTCTACGATGAAATTCGCTATAACTGTTTTTATGTTATGTTTTTTGTTGTTGTTTTTTTACTAAAATATAGTTTAAATAGAAATAATGCTGAAACACTCTAAATAATTTACGTGACTGAAATAGGAAATAACCAACTTCGTCATCGCCAATGATTATGGCTAGGAGGAGAATGTGTTTTGATACTACACTTCATCTTTTCTGTCCTCGGTCAGTGAAGGAGAAATCCTTCTAAACCGAGGAAATTCTTAATTTCGCCCCCCTCCCCCCCAAAAAAACGCGTTGGCTTCTTTCTATTCCGAAGCCCCGCGGCGTTAATGTTTATAAAAATAAGAAACTATCCCAATTACGTACAACCATTCTTTCTCCAAGAGAAGATAGGGGCTTTTGGTGGGGCCCCATCCACCAGGTGTGGTCGCCTATCGTATCCGGCTGCCCTCCACCAATACCAGTGGCATCCAACATGGCTTCCCTGCGTATCTGAATAGTTTGTGATGTTTTCTTCTTTCGATGGACATACTTGATCTGATGCTGATGCAGTAGTTTGGCCACTGCAACCTGGACTTCATCCGATTCATGGCTGTGTTCTTTCAAACTCATTGAAACCGTGACACCGCGATCCGTGCTGATGGCCCCATGACACGAGAGCGAAACCCGACGAGTACATTCCCAACGTATTCGATTTTTGTTGATCTTTTTTTGTGTGTACATGTAACCCCCAAAACAGAGTTTCTGGCCCCCCTTATTGTTCCTGATGATGTCCATCGTGGGAGTCGGAAATGAAATATCTTATATTATGACGAATGCAGAAAATGGGCTTTTGTTTACGTCTTAAATATCAGAGAGTGGGTTTTACTTTTTGTCGAGTGGGTTTTTCTTCGCGCACAATGGAAGTGAGAGGGAGGGGGAGATAGGAATGGGAGGGGGTGAGAGGAAGGGAGGAGGAGAAAGGAAGAGGGAGAGAGGGAGAAAGAGAGGGACGAACGAACTCACGGGAAAATTAAGGAAAGAGACAAATATCCCGAAAGCAAATGAACAAACAAGAAAAAAAAAATGAAATAATTGAAAAAGATATCGATATTATGTAATTACTAGCCTTAATTATTTCTACCCAGCGTTGCCCGGGCGTCATTTTACTTATTTTTGTTTCTCTTGCAAACGTTCAATTTTTTAATACGAGGATTTGCTAAGAATTTTGAAGCCAATTTAATAAACTTCGCAATTTAACTGTTAGCAAATTATTAAAATGGCTGACTTATTTACGAAGAATAGCGAATGCATTGTGTTAGATTTAGTTTCGTAATTTTTTTTTTTTTAATATTTTTTTAAAGTTCGTTTGAATCTTAATCTATTGCATTTTTTTTTAAATAAATTAATATATTAATATATTTTTCATTATTAAAAATCCAATTCTCGTAATCGCGAAATACACACGAAGTTCCTTTATAATCTTATTAAAACGCGTGTTTGTTAACGACATATTTAACCGAAGTCGATTATATATCTTAATAATCGGTCGGAAATAATTTATAATTAAATGGGATTTCGACAGGGTTAGAATTTAAAAACAGTAACTTATAGCATGTTTAATAGTCAACTACGCGAACAGACAGACAGACAGACAGACAGAGAGAGAGAGAGAGAGAGAGAGAGAGAAATCAAGGGAGACAACTCCAGGTTTTACAATCAAAATAATAAAACATTTTGCTTCGCGCATATGAAAAATGATTATTTTGAACTTTTCAGCTTTAAGATGGCTGCCATTAAAACAAGATTGACTCTCCAGAAGGGTTCGCGATCCCGCCGACTTCCGGGTTATCCTGCAGTAAATTTCAAGTACGGATGAGCATAAATGATAATTTTTTTTTTTTTTTGAAACGGAAAATTTAGAAATTTATAATAAAAAAAAGTTGTGAGCAAAACAAATTATCAAACATGTTTGTTTATATTTTTATGAAAATATAACAAATCTTAAAAAAGAAAAAAAAAAAAAATCATTTAAAAAAAAAAATTGTTATAAATAAAGTTTTGAAATGTTTAGCGCTGACAACTTCAACAGCTACCTTCAAGAATTTCTCTGGCGGCGCCGAATAAAACCAAATTATTTCGACAATATTCTTTATTGTATACGCTTTTATTATTCTTTTCAAATACTTTAAATTATGTTGCTGTTTCACAAAATACAAAAGACATTTGCTTTAAAAATTACTTTTAAAATACTAAGCTATTTCCATAAAAAATCATAACACATGTTACTGTTTCACAAAATACAAGACATTTCAAAACTTTATTTATATCAATAAAAAGAAGACATTTCAACATATTTGATTCATAAAAAATTTTTTTATTTTTATTTTTTTTATTAAAGATTTGTTATATTTTCATAAAAAAACAATTTTATTATACTAAAACTACAATTCTAAATTTTCCGTTAAAAAAAAAAAGAAGAAAAAAAGTTTCTTTTATCATTTATGATCATCTGTACTCTTCGTACACCGCGAACCCTTCTGGAGAGTCAGAAGATTATCTGAACCAAATTAGTTCCAGTTTTATAACAATTTGGTTCAATTAATAATTTAATAAGCAAACGATACCGTAATAGTTATGGCGTTTCTAGTTATGGGCAAAATAACGACAGCTAACAGAATGAAAAATAGGTAAAACAAACCAAACAAATGGAACGGAAAAAATGGCTGTTTATTATATATATATATATATATATATATATATATATATATATATAAAATTAATTTGTTACATATATACACGGGGTATAAAGTTAAGATTAAGGTCACAATAACCCAGATACTAAATACCACCCCGCCCAATTTCTTAAAATATCACCCGTTAGAATCTCCCCCTCCTCCTTTCCTTTCTATACGCGAACCTCGTCTTCATTCCCCTCTCTCTTATCAATCCCCAATTTCCTGTTGTTGAATTATAGAAATTTGAGCAGTGGTTTCCAAAATGCCTGACGATTTGCCGTTTATTTTAAACGTTAATGAAACAATATATTATGTAGCAAAATGGAATAAAACCATCAACAATATATATATATATATATATATATATATATATATTCATTCCATGAAAAATGCCAGTATACTGAAATCATATGCCCTTAATAGGGTTAAGATGAAAATTCATATACACTAAGTGTACAAAAGCAAGAAAATTCCCAAATTTTGACACTTTTATTGTCATTAAGGGTATGCGAGCACAACAGGGTTATGTATTTTACTGGTAGGAATTTTTCTTCAGCGCACCTCACACACTTCATCCACTCATGCATAGAGATTTATACTGAAGTGATGTGATAATGAAATGGTTTGGTTGATATGTAGTCATACCCTTAATGACAATAAAAGTGTAAAAATTTGGGAATTTCCTTGCTTTTGTACATTTAGTATATATGAATTTTCATCTTAACCCTATTAAGGGCATATGATTTCAGTATACTGGTATTTATCATGGAATGTCACTACTTTTGTAAAGGCTATGCCTCAATACAATGGTCATTTTAAAGATCTTTTGGAATTTTCTGGAAAACTAAGGTATATGGTAAACTGAAATTAAAATGCCATCAACTAGACCCTAGAACCTCTATCTTTATCTTTATCAAAAATCAGCTGAATCCATCAAATAGTTGATGAGATACAGGGTGGCACATACGTACGTACACACAGATAACATGATTTCATGATTGAACTTTCTGAATCTCTGGGTTGCCTTGACTAATGATGCTGAAATTCTACACACTTATAGAACCTATCAAATAACAATTTTGTGCAAAGTTTTAACTAATTTGGTTTATTTGTTTTTGAGTTATGATTGATCAAAGAAATGAGATTTCCAGCATAGGCCATTCTTGAGTCTATAAAGGGATAGAGCGCTCTCGCACCTCCCTTGATATACTAGCAAAAATGATGTCCCCTACGATCGAATATTTTGCTAAGCTGGGAAGATATGGTGAATGAACATATACACTATTAAGTCTGCACCATTTACTGCCGTGTCAAGACTGAACCAAGTGCCGATCTGTTAAAGTCCTTCTTTTTATATTCAACACAACAACAATTACAACAAAGGCGCCCTCTGGGCCAATCCAAAACTTCACCCAATGGCTGTAACTTGATACATTACATTCCTCCATTCTTAGATGGATCACTAAACACAGTCTCTTAACTTAAATGGAGCTCTCCTTACACGCTCAGATCTCCGAGGAATAGGCGATGCTTTCTTTTTGAAGTCTATAGGTTCCACCTCAGCCTCATCCTGTTTTAATAATTCAGGAACTCCTTCCTCAGTAGACTCCTTTGTACTGGTTGTCACCGTGTCCTCTGCGGCATCATTCATATCAGTCACATTCTCCTCTGGGACCCGGATTGTCCTTTTAATGATCTGGTCTGAATGTCTCCGTGTAACTCCTCTCTCGGTCTCTACCTCAAAATTGACATTACCCAACTGCCTCGTAATGATGCCCTCCAGCCACCGTTGACCAGTGCCAAAATTCCTCACAAGGACTGGATCATTCACCCCATGATTTCGGCACGGTGTCATGATTTTAGTACCCTTCTCCATTTTGTAGTTGTACACCCTGCTCTTAAACTTGTTTGGCTGTAACAGATGAAAGGCTGTTCTTAATTGTCGTTTGAACAGCAATTCAGCTGGAGGAACCCCAGTTACTGTGTGTGGAGCTGTCCTGTAGTTAAAAAGGAATCTGTTGACTTTTGTTTCAAGAGATGTTTTTGTGTCTTTGTCCATCCTCTTCATTGTTTCCTTGAATGTACGCACACTGCGTTCAGCCTGGCCGTTGGAAGAGGGATGATAAGGAGCCGTGAATATGTGTTTAACCCCATTTGCCTCTAAAAACCTCCTGAATTCATCACTGGAGAAACAAGGGCCGTTGTCACTCACAACCAGCAGAGGCAAACCATGAGTCGCAAAGATTCCCCTCAACTTCTCAATGGTAGCTGCAGCAGTGGATGTCTTCATTATGCAAACCTCCATCCATTTGGAGTAGGCATGTGTCCAAAAAGAACATGTGTCCAAAAACTGGACCAGCATAGTCTATGTGAATTCTTTCCCAGGGCTGACTTGGATATTCCCAACAATGAATCGGAGTTCTGTTGCGCTGTTTCTGATTTAGCACACAACTTTCACACCCCTTGGCGGTCCACTCAATATCTTCATCCAGTTTTGGCCACCATACATAGCTTCTAGCTAATGCTTTCATCCTCACAATGCCTACATGAGTCTGATGTAATTGTTGCAGAACGTTTCCTCTCAACTTAGGAGGAATAATAATCCTGCTTCCCCACAGTAACACGCCATCTTCACAGGTCAATTCCTCCCGTTTATTAAAATAGAGCTTTAACTGTTCACTCCAACTGACCCCATTCCAGCCATTCATGGTGAATTTGTATACCCGACTCAAGATTGGATCTTTCCTAGTCTCTGCTCTCACAGCTTCAACCTTCCACAAGGTCCATCATAAATATTTCATTAGTGGATTTAGATATATCTTTTTCCTGAGCCTCCAGTGGAAGACGACTCAAACAGTCCGCATTACTATTGAGGGCTCCAGTTCGATATTCTAGTTTGTAATTATAGGCAGCCAAGAATAGAGCCCAACGCTGAACCCGGGCAGCTACCATAGCAGGAATTGGCTTGTTCTCTGCAAATAGACCCAACAACGGTTAGTGATCGGTGAACATCGTGAAGGGGTTTCCAAACAGATATTGATGTAACCTCTTCACGGCAAAAACCAGGGCAAGCCCTTCCTTTTCAATGTTCTGTTCAGCATCTGAGAGCATTCGGGAGATGTAACATACTGGCTTTTCACTGCCATCTTCCATCCTATGAGCCAACACAGCTCCCAAGCCATAAGGAGAAGCATCCACTTGTACAAGTGTGGGCTTAGATGGGTCAAAATGAGTCAGAAGGGGTGCTGTACACAGCATTTTCTTTGTCTCTTCAAAAGCTTTTTGTTGGCAGGCTTCCCACTTCCAAACTGTGCCTTTCCTCATTAGACTGTGCAGTGGCTCAAGTCGTGTGGACAAATTTGGTAAATGGCTGCGATAATAATTTACTGCCCCAATATAGGCTTTCAACTCTGTAACATTCCTGGGTGTGGGGGCTCTTGCCATCGCAGCCACTTTCTCTGGTAGAGGAGCTGTACCATCCTTGCTAACCTTGAACCCTAGATAGGTTATTTCCTCAAGAAGGAATTCGCACTTGCTTCTTTTCAACTTGAACCCAGCTATGCTCAGCGTATGTAATACTCTCTCTAGGTTCTTTAAGTGGATGTCATCATCGGGACCTGAAATTAGTATATCGTTCACTCGTACCTTGCAGAAAGGAACATCTTTCAATCGTTTGTCCATCTCCTGTTGAAAAATGCCTGTAGCACTGTGCACCCTGAACTGTAACCTTGTGGGTTGGTACAAACCCCTATGTGTGTTTACAGTTAACAATTCCTGGGTACCTTCCTCCAATTTCAGCTGCTGATAGGCATGGCTTAAATCCAGTTTGCTGAATTTTTCACCCCCTCTCAGTGTGGCAAATATATCTTCGGTTCGCGGAATAGGGTAGCTGACACATGGAGCTGCTGCATTGATGGTTTGCTTATAGTCCCCACATATTCGGATCCCCCCATTGTTACTTTTAACAACGGGCACTATGGGTGCAGCCCATCTAGAATATTCTACTATTTTGTAAATGCCTTGGTTTTCTAGGCGGTCTAACTCCTTCTTCACCCCTTCTCTCAAAGCATAAGGTACAGGCCTGGCTCGACAAAATTTGGGCTTGGCTTCTTTATCAATGGGTATATTCACCTGAAAGTCTTTCAGGCATCCCATTTCTCCATTAAATAAGGCATCATATTTTGTATTTTTTAAAGCCTCGATGGGTTCTCCCTTGTTAAACAAAACAGCCTTTCCCAGTCCAGCTTTAACTTCTTCATTCAATCTCTACCCAGTAGAGTTGGTACTTCTCCTTCCACAACCAGTAGTGGTAAACAATTCACTTGTCCTTCATGTAATACCTCTACAAGTGTTGTCCCCTGAGGTTTTACTATTTCACCAGTATACGTTGTCAGTTTTACTGTGCTTTTTTTAAAATCCTGAATCCTGCCCAGTTCTTTAAATTTTTTTAGACTAATGACCGAACAAGATGCTCCTGTATCTACCTCCATGACCACTTTTTTTTTTGTTTAACAACAGCTCCACCTTTACCGGTGGTGTTTGCAAGTTAGAAACATTGTATAAATTCAATTCTTCTTGCCGAACCTCCCTCTCATCCAGATTTAACCTTTCCATAGTGAATCCTTTTTCAACTGTCTGGTCTTCATCCACCACATTCATTGGATCGCTCTTTTTAGTTATTTTAAAGAATTTACCTTGTTGCTGCCTGCACTTTCTGCGGGTGTGTCCTGTCTTATGACATCTGTAACATTCACTATTTTTAAATGTACATTTATCTGCCGTGTATCTGGTACTACCACATCTGTAACACTCCCGTCTCAAGGGTAATTTGTGTATTGGGTTTTCATAATCGGGAAATGTTTCCTGCATTGATATAGAATATTTCCGGGCTGATTCGATTGACACTGCTATTTCAATAGCTTGATTCAACGTTAGATCCTTTCGGTTAGTAGGCGTTCCTGGATTTTCACATCTTTAATTCCAGAGACTAAGCGGTCCCGTATGTATTCACCAACCCTCTCTTCAAAATGGCAGTGTTCGGACATTTTCCTTAATGCGGCCACATAGTCACTTATAGACTCTTCCTCCCTTTTGTCCCTCGTGGTGAACAAGAATCTTTCATGAATCACATTAGTTGCTGGTTTAATATGTCTCTGCATCAGCCCAACTAGTTCATCAAACGTTTTCTTTTCCGGGCGATTATCTGCTAAACCTCTTAACACAGCATAGTTTTTTGCACCAATAACGGATAATAAAATCGCCTTTTTCTTCCCTTCACTCTCAATATCATTGGCTATAAAAAAAAAAAAACTCCACACGCACACGTTCAATGTAGTTAATCCAGGACTCCTCAACATCGTTCCATTCCCGTAAAGTACCCATCAACGCCATTTTTTTTTTTTTTTTTTTTTTTTTTATGCTTCTGGGAACTCCGAACACATCCAATGAGTGTTTACTTTTTTTTTTTCCTTAAAAACTTCCAGCACATGTTGGTGTTAATCTTCCAAATCCCTTCCTCGCATATTCTTCTTCTACCTCGTCGCCAATTATTAAGTCTGCACCATTCACTGCCGTGTCAAGACTGAACCAAGTGCCGATCTGTTAAAGTCCTTCTTTTTATATTCAACACAACAACAATTACAACAAAGGCGCCCTCTGGGCCAATCCAAAACTTCACCCAATGGCTGTAACTTGATACATTACATACACTGCCCCTCAAAGGAGGAGGTAATGACTGAGAGGATGATATGACGAATGAATACAACTCCCCCACTAAGAAAAAAGGAGGGATTCATGCCTGGGAGTATAACATGAAAACAGAATACACACACGAAATAACTTTTGTCAAACGCATTAAAATTTAAATTTCTACCGAACTGTATATATATATATATGAAGAAAAAAAATAGGCAAAAGTGTAGTATAATTAACGCAAAAAAGGGTGAAAAAACAAAAACAAGCGAAAGCAAATTTATAACATAACTTTTACCAAACGCAATCGACCTGTATAGTTTTTCAGATTGTAAACTTTTTGTAATTTTTTACCCCGAATTTGTATCGTAGCTTCGGAGGCTTGTAAAAACAAAATGGCTGACCACGTTAAGCCAAAAGCTTCGATATAGTTCAAATTATTTTAAAATAGAAAACTTTAAAACAGTTTCAATATGTTAAAAATAAACAGATCAGTCGAAAATTAAATTTTACTGCGTTTTGTGAGTTATTAGATTTATTTTTGTTTAATTTTCAACTTTTCGGTTGTGAAACATACGCCATCAATCCTAGAAAATCAAGTAAATTACGGCAGCCATCTTGGATCCTTTTTCACAAACCTTTGCGGCTACGATATAAATTCTGAAGAAACAAACACAAAAAAGTTTGCTTTTTTTAAATTAAAAACTATGCAGATCGAGAGAAAATAAAGTTTTCTTGCATTTGGTAAAAGTTATGGCACAACTCCAGCATTGCTCCCGAGTGAGATATGCCAGATAAAAATAAAATAACAGGAACACATTTATATACTTAGTTGTGATAAAAAAAGAGAGTACTGTATACAAAAATGTCGGCAAAACAATCCAGTACAAGTAGAAGTCCGTAAAGAATTGAAGTGAATAAGCATCTCGCTGCACAGCCCCTAATTTAGGATGACCCCTAACTTTCACTAATTCTCAGTAGCCCTTTTACGTTTACAGTGGCAATTTGCCTTGTTTGGGGTGAAAGTAAGACGATCCATAATATTACGGATCGCCTTGGGGGAAAGTTAAAAAAAGAAAAAGAAAAAAGAAAAGAAAAAAGTTTAAAAAAAAAAAGAAAAAGAAAAGAAAAAAAAGAAAAAAAGAAAAGAAAAAAGAAAGAAAAAGTGCTTCTGCAGTTTAACAATGACATTAAAATATTTAAAGAAATGAAAAAAAGAAAAAAAAAAACGAAAAAAAGAAAAAAGAAAAGAAAAAAAGCTTCTGCAGTTTACCAATGACATTAAAATATTTAAAGAAATGAAATCGAACTTTGTTTAAGAAATCGATAAGATGGCAAGATTTTTCTGTTGTTGTTTTAATACAATAAATCAAATATTTCGGACGTCGATATCCGTCCATCCTATTATGGACGTGCAAAATCAATGGCCGATCTACAAAATGTAAACGATTTTGACCCTCCCTTCACTTAAAAATTCACTAAAATTCAGGAAATCAACTAATTTTAATGAAAATTTCTGTATTTATTAATCAACAATCACGTAATGTAATGAAACAATTATTTCTTTTGAAATCTTAGTGAAAATATATTATTTTTTTTAAAACAAAATACACCTTTACTAAAGTTATATTTTTATGTATTAAAAATAAAAAAAATATGCATGAATTTTTTTATGAAAATAAAGCACTGTAGATGTTTAAAATTAAAAAAAATTATTTTTTTTGAATTTTTTCGTATATATTACGAAAAAGGCTCCTAAATTCCGTGTTAATAATAAAATCACTATAACTAGAAGAAAAATTAATTTCTTGAATTGGCGATGTTATTGAATAAAGTAGTTTAATCAATATTTTCACCAAAAAAATAATATAATTGCAAAAAATATTTCATGTGATTTTAATGATTAGAGTTTCTGAGAAAATATAAAATGTGATGTAATTATATTTCTCTTTCATCAGCGTAAGAATTTTTTTTATAATCTTGAAAATAAACAAAAAAATTGAGAATCAAGATCATAACGAAAAATAGGATTTAAAAAATGGGATAACTTCTACTAACGATTGACTTGGAGAGGTATGGTAGCCCTGTTCTGTAATAAACAGGCGGGATTAGCTCACCAACCACCACTCATTTCCCCCACACTGTCCTCAAAATTTTATTTTCAAAGATTCAACAATTTCTATAATTTCACAATTCATCGTCAGTTATTTGGAAAGATAAAACGTTTGTATTTGTTTTGTCATTTTTTCATTAATAAATATTATTTAAAAAGTTTAACAATTATTTATTAATAAATAAATAGAATTCAAATATGACATTTTCTTTCAAAATTAAATTCTATTTATTTATTAATAAATAATTTTTAATGTTTTAACTTTTTTTTTCAATGAATATTTAAGAATTAATGTAATTTTAAATTACATTAATTCTTAAAGAATAAATCGAGTAATGTAATTGTTCAAGATTTTAATCAATCATCATGTAAAAATAACGAATAAAATTGACGCAGTTCGTAACGTAAAATTAAAAAAAAAAAAAAAAAAAAAAAATGACTGCAAACGAGTCTTCCATACTTTAAGATGTTGTAACCATATTTTTGTTAACAAGTCGAAAAGATGTCCGGAACCTAATTTTCGCTTTTTTTTTTTTTTTTTTTTTTTTTTTGATAATTAAGCAATTTTTAGTAAAAAAAAAAAAAAAAAAAAAAAAAAAAGAAAAAAAAAAGGTACATTCTTTTGTAATTCACTTTTCTAAGACTTTAATAATTATCTTTGAAACGGTCCCAGAAAACTTATATTTACCTTTCCAGCGAATTTTAAACATGTTTTACTGAATCTGCAGTTTTACGTGATTTTTCGCTTTTTTGAGCAGTTGCGAGAACATTTTCCATTCTATTTTTTTTTCACGCATAAATATACATTTGCTTCCTTTTAGATATTAACTTAATGCTTTTATCTTTCAAACACAATCAAAAGTTAAACGAAAACTACTTTCAAAAATTAAGAAAATAAACTTTTAAGAACGAGAGTCAGTACAAGCGACGTACCTAGTCCATCCTCAATGAAAATAAGAATCCGAGATTGGTATATATATTTTTTTAGTATTTCTCTACGCCAACCGGTAAGGAGCAAGCTCCCCAACAGCGACGCCTCACTTGTAATATAGAGGCAGTGTATTGTTTAGGCCATAGTAGTAGTACACGCAGCCGCATTAGTGAAATAATAAAATGTTTTGTTTTTTTATATATAGTAAGCTATGAAAATATAGCTATGGCAATTAAGCTACACAGAAACTCCCGCATTTCATCCCCGGGGGGAATCTTCAGGCTAAAACGCATGGAGTTATTTTTGCCGGGTGTTTTTATATACACGACTGGCTAGTTAACCAATCAGTCGGATTCTTTTTTTCATTGAGGATGAACCGATATCGACGTGCGAAATATTTGATTTATTGTTAAAAAAATAAAAAATGTTGCCATCTTATAGATTTCTTAAACAAAGTTCGGCACTTCTGCCGTATATATGAAGCAGCAGATTTTCTGTCCTACTAGAAATAAAGGGAGGTAATTCAACCGGAAAAAATGCAATACTGATTTGTTTTTGGGTAACAAGAAACAATTAACAATTTCTTTTTTTTTTTTATTATATGAAGTAAAAAAATTTTAAATAAAAAACCCTAACCCTAAGAAATCAGGCGGTGTGCCTGTAAAAAATCTATTGTTTTTTGCGGCTGGTTCATTAAATTACCAATGCCTCGAAGATTAATCTCACTTAACTCCATTTTCTAAATACTAAATTCAACTTCCGGTGAATTCTGAATGAATGGTACTTGGAGAAAAAAAACGGAACTCTTCAATTTCGATTTCTTAATCGACAGTTGCTTCATATATACGGCAGAAGTGCCCAAAGTTCTATTTCATTTCGAAGTATGCCTTTTAATGTGTGAAAAGGCATTTTATTATTTAAAGAAATGTGTAAACTTTGTTATCTACTTACGTGTTAGCTGAAAATAAGATTGCACAGAAAAATGACGTAAATTCATCCAGTATTTATTAAATTATAAGAAAAAGAAAAGAAAAAACGATCTTACGTATCGGTAGACATTTCAGCTTATTAAATATACAAAGGAACTTTCGGAAAAAGTCAAAATATAAGAAAAATGGTGCCATATAGATAAAATCGTTTTTTTAATTTAATAAATACTGGATGGATTTGCGTAATTTTTGATATACAGTATTTTTTCAGCTACCACATAACAAAGTTCATACATTTCTTTAGCCATTTTTTTAAAGAGTTATTGTTAAACTGCAGAAGCATCAAAATAGTTTCGATAATATGCGTGAATTCATGTTGGATTGGCGCCATTATTATTCTCTTTCATTAACGCTAAACTTCCGGTATTAAACAACGAATAAATTTTTTAAATTACCTCCCTTTAACTATATGACAATGGCAGCGATTGGCCCATACGCGTAAAAGTTGAATTTCTTAAACAATAATAAAATACAAAATATACGAAAATTATTTTCCGTAAATTTCGGTGTACGCTAATACTTTTCCATCACAAGTAAGTATTTCGTAAAGTTTTCCTGTTATTTTAACTAGCATAATTATCTCGGAGTCGATTTGGAGAAGCGCAAAATTATTTGGGGCATTTTTAACGACAGCTAACAACCAAAAAGGGGTCATTTGTTTCGTTCTAACTGAACAGGTAGACACTAGTTTTGTTTTGAACAAAAAAACAAACTTATTCAGGTTAGTAGAAGAGTAACTTATCTTGCCTTTGGTAACATTTATTTGATGTGTTTCTTTTTAAAAAATTTTTTACCCCTTTTTCGTTCTGTTAGCTATCGTTAAAAATACCCGTTATTTGTTTTTCTCTCACGTTTTCGCGTTCTTGGCTATAATACATTTTACAAAAAAAAAAAAAAAAAAAAAAAAAAAAGTAATAAAAATGACTAACCCTACCATTAACCCAAAGCCCGAGTGGAAAGAACCCCACATGAATTCAAGTTAGTGATAGGGTTAATATTTTTTTTTTAAAATTTTAAAACTCTTTTCAACCTAGTTATCCAAACAGAAGCGACCACTCATCGACGGCCATTTTTTGTTATTGTTTCGATAAGTCAACTTAACGATAACAATCTTAGGTGTTAATCTTACAATCAGTTTCGACACAATAAAAGTATACGGGTCGGTAAAAAATTAAATTTAATGCATTTGGTAAAAGTTATTAGTTGTATTTTTCTTCTATTCCTCGGTTGGTAAGGCAACTTTATACGATAATGAACTGCGTTTTTCTTTTGTAAATCGACAAAAATATGAATACCCCCCCCCCCCCCCCAAAAAAAATAAAAATCGGCCACCTGTTTATATTCCCGAACCTCCACCGTCACTGTTTATAAAAAATATGAAATTCCCTAGATTACTTACAAACACTTCGTCCCCAAGTGAAGACGGGGGCTTTTGGTCGAGCCCCACCCGCCACGAGTGACCGCCTATCGTATCCGGCTGCCTTCCACCTCTGCCCACACGTTCTGCGCCATCAGTGGTATCCAACATGGCTTCCCTTCGTATTTTAACAGTTTTTAATGTTTTCTTTTTTCGATGGACATTCTTCATCTGATGCTGACACTTTAGTTTGGCCATAGCAACCTTGCCTTCATCCGGTTCATGGTTGTGCTCTTTCGCGTTCATTGAAACTGTGATACCGCGATCCGTGCTAATGGCCCCAGTACAGGAGAGCGAAAACCGACGGGTACATATCCAGCGAATTCGATTCTTACCGATAACGTTCTTTGTGTACATGTAACCCCTAAAACAGAGTTTCTCGCCTCCCTGGTTGTTTCTGATGATGTCCATTGTGTGAATTGAAAATTAATTATGATGAATGCATAAAATTAGGTTTTGTTTACGTTTGAAATATTAGAGATTGGTTTTTTTGTTACTGGCTTTTTTTTTTGCCCGCGCTGATTTCATTTTTGTCCTTTTAACAATGGGAGAGAAAAAAACGAACGAACTCGTGCGAGAATTGGGAAAAGAAAGAAATGCAAATATTCATAAAACAAGAAAACACAGAAAGAAAATTAAATGGTTAAAATATATTTCTATTTTATAGAACTTCTTCTAATCGGAAGCACCGGCTTGTTAACTCAACTTCCGGCCTTGTGCCACACCTTCCTCTGTGGAAAGGAAGTAAATAACAGCTGAAATTAACTGGCGTTGCCCGGGGTTCATTACATACTTTCATTTTGTTTCGCCTCTTTTCTTATTTGCCCCCCCCCCAACGTTTACTTTTTAAATATAAAGTATTTTTAAAGTGAATTAAAAAGACTGTTAGTACTTCCCTCTGTAAACAGAAAACACGCATGTGAAATATGGCAGTTATAAATAAAATAACAGTAAAGGTGTTTTTTCTTCAGATTACATAATACTAAATAGATTTTAGCGCGAAATGATTCCTCAGTTAATAATAATATAAAAATCAAAAACATAAAACCCGTTTGATCACATATACAGTTGTATTTTATCGCATTGTGTTTACACCTTCGAACTCATCATTTGCCGGAAATTCTACACAATCGTCGATAATATCTTAATGATTGAATCGGAAATGATGATTTACAATGAAATGTGTTTCGATGGGGTTTCATCCCCCCCATTAATTTTTATTTAGAAATTGTGTTTTAGTAAAAATAAAATGAATAATATTTAACTATTTAAATAGTAAAAAACAGCAAGTTTAATCGATTTCGCGAAACGCGACGAAACAAGATAATGATGATGATGATAATAATAATAATAATGATAACTACAAAATTCGGCCACATGTTTCCACCGTCAATGTTTATAAAAATATGAAATTCCCCAAATTACTTACAAACACTTCGTCCCCAAGCGAAGATGGGGGCTTTTGGTCGAGCCCCACCCGCCACGAGTGACCGCCTATCGTATCCGGCTGCCTTCCACCTCTGCCCACACGTTCTGCGCCATCAGTGGTATCCAACATGGCTTCCCTTCGTATTTGACCAGTTTTTAATGTTTTCTTTCTTCGATAGACACTCTGCGTCTGACACTTTAGTTTGGCCATAGCAACCTCGCCCTCATCCGATTCATGGTTGTGCTCTCTCGCGTTCATTGAAACCGTGATACCGCGATCCGTGCTAATGGACCCAGTACATGAGAGCGAAAATCGACGAGTACATATCCAGCGAATTCGAGTCTTATTGATTTTTGTCGGGGTGTACATGTAACCCCCAAAGCAGAGTTTCTGGCCCCCGTTTCTGTTCCTGATGATGTCCATTGTGGGAATCAGAAATGAAATATCCGATATTATGACGAATGCATAAAACAGGGGTTTGTTTACGTTTGAACTATCAGAGAATGGTGGTTTGTCTGGTGGGGTTTATATTGCGCATAATGGGAGAGGGAGAGAAAGAAAGAACTCGTGTGGAAATTGGGGAAACAAAGAGAGAGAATATAAGTTTCGTTTTTGCTTTTTTAGCAAACACTGAAAGAACGGGACGACGGTGTCAAGACAAAAAATTTCCTCTGAAAAAAAAGATACTAATTCATTTGAATATTTGTAAAAAAAAAAATTCAAAACAAAGACTATTTTCGGTGCTTATTTAGAAAAGGGTCCCTGGAAAAAATTATTTTCATGTAAAATCAGTATTTTGTACTTACTCAGGCATAGTTTCTCACTCACGGTACGCAAAAGAATTTAAAAGTATCAAGTAGAACTTTAATTAGAACGATTTTTTCATTTCCATAAGGGCGATGTACGACGTCTGTTCGCCGACATTTTGGGTGTGAGCGATCGATGGAATAGCCAAAACTCCGTTGTTATTGTTATAATTTAAAAAAGAAAGAAACACATATGCAATAATAATAAAATATATATTTATTAAATAAAAAAAATGAAAATTAAATAATTATTTTTGATTTCTTCACCGGAGTACTTTCCACGATATAATTTTATAGATTAACAAAATGTAGGTGCTTATTGCCCTTGGCTATTCCATCGATCGCTCACATCCAAAATGTCGGCGAATAGACGTCGTACATCGCCCTTATGGAAATGAAAAAATCGTTCTAATTAAAGTTCTACTTGATATTTTAAAATTCTTTTGCGTACCGTGAGTGAGAAACTATGCCTGAGTAAGTACAAAATACTGATTTTACATGAAAATAATTTTTTCCAGAGACCCTGTTCTAAATAAGCACCCTATTTTCTATTACTTTTTTTTTCGTGACTTCGCGGCGTCTCGGAAGCGCCCGAGAGTTGACGAAATTATTAATCAATCTGCCAGCAAAGGTCTCTTTTCGCGAAACAAAAAAAATGCGATAGATGTCAACGTATGTGACAAAAACAAAAATAATTTGCTTAACAAATCAAACAAAATCATATTTTGAAACTTTCCGGCATAAACAAAAAACATTTTATTTAAAAACATTTGATTAACAATGGTTCCTTTGACACAAAACAAAAATAGACATCTAATTAATAACAGTTGTTTAGCTATGGTTTGTTCGTTCTTTATTTTTATATATGTATTTTAGTTTGATTTTCGTCGTAATTTATCGGCTGCCAGTCTTCAATTTAGCATTTGGCAGTTTTCGCCTCATTTTAGCCTCGTCAACGTTCGGCCGCTTCCGTAATCTGCCACAAAACGCAGTAAAATTTAATTGTTGACTGATCTGTATATTTTGAACTTATTGAAACCGTTTGAAAAAATTTTCTATTTTAAGATAATTTGAACTATATCGAAGCTTTTGGACTAACGTGGCCAGCCATTTTGTTTTTACAAATTCGAAAAAGAAAAAAAACTTACAAAAAAAACAAGCCGCGCGTGCGTGGTCCCCCTCTGTATGTGACGAGTGTAAAATGCAATAAATTTGGGCAATTTGGGGCATTTTTGACCCTCTGGGGGCGCGAACCAGAATTTTTCTGAGGTCAAGGATGCTCATTTTATATTCAGAACAATTGCCCTACATTTTTGCCAAGTTTCAGAAAAATTGAATGGATGGATCAAACGTTATGGGAGAAAAGGGTAATTTTTTGCCATTTTGGGGGCTTTTGAGCCCCTGATCGCGCGATCCAGATTTTTTTCCAAGATCAGCGATACTTATCTTCTGGTTAGGAACAATTGCTTCCACATTTTGGCCAAGATTCGGAGAAATTGAATGGATGGATGAAAAATGTCATTTTTTGCCATTTTAGGGCGTTTTGAAACCCTGGGGGGCTAACCAGATTTTTTTTTCAAAAATGGGAGAATGTCACTTTCTAACCTGACCAAAGTTACAACTTCATGCAAAATTTCAGAGAAATTCAATGGATGGTTGCGGAGAAAAATCCGGACAGACGGACGGAAATGCCTCAAAACATTTACAATCTGAAAAACTATGCAAGTCGATAGAAAAGTAAAATTCATTGTGTTTGGTAAAAATTATTTGTTATATAAATTTTTCACCCTATTTTCTGTTGCTAACTATACTACACTTTTTATATTTTAATGAAACTCCATCAACATCTGAGGGTCAAGCAGCCATTTTGTATATTATTTCTCGTTTATCAAAAGAGAACTTTGAACAAAATCTAATTTTGAATTTTAAAAAAACCCAAAAACCGTAAAACCAGTTTACGAACATTTAACTTATACAGGTCGGTAGAAAATTAAATTTTAATGCGTTTGGCAAAAGTTATTTGGTGTGTAATTAATATATATATATTAAAGTGTCGCTGTCGAGTATAGTAATTAACGTTACCAAATCATATGTTTGAATCTTGAACACGCTTAAAATGTAATCAAATTCTTAGCCGTTAAGCAATCAAACTTTTGAATCTTGCACGCTCTTAGAACGTAATCACGCTCTCATGTAACATCTCAATATGATAGACGCTCATTTTAAGTTGTAAATTACTTATAATAATAATAATAAAAAACATAAAAAAAAAAAAATTAACACCGCCTGAAGATGATTTGACAGAATCAAATCGAAAGTACTCGCAAAAAAGAAAAGAAAATGGAACAAGAAACACATGGAACTTACCGAAACACTAAATGGATTATTCAAAAATTGAAAAAATAAAGTGTTATCAAGCGAAAACACTCTTATTTAATAATGTTTACCTAAATATATAAATATATATATACATATACATATATAGATAATGTTTCTGAATTTTTGAGATGAGGATTAATAATTTGTATAATCTGGAATATTCGGACTACTCTTAAAACGTAATCAAATTCTTAGCATCTCAATATTACAGACACTCTTTTAAAGTAGTAAATTACGAGCTGTTATAATAAAAAGCACTCAACAGTAAAGCCATATTTTTTTTAAGAAACCAAGACTAACACCGCCTGAAGATGATTTGACGAATCAAATCGAAAGTACTCGCGAAAAAGGAAAGAAAATAAAACAAGAAACACATGGAACTTACGTACACCAATTTGACCAAAACACTAAAATGAACGATTCGAAAAATTGAAAAAACAAAACAAAATTAAAGTCTTATAAAGCAAAAACACTCAGTGTTATTTAATAAGGTTTGCTTAAATGAAAATATGCTGCCGAAATACACACACACACATTGGCTTGAATGCCTACTGGGGAGGACTTGAATGCCTACTGGACACCACCCTCGGATGTCTTCGGTCTCTCTGTACAGGGGTTTGTCAGAGACCCTGACATAAGGATACTTTTTATTTGAAGTAAACCCTGACCAAATTAAAAAAAAAAATGCTGTGCTGTCCCCTCAAGCCATTCAGCACGTCTCCCGAATTGCAGACGGTGTCACCCACTCTATCAATAGAGGGCAGCTTAGAAGCCGTTGACAATGAGGAAATTAATGATAAAAAATATGAATAAAAACAAAAATAAATACTGGCAGGCCGGCACCCAGGATAAAAAGGACCCATCAACTCGTTCATACACCAGGCGGGAAGATGTAAGCAATGGTATGAACCTTCCTGCCCCTAGAAATGGTGCTCCAGCCATGACAAATTTTCATTCGTAAGAGTGCAATAGTAATAAAATAACAAAAATATCAGTCAAAATAAAAAAGAGAAAGAAACTGTCTCCTTAAGTTTAAAGAAAAAAAAGTTTTACTTTTTAGTAATGACAATATCATTAGTATTAAATTCGCCAAAAACAACAGAAAAACATGCAGTAGTCGAAAATGAATACTAGCTTAAAAATAAGTTTCAGAAACTTTAAAAATTGCATTTTTGTTTTTAAAGAAAGGAACACGATCCGATTCAAATGAAGACTGAACTTTATTCAATATTAATTTTCTTAAAAAAAAAGAAAAGTGTAGTATGTGTTCTGAGACTACAGTTCATCTTTTCTGTCCTCGGTCAGTGGAGGAGAAATTCTTATAAACTGAGACAATTTTTATTCTTGTCCAAATCCAGAGTGTCCCTGTTTGGGAGCTGGATTTTCTCCACAGTAAAAACCGATCTCGTGTCTAACTCTGCCCTCGTGGGGAGGTAAGTCAATAGGAACACACGTAATTACTTATCGACTACCGCTGGTATTTGTTTTTTGCCAATTTAATACTTTCTTTACTATTTCAAAAATTAAACTGGTGTAACAAAAAGTAAACAACCTTTTTTCTTCAAACATAAGGGGACAGTTTTTATTTTTTGAAAATAGTTATTTAACATATTTCACCCCAAACAAGGCAGGCCGCCACTGTAGACGTAAGGGGTTACTGAGAATTACCATGTAGGTTTTGGGTGTCATCCTAAGTTGGGAGCTGTGTAGCGAGATGTCTGTTTACATTAGTTTTAAACCTCTGCATGTCGGTATAGTCGGGAAAACAGGGAGCAGGAGTTCCAAAAGCTGGCAGCACGAGGAAAGAAGCTCTTCGAGTAGAAGGCTCTCCGGCATCTGGAGACCTCCACAGTGAATAGATGGTATTTAGCCGATTGTCGGGTTGGTCAAGTGTATTTACGTCGAGGAGGCACTGGAGCAGCAAGTTCATCGGAGAACAATCCGTTGAAGTACTTGTAAAACAGGTACAAGGACACAACATTGCAGCGATGGGACAGGGGCTGGAGCTTGGTGGATAATGAGGGACCTATTAAGTTGCCGACTCTTTTTTTGGACCTTGTCTAAGAGGGAGAGACTAGTGGATGATGCACCAGCCCAGATGTGGCAACAATACTCCATGCATGGGCAGATGGTGGCTTTGTAGATATACAGGATAATGTCAGGTGGGTCAGTCCAGCCAATTTCAGTGAGGGCTTGGAATTGATGTTCTCCAAATCTCCTGAAACTTTCAGATTCTTTTAGTACCATTGAAAGGAGTAAATCCTGAAAATTTCAGCTCAATTCCTTTTTCCGTTCAAATTTTATGGCCTTTTGAAAATTTTCATATCGCTGAAATTTTTTCGACACTGAGGATTTTCTCAATTTTGGAAGCCAATTTTCAGAAATTGTTATATTTAAAAAGGTCTGGATGAACTGCTTTCAATTATGTCCATAGAATACTATAAGAATCAGTTAAATTCATGGTTTCTAACCAAATTGGAAAAAATGTACGGAGCTAACAAAAATGACAAAAATTGAAAAAATCACCCCAAAAAGTCAAATTTTGAATTTTTAAAGAGTAAGTTCTTGCTAACAATCAACCCAAAATCCTTTTAATGCTTTAAACCTTATAGTATGCTATGAATACTTCCTCAAAAAAAAAAATTTAGGTGTTGAAAAAAAAAAAATTTGAAATTATGGGGTACCAAATATGGCAAAAAGTCCGCAAAACTTAAATTTTACGGACTTTTTTCCATTTTAGAATGGTAATAACTCAGTAACGGTTGCTCAGAACCATATAAAACTATATATTTTCTTGAAGAACACCTTGAGCTCTATTCAAACATGTAAAATAAACCAGTTTATAAACATCGTACTAAAATCTATGGGACATCAAAAATCACAAAATTTTAAAAATTTTAACTTTCGACGAAGTTCAGAGGCCTGGAACTTGTGGCCAAGAAAAAAAATGGATTCGATTTTATGATTTTCTCAAAGAATAGACTTTCAGGTTTTAGAAAATTATCATGAGGATGGCAAACAGGGCTTTTACTCTTTAAAATGGTGCTTTCTATCATGGCACCTTTCAATATCCAAATCTGGCCTTTTCTACCATCTGCTTATAGTTTCGCAATAAAAAAACAAGTTTTAATCAAAATTTTCAACACATTTTAAAGAAATGCTATATATAGTGTAGATAGAATATCTTTCATTGGACAGAGAGATATTAATATAATAAACTTTGATAAAAATAAGAGTCCTAATCAAAATAACTTTCAGCCTTTCCCATAGTTATTTTATCGAAACAGTAAAACCTTCCTGTGCTTCCAGTAGATGGTGTATCAACTTCACAGTACACATCTTCAATTGGAACCCAACAAACGTCATCACGCTGTGGCCAATAAAACTTTTCAGAAGGTCCTTTAGGATGGAGGAATTTTACATTAACATCACCATGTTCATTTGATACATCATTCGCAACACAGAAGTACCAAAGGTACACGTAGTCATCACCAATTTATTCCTGACAACACAACCATGAGTCTAACTATGAAGAAGACATTCTTTGCAGATCATTCGAAGCAGATAAGTGTAATTGATCAGGGAGAATTGAAGGGAGAATTGAATTGTAAATTGAGAATTGAAGACATCAAATCAGGTAGATTTTATGTATGTCAGTACGATAAAGATTGGTACTTCTGTGTTGCGAATGATGTATCAAATGAACATGGTGATGTTAATGTAAAATTCCTCCATCCTAAAGGACCTTCTGAAAAGTTTTATTGGCCACAGCGTGATGACGTTTGTTGGGTTCCAATTGAAGATGTGTACTGTGAAGTTGATACACCATCTACTGGAAGCACAGGAAGGTTTTACTGTTTCGATAAAATAACTATGGGAAAGGCTGAAAGTTATTTTGATTAGGACTCTTATTTTTATCAAAGTTTATTATATTAATATCTCTCTGTCCAATGAAAGATATTCTATCTACACTATATATAGCATTTCTTTAAAATGTGTTGAAAATTTTGATTAAAACTTGTTTTTTTATTGCGAAACTATAAGCAGATGGTAGAAAAGGCCAGATTTGGATATTGAAAGGTGCCATGATAGAAAGCACCATTTTAAAGAGTAAAAGCCCTGTTTGCCATCCTCATGATAATTTTCTAAAACCTGAAAGTCTATTCTTTGAAAAAATCAAAAAATCGAATCCATTTTTTTTCTTGGCCACAAGTTCCAGGCCTTTGAACTTCGTCGAAAGTTAAAATTTTGTGATTTTTGATGTCCCATAGATTTTAGTACGATGTTTATAAACTGGTTTATTTTACATGTTTGAATAGAGCTCAAGGTGTTCTTCAAGAAAATATATAGTTTTATATGGTTCTGAGCAACCGTTACTGAGTTATTACCATTCTAAAATGGAAAAAAGTCCGTAAAATTTAAGTTTTGCGGACTTTTTGCCATATTTGGTACCCCATAATTTCAAATTTATTTGTTTTCAACACCTAAATTTTATTTTTTGAGGAAGTATTCATAGCATACTATGAGGTTTAAAGCATTAAAAGGATTTTGGGTTGATTGTTAGCAAGAACTTACTCTTTAAAAATTCAAAATTTGACTTTTTGGGGTGATTTTTTCAATTTTTGTCATTTTTGTTAGCTCCGTACATTTTTTCCAATTTGGTTAGAAACCATGAATTAAACTTATTGTTATAGTATTCTATGGACATAATTGAAAGCAGTTCATCCAGACCTTTTTAAATATAACAATTTCTGAAAATTGGCTTCCAAAATTGAGAAAATCCTCAGTGTCGAAAAAATTTCAGCGACATGAATATTTTCAAAAGGCCATAAAATTTGAACGGAAAAAGGAATTGAGCTGAAATTTTCAGGATTTACTCCTTTCAATGGTACTAAAAGAATCTGAAAGTTTCAGGAGATTTGGAGAACATCAATTCCAAGCCCTCACTCAGATTGGCTGGACTGACCCAGGTGTGAGGAGTTCACTAGCACGGTAGCGGCAACCTACCTTCTTTGCTGCAGCCATGACAATGACTTCAATGTATTTGTTCCAATTCATGTTACCTGTGAAGGTTAGGCTGAGTAGTTTGAATGTTAAACTCTCAGGTAGGGTGTTATTTGCCATGACAATCAGTGGTTTAAGAGGTTTCTTGTAGTTATTGAAGGAAAGGAGCTTTGTCTTTGCGGCATTAAAAGTTACCAACCATTTATGGCCCCAATCCACTACAGCCTTGGGACCAATAGCTTCTTTCCTTGTGCTGTCGGCCTTTGGAACTCCCTCCCTGCTCCCGGTTTCCCCGATTGTACCGACATGCAGAGGTCTAAAATTTAGTCCCAACATTTCTGTAAGAAGTAAACAATGTTTTGTTTAAGCATAAGAGGAAATATTAATTAGAAAAAAAAAAAAATCGAGTTTTACAAAAATAAACTCGGTTCCATATAATCTTTATGGCTGAACGCTGTGACTAAATCCATTTCATTTTTAATTTAAAATAATTTCGCAAGATGATATTTCAGTTCAATTCGATCTGACGGGCAGAGATTGCCTTGAATATGACATAAGGGTTGCTTCGCTGCCGTGCCTATATTACTAGAAAAGCAGCAGCAGCCCTAATAGTAAACTTGCCCGGTAGTTTATTATTTGTGTATAACTAAATCAGCCACTCCAATACATTCAGCATGTTATAGTTAAAAAAATATATACAATTTTTGAACTACGGCATATCGCCCTTCCCCAAAAAGTTATGTCATCTAATCATCATGTTAGCAAAAAAAAAAAAAAAATCCAATATAGGTTATCCTACTAACGGTGCTTCCACACAAAATGCGATAAATTACGTGTATAAGCATTAGGAAAGTTATTATGTTGTTGTTTTTGTTAAATAACCAAGAAATCATTTCGAGTTAAAATCCAAGTAGTATTACACATGAAAACGTGCGAAAAGCACTGTTCAAATCTATAATTTATCGAAGAAATTTGTAAATAATCCCAAGTTCGTACAATATGGTTACCAAGTGTCACGTTTTAGATCGACCGGAATGTGCTGAACGAAAAACGAACCCTTCACAGAAAGCAATAAGCAATAAAGTTTACAAGTGTTAATAAACAAATATTTGTTAACATTAAATTATTTTTATACGTAATTTAAATTTTTAAAATAAAATATATTTATAATTACACACGGCTTTGCTTCGTTTCGTTTCTCCAGGTCAACAATTCTGTTTTTCTATCACATCGTCAGAAGGCGATAAGTCTTTTAACACGTCTTCTTTTCTATTTTACTAATTAATAGTAGATTGATTTTTATTGATTTTACCCCAAAAACCTTCCTACTATTATAATATGAATAAAAAATAAATAAATAATTAAAATTAAAAAATTAAAAATTAAAAATAAAAATAAAAACTACTAAAATTTTGAACTTTTTCGCTAATGGGATAACCTATTTTATTTACTTCTTTACGTATAGATACGTCCAAACGCGAACAAAACTTTATTATCGAGTAAATGCATACATTCTTAGTTGTTGGATAACCCACACTCCCCCATCGGGTAAATCTTATTTCATTCATTCAAATTGCTTAACACTCAACCCCCCCCCCCCCCAAAAAGCTTTCTTCTTGTCTACTTAATGACTACCGAATTTTACATCATACGCAGCAACTACAATGTGCTTTGTGACCTCTTCTTCACACACCAGTTCTGCAGAGAGGGCTTCATGGAAACTCAAAAGCCGTACCTGAGACGATTTCGGCTAAATCGTCGGAAGACATCTTTTTTGGTTTGGGGGTCGCTGCACCGTGGAACAGGCTGCCAGAAGCCGTGGTCAGCCTACAGAATACGAAACTGTTCAAGGCAGCACTTATCTTTGGAAAATTACCCCTCACATAAGCAGCTGGGGACGCGGTTCTGGCATTAGACACCAGCCAGAATTTAAATATACCCTTTCGATAAGTTTTTTCACCCGGACGGCAAGTCATGAACTCCACGAAACCCAGCAAAGAATGTACCATAATCGATTTTGTATCCTTAGAAAAAAGGCAGCATTCTCTGTCCGTGATTTTGCTTCGGAGAACAGCCTACCAGATGTTGTGATGTCTATCATATCCAGGATTAAAGTTGCCTAAGAAAAACATTCAGACGGTATATAGATGTACACATATTCTAACTGTCCCTTTACATGGCTTGTTGCACTATTTTTTTGCCAATAAATTTGCTTTGTCATAATTATTACCAGGGGTAAGGTCGATGATAGCCGCGTAAGAAGCGTGATGTTGTATGGCAGTAAATGTTGGGCCCTCACCAAAGCCTTACTTGCTAGACTCCAGATGTTGGATAATGGCCCTATGGGAATGGACGTATCTGTTGGAAATCGGTTTGACTTGCACGAGTTAACACGGGTGCAGAATAGGGCTTGTTCTCACAGTCAGAGCTAACAGACGTGACAAGGTTACCGTGTGATGAGACCCCAGATCAAGGGTCAGTCTGCACCTGCGAGAGACTGTGACGTCATTCGTTCTCGTGAGAAGCGAGTTTTCGTCAGTCTGATTCGGAAGGCGAACCGAGCAGGACGTGCGATTCACGATGTAAAAATAAGGGAAATATTTCCCTTAAGGGAATACAAGCGAGAGAAATCCTTACCCCCCCTCTCTATGACTGGTTAAGAAAACATTGTTAACTAACTATGATAAAGTAGTGATTTGCTCTTTCCCTCTCTCTCGACGTAGTGAATGACCCCCAGTTGAAATAACGCTTGTAATAAAATGAATTAAATTTAAAAGAAGAGTTTGTCTTCGGAGTGCGCCATGAGGCTTTTGTTGCAGACACGGATGGCGTGGTTCACGGCAGGAAAGAAAGAACAAAGAATTCATCCACTAGACGACACACCACCCTCTACAACAGATGAGGGAGAAAATTAAGGTATGCAACACAGAGAAATGACGGGGCAATTATTAGGTGGATGTGCCATGTAAAGCCGGACCAGATCCAGAACATTAGATCAGACACTCTACTTGAATAATTGGCCATCTTAAAACTTGATGTCCTAATAAGGGCAAACCGTCTTCGCTGGTTCGGGCATGTTGAGAGAAGTAAGGGGCATATCAGCACATGCAGAGACCTAAGACTGGGCAGTAAAAAGATAGTTGGACGCCCTAGGAAGACATGGAAAGAAACCATCAGGCAATATCATAAACAGTGGAAAATGGACAGTCAATCCCTACAATCGTGATTACTGGCGACTTCGCATATGGACAGCCAGACAATGTCGAACCTCTTGTCAAAGGGAACATAGACGATAAACCTGGATAGTGAGTGAGTAATAACTACTAATGAGTTACTACAACAGTCCAAAGACAAAATATTACACTCACATTCAGAGTCTTGCTAAAAACACTGGTCCCCATCACCTCATTTGGAGGGCATCCGGCCTATAAAATTTTTGCCTCAGTTAAGGAAATTACTTTAAAAGAAACGTGATTGGAGATAAGGTAAAAGTCAATTTCAAAAAGCCGTTCAACATATGCCAGCATGTAAAACAGACATGAGAAAGAAGAAGAAGATGATGATGAAGATGATGATGATGATGAAGATGATGATGAAGATGAAGATGATGAAGATGATGAAGATGAAGCTGATGATGATGATGATTCTTGAACCAGAAAACGAAACAAGGATTTCAAAATACAAGTCAAAAATGTGAGGCTAAACTTCCGGTCGACATATCGTACAAAACTAAATTAGTTGTTTTTTTTTAATGCGTTACATGTCCAAACTCTGTTGCATAAATCCTATTTCAGTCACCTGAAACATTTTGTTTTAACTTATTTCAAGCTTTAGTCACAGCTACTTAATGAGTAGCGAGATTGTTTAGTCATACCCGCAAACGCATTACTATAACAGCCACATCATCTACAGATCAGGAATTTAGAACAGAATCGGTAATTGTATCGGAATTGGGGAAAATTTAGAAATCGTCCCATCGCTAATTATAATGATTTATAGTTATATGCTATTAGAGATTAATAAACTATTAGTGTTGGCGTCTATTCCATTGTTCGATAGAGATAGTATATTTGCGATCTACCAAGTGATGAATCAACGTATTGCACACTCCCGAGCAGACCAGAAACAAGACGTAGTGGCTTGATACAAGGTCGAGACGGAATTTGTGGCAGTGAATTTGGCCATTTTATTAACGAATAAGGAAGATACAACAACATTTTACTTTGCCCACATTCATGTATTTGGAGATTTTAATGTTTACCGTAAACATTGGCTTGGTTTCTCAAACTCCACAGACGCATAGCTTCTTTATTGCGCATTGCCTTTAACAAACTCTTTAGGCCGGTGTTAACCACGAAAAGATGTAGTCTGAATTGGTTGATTTCACATGTACATACATTTCGGAAAGAAGTGTTTAATGTGACTGAGACTATGACAACAGAAATACACGAGTTAGACGGATCCTTACAACAATATTTTCAATTGTTGGCCGAAATGAGCAAGGTAGGTCAGACAGGACAGTCATTGGCAATGTTATTAGAGCATGTACGAGCAGTTAGATACCCTAGTGAGAACATGTCTATCACCAAGTATAGTGCCCCGTGGAACTTTGCGGGAGGTATTAACTGTCGACCCCACTGAACAATTATGAAGGTATGAGTTTAGTGTTGGGACCAATAATTAGAATCAGAAAAATCGGAACACTTATGAAGGTATTATAATGCCTTGGGATGTGTTACGCTATTTAGAGATTAATAAACTATTAGTGTTGGTGTCTATTCCATTGTTCGATAGGGATAGTATATTTGAGATGAATTCACTTATTCTGTAATCTCGAGCAGACCAGAAACGAGACGTAGTGGCTAGATACAAGGTGGAGACGGAATTTAATTATGGCCAAATTCAATGTTATTAACGAATGAAGAAGTGAATAATTGTAAAACGGATGCCCTGTATCAGTGGATCCGATTCATGTAACAGATAATCTTGCGTTGAGCATACTTGAATTACTGGTGCAACTTCAGAAAAGCCTCAATCAGGAAAAACAAACTAAAAATAAAGACAAACTGGTATTATGTATGTGACCGTGACCAAACAAAGACACCGTACACTAAAAATTACGAAAATTGAGCAAGTAGTTTTTTTTATCACACAATCAAATTTTGTCATTTTTTTCCCATGCTCATTTATCACGTCTCCATCTTTGAAAACAAGGGACGTAAGTCAGCCCAGCTTGTCGTGACAAGCGAGTGTGGGGGAAAAAAAAAAAAAAATGACAAAATTTGATTTTTCGTGCAACTTCGGAAAAGCCTCAATAAGGAAAAACAAATAATAAATACATATTTTTGTATATGTATTTATTATTTGTTTTTCCTTATTTAGGCTTTTCCGAAGTTGCACAAAATTATTTTAAAAGAGATAAGGAGAGGATCAGAAGGAATTGCTAAGTAAAGGTATAAAGGAATGTCGTACTGCCTTCCATAGTCATGTATCAGATGGGATTGGGACAGTGGTCAGCAAAAGAAGAGATTGAATTATCTAGGGTAGCCCACCCAAACAATAAGAGTGGCACCCCCATTGTCTGTGATAGAGTTATCCATGGGATGTGCAGCCCTTTAGGGGGGAAGGGGGCTCGACTTCCCTTACTATCAGGCTGGGGAGGGTTTTTTTTTCCATTTCTTTTTCTTTTGTTCATCCCAAAAAGGAGATATCACAACTGAAGCGTAAAGTAGGTGTCAGACTTTTGGGGGGAAGGGGGAGTGGGGTGGAGCGGCATTTATGGGGAGCTTGGTAGCAAGATGTTTCTTCACATTACATTTTAATTTCCGCACGTTTGTAAGGTTGGAGAACAAGGAGGGACTTCCAAAGGCAAGTGGTCCGAAGAAATAAGCTGTCAGAGTAGAAAATGTTCCGATATCTAGGGACCTCTACAGTGAAGGAATGGGATTTTGCTGCTTGTAGGGTGTGTCAGGAGTATTTACGTTAGGGGGGTACTAATGCAGTTGTTGACATTTATTGGATGTGTTTCTAACAGTATATTGTTGTCCAGGTTTCAGTTTTTGTGTGCTATCGACCGGCCCAGTGTCCACCATGTTTTTTTCTCTCATGGAAACGGAAGAGTGGATATGGCTTGTTTTGAACAAAAAACAACCCTTTAAAATAAGTAAAAAAAAAACAACCCTTTAAAATAAGTAAAAAAAAAACAACCCTTTAAAATAAGTAAAAAAAAAACAACCCTTTAAAATAAGTAAAAAAAAAACAACCCTTTAAAATAAGTAAAAAAAAAACAACCCTTTAAAATAAGTAAAAAAAAAACAACCCTTTAAAATAAGTAAAAAAAAACAACCCTTTAAAATAAGTAAAAAAAAACAACCCTTTAAAATAAGTAAAAAAAAAACAACCCTTTAAAATAAGTTAAAAAAACAACCCTTTAAAATAAGTTAAAAAAACAACCCTTTAAAATAAGTTAAAAAAACAACCCTTTAAAATAAGTTAAAAAAACAACCCTTTAAAATAAGTTAAAAAACAACCCTTTAAAATAAGTTAAAAATACAACCCTTTAAAATAAGTTAAAAATACAACCCTTTAAAATAAGTTTAAAATACAACCCTTTAAAATGAGTTTAAAATACAACCCTTTAAAATGAGTTTAAAATACAACCCTTTAAAATGAGTTTAAAATACAACCCTTTAAAATAAGTTAAAAAAACAACCCTTTAAAATAAGTTAAAAAAACAACCCTTTAAAATAAGTTAAAAAAACAACCCTTTAAAATAAGTTAAAAAAACAACCCTATAAAATAAGTTTAAAAAACAACCCTTTAAAAGAGGTTAAAAAAACAAATAAACTTATCCAGGTAGTAGATGAGTAACTTAAGTTGCCTTTGGTAACATTTGTTGCACATTTGTTTGTTGACCCTGTTCTTGTTGTGTTGATTATTGTAAAAGATGATACCTCCCACTCTCACGTAAAGACTGACAAGCATATGCACTCGCTCGGAGTCTAAATTTGTTACAACACACTCCCCTTGACTAAAAAACTAAATCTAGAATCAGAATATCTGACGTACATGAGTTTCAGATTTACCCTACAATGCAACGTTAGTTATATATTTTTCTTTTACTGTTCTCCTTTGACCCAAGACTGTACCCCACTCGCCTATGTCTCCGGTGGTGTAGACGCAGCACTTTCCTTAGATCCGAGTGTCCACGCTCAGATTTTTTGGAGATTGGAGATTTTAATGTTGACCACAGAGATTAACTTGGTTTCTCAAACTACACAGACATAGCTGATCTATTGCATATACCTTTTCAAAAACTGACGCTCTCGACCTGCCTCCCAGATTTTTAAGACCAGCAAGCATCACTTCTTGACAACACGGATGTCCATAGCAAACTCGGGAACAGTGATCACCTTGTGATAATGATTAATATCACCCTAAACTTATGATCCAAAACTGAAGTGCCGTTACTGAAAACGAGAAAGTACGACTAACGGGCTGATTAGGAATCCATCATTTTATCTCTCTGCTGAACAGTGCGCAAATGAGTCAACAGATTGGGTCAAAGCCGGTATAGTAAGCCCCACTATCCGCAATGGTTCACTTCGGCCTGTGCAGCTTCTATTGCGCATATGCAGCAAGCATTCCATCGTTTCAACCGCCATAAGTCAGCTACAAATAAACAAAAATTCATAGCATCAAGAAACCATTGTAAGAGTGTACTAGCCGCAGCTAAAAGTAGGTATACCGAGATGACCAGAAAACGCATCGAGTCGCAGAAATTTGGAACTTGTGATTTCTGGAAAATCTATAATAGTGTTGTTAATAATGGGCAATCAACAATTCTCCCCCTATCCAACAACTATGATGTCGCTGGCACGGCAACGGATAAAGCTGAACTGCTGGCCTAGTGGTTCACCGTAAACTCCACTTTGGACCCCACAAACAACTCCCTCTCTAATTTCCCACTACGGACAGAAACCACACTTGATGATCTGATCATCAGCCATTCCCATGTCTTGGATATCATAAAAAAAAAATGTGACACCTCCAAACCATGTGGACCTGATCTTATCCCTTCTATAGTGTTAAAAAAAAAAAAAGAAAAAAAAAAAAGCGCTGCTGAGCTGGTACCTTTTCTCTCCAAACTATAAAAACAAATGCCTTACTGAATCTTGCTTCCCTGATAGCTGGAAAATTTCCATTGTGATACCAGTGTTCAAAAACTCTGGTGAAAGAACTGACCCACAAAATTATCGCCTCATCAGTAGATAGTTCCTATTTACTTGCCTCCACACAATGGCGAAGTTAGACACAAGGTCGGTTTTTAATGTGGGGAAAATCAAAAAAGAGATTCTAGATTAGAACAAAAATATAGATTGCCTCAGTCTAGAAAAACTTCTTCACTGAGGACAGAATAGACTAAATGTAGCATAAGAACAGATACCACACTTTGTTCCGAACCAAAAAAGCCAACCTCCCTAAATTTACGCGACAGATTTATTAACGCGAGTAGAGAAGATTAGTGTTGAACCATTGAAATCCAAATTAAACCTTGTCGATAGGGCAACTTCAAGTGGAAGGGATAATCTGGCCACTATAATTAACTGGCCAGTCTTGTATTAGTAATTCTCATTATTCCACTGTTTGACATTATGAGTGAAGTTAAATTATTTATTTATAAAACAAACTAATTTAAATTATGTATAAAAATATTTCTTTCATAAGATTTTTTTTTTTTTTTTAAATATATACAAACATAAAAGATTTTTATAAATATTTTGAAAATGAGGTAAACTGAACAAAAACCAGAACTTTCATTATCCCAGAAAGCACCAGTAATTTTCAAAAATTAGGAGAAAAAAAAATGTATAAAAATATGGCACAAGAATTTTTTAAAAATTTATTAAGAAAATGAACAAAATAATGTGAAATAAATATTTTTATAATTTTTTTTTTTTTTAATGATTAATCAATTTTACTACAAGACTACTTTGTTTCTGTAATAGTTATTAACGATACGGTTTTTATGTGAGGAAAAGAGGCACTCTTGATTGTGTAAAAAAAGATTGCCTCAGTCCAGAAAGACTTCTTCACTAACTGAGAACAGAATAGACTAAGTGTAGCAAAGGAACAGATACTACACTTTGTTCCGAGCCAAAAGGCCAGCCTATATTTAATGGATTCTTTAAATTTACGCGACAGAAAATGTCTGAAATATAAGTTTTGAACCATTGAAATCCAAATTAAGTTTTGTAGAGAGGGCAAGTTCAGGTTGAAGGGATAACCTGGCTACTATAATAGACTGGTCAGTCTCGTATTCGTAATTCTCATCATTCCAGTGTTGCCATTATCAGCGTTATGGCTGCTGAGGAGGCGTAAAAGAATGTTAATTAAACAACATACATTGACAGGTATCGACCCAAAATTTCGATGTACTTGCATGACATTTTTCTTCAAATTATTATCCTGAGGAAGTCTTACAATAAAGACGAAACGTTGATGAATATATAAAAAATATCTCTTGGTTTTTTACTTTTTCATTTCCCATTGACAGGTAAGTCCACGAGCAAAGAAGGAACAGCATTTAATGCACTTTACTGAAATCGATTCAATATATTCGAGAATTCTTTACTTCTCAAGTTGATGATAACCTGTGTCGGACATCATCATCATCATCATCGCCATATTTGGTTTAACGTCCGTTTTATACTGGCATGTGTTGGACGGCTTTAAGAATTTGACTTCCAAACTAACCTATCTCTGGTCAGCTTATTATTTTTAGCACTTCCTACCTCTTTTCTTGACCTTCCCATGTCAACTGGACTTGCTACCTCAACTGTTCTGCATCTACTGATCCCAAAACTGTCATCCATTCTGCTTTTCATCAGATCTGAGCCGTCTTAAAGGCTTGCGTTACCTGCGTTGGACATCATCATCATCACCACCATATTTGATATACCGTCCGTTTTACATACTGGCATGTGTTGGGCAGCTTTAAGAAATTTACTTCCAAACTAACCTATCTCTGATCAGCCCCCCCCCTCTTTCCTTGGCCTTCCCATGTGAACTGGACCTGCTACCTCAACTGTTCTACATCTACTAAACACCTGAACTCTCATCCATTCTTTCCACGTGGCCATACCATCGAAGCTTTCTGTTCCGCACTCTTCACCCTAGACTGTTAACATTTAATCTTTCTCTGAGCTCATCAGATCTGAGCCTGTCATTAAGACTTGCGTTACACATCCATATATCATTCTCATATCATTTCTCTCCATGCAACGCATGTCCTCAACTCTTACTGTATGTAAAGGAAAAAATATTGAATCTAGGCTTGACCTACTAATATTTTCAGCAGTCAGCTAACAGGTTAATCTCTCTCTCATTATATATATATATATATATATATATGCACATACACATATATCCCTTTGTCCCCCCCCCCCTCTATCTAACGGACCTTTAAAAGGATTTTTTTTTTTTTTTTTTTTAAATGTTAGTTTGGATTTCAATTTGGCCTTTTTAAAAAATGGCCTTGTTTTTCGATTATTGTACATAAACACCTGTTTTATAGTAATTATATTAAGAAAAAAAACGTTATAATGAAGTAACTTTTGACTTGAATTTATTTTAATTGAAATAATTATCTTATGTTTTTAATACTTTTTAATTTTATAAATAATTAAAGTAGAAATTAAAAAAATTGTTTTAATTTTGTTTTGTTTTTAAATTTTAACTATTCGACTAACCGTAAAATAAAAAAAGCATTCAATGAAGGCTTATATCTAATACAGCAATGTGTACTTTGTCCGTGGGAAATTTGACTAAGTTTGAACTGCCGATTTAAATTTTCAATTTTTTTCTTTTTTAATGAATATTTGTTTTAGCGCTGTTTTTTTTTTCCGTAAATTTTTTTTTTTTTAATCTTATCGTCGTGAATCCACTTTAGTTAATTACATTTTATCTACGAATCATCTTTGAAATAATCTTCGAAAACTGATATTTATTTTTCAAAAACGTTTTTCTCTTAAATTGTAAAGTTAATATTAAAACACCAAAAACCTAACCCTTAACTTCTGCTATAATCTTACTTAAACAAAAAGTTTGAATTATCTCCCTTGAAATTCATGACAATGTCGATAAATGTCGACGATTGCCGCGTAAGATTAAATGTAGAATGTCTTAAATAGCAATAAAGAAATTACTTAATTATTTTCCGTAAATTTTGGTGTACGTGCATTTTTTTTTACGCCACAAGTTAGTATTTCCGAAAGTTTTCATGTTATTTTAATTTAAACTAGGAATCGGTTTACTTTAATACATTTGACTAAAAATTCGTAATAAAAATGACTTACCCTACCACTAACACGAAGTCAAAGTGCCCCCCCCCCCCATAGTTAATGGTAGGTGACTTTACTATGTGTGAAACAAAGTTATCAAAACAGAAGCGACCACCTAAAAGAAAGCGATCGCCATTTCTTTTTTGTTTCGTATTTTGATAAATCAACATTAACGATAACAAATTCAGAGATGTGTGGAAACTGATTGTGATAAAAACGCATAATAAGGGCCGGCTGACTGGCTAGTGGGCCGTGCGCAAAACCAGTTTGGCCTTTTTAGGGTCAAATGTCACGAATTTGGTGTGTTTTGGCCATCTAAAATTCCGTTTGGCCTTTTTTGTGTGAATATTCTGGAGTTCACTTATGCGGGGCCAGGCGTATCGCAGAATTGAAAACATTAACAAATACTTCGCTAAAAATGACAAACAAACACAGAAAATTTTTTTAAAAATAAAAATGAAAAAGTGCCCATTTCTCGCAAAAAACCCTTATAAATACTCGTGTCACTTCGCTAAAAATGAAAAACAAACACAAAAAAAAAAAAAATACTCGTGTCATATATATATACATATATTTATATATATATCTGTGGTATTGTCTGTAAACTTCAGAATATTTGGTTTTATTTTTTAATTTTATTTTTTGTTTGTTTTTCATTTTTAGCGAAGTGACACGAGTATTTATTTTCTGTTTTTGTTCTTAATTTTTAGCGAAGAATTTGTGTTTGTTTTCAATTCTGCGATACGCCTGGCCCCGCATAAGTGAACTCCAGAATATTCACACAAAAAACGGCCAAAAACACCAAATTCGTGACATTTGGCCCTAAAAAGGCCAAACTGGTTTTGCGCACGGCCCACTAGCCAGTCAGCCGGCCCTTATTATGTGTTTTTTACCCTGATTGTTTCCACACATCACAAGTGTACGGGTTGGTAGAAAATTAAATTTAATGCGTTTGGTAAAAGTTATTAGTTCTAAATTATTTTGCCGAACCTTTACTTTAGAAATTTTTTTCAGCCGAGAACTTTTAGAACCATAGTGAATCATATTCCATAAGAAAAAAAGTTTAGATTTTAGAGGGGGGATCACTTTCCTATATAAATCTAACGTAAATTGATCACCCACTCCATGGCCAAGTTCAGGGTTAAAAAGTTCGATTTATATAGGAAAGTGATCCCCCCGCTAAAATAATTAATTTAAAAAAAAAAATGTTGGTGCTTATGCATATCAACCCTGACATTGAAATATTTAAAGAATGTATAAACTTTATTATGTACTTACGTGTTAGCTGAAAATAAGATTGTGCAGAAAAAATTACGCAAATTCATCCAGTAGTTATTAAATTATGAGAAGAAAAAAAAAATGATTTTACGTACATTTTGACATTTTTGTAAACAATGGAGACCCCAAACCCCGAAACCGTGAAAATATGAGTTATCGTCCTTGACCACTGGAAAATGGTAGAAATATCTACCGAGTAATAACATCGTTTTTATTTATAATTGAATAAATACTGGATGAATTTGCATAATTTTTGGTGTACAGTCTTTTTTTCATCTACCAAGTAAGTACATAACAAAGTTTCTTTAGCTATTTTATTTTTAAGAACGGTCTAACATGTCAGGGTTGATAAGCATAAGCACCACATTTTTTATGGAATATGATTCACTCGGCTGAAATTTTTTTTTTAATTTTGAAAATGCTATGATTTATTAACCCTAAAGTAAAAGGTTCGCCATTTTTTGTTAATACTATATATCAGCTGTTAACTATACTGCCACTTTACCCGATAATGACCTGCGGGTTTTCTGTAAAAATCGCCAAAAATATAACCACCCCCCAAAAAAGATTCGGCCACATGTTCATATTTCGAAACTCCACCGTCAATGTTTATAAAAAATATGAAATTCCCCAAATTACTTACAAACACTTCGTCCCCAAGCGAAAACGGGGTCTTTTGGTCGAGCCCCACCCGCCACGAGTGACCGCCTATCGTATCCGGCTGCCTTCCACCTCTGCCCACACGTTCCGCGCCATCAGTGGTATCCAACATGGCTTCCTTTCGTCTCCGAACAGCTCTTAATATTTTCTTTCTTCCATCGACATTCTTCATCTGATGCTGATACTTTAGTTTCGCCACAGCGATCTCATTCTCATCCGGTCCATGGCTGTGCTCTTTCGCGTTCATTGAAACTGTGATACCGAGATCCGTGCTAATGGCCCCGGTACAGAAGAGCGAAATCCGACGGGTACATATCCAGCGAATTTTATTCTTACTGATAATGCTCTTTGTGTACATGTAACCCCTACAACAAAGTGTCTTGCCTCCTCTTCTGTTCCTGATGATGTCCATTTTGTGAATCGAAAATTAAATATCTTATATTATGATGAAGGCATAAAATTGGGTTTTGTTTACGTTTTAAATATCAGACTGTTTTTTGTCGACTGGATTATTTTTTTCCCGCGCGCTGATTTCATATTTGTCCTTTTAACAATGAGAGAGAAAAAAACGAACGAACTCGTGTGAGAATTGGGAAAAGAAAGAAATGCAAATATTCCTAAAACAAGAAAACACAGAAAGAAAATTAAATGGTTAAAATATATTTCTATTTTATAGAACTTTTTCTAGTCGGAAGCACCGGCTTGTTAACTCAACTTCCGGCCTTGTGCCACACCTTCCTCTGTGGAAAGGAAGTAAATAACAGCGGAAATACTCGGCGTTGCCCGGGGTTCATTACATACTTTCATTTTTGTTTCGCTTCTTTTCTTGTGATTGTTTTTTGTTTGTTTCTTTAAATCGTTACTTTAAAAAAATAAAGTATTTTAAAAGTCAATTTAAAAGACTCTCCGTATTTCTGTATGAAACACACGTGAATTATGGCAGTTATAAAATAACAGGAAAACTTCAGCAATTACTTCTTGGAGTGAAAAAATATCAGCGTACACAGAAATTAAATTAAACCTCGATGTCATAGATTTAAGAAGTCAAATGGCGAAAATACAGCTAATAGCTGTGACCAGTCGGTCGAAAATTTAACTCATGAGTTGTTAAATCTACAACATCTATATTTCAACAGTTGGAAATACATCGACATGTTGAATTCGGCGGGTTTACAAGACTCATAAAGCATTGATAAAATTGTAAATAAATTTTTTTTTTAAATACTCTAAAACAAAATAAAAATAGGCAATTTGTTCTTTTGTGGTTTCACCCATTTTTTCCGGTTATACTAGTGTAGGACCAATAAGGCAAGGCCACCCGCGGCTGCTTTTCTAGAAATCAAGGGGTGGCACTTTTACCTCCAGCTCACCGCCGCCCAGCCCCAGCATTTTGGCTCACGTGACTCAATCGTAGTCACTTATGAACAGAATAGTCTTCCGTATTAACAATTAGCATGTATCCCACCCCCAATACATGTTTATAAAAAATATGAAATTCCCCAAATTACTTACAAACACTTCGTCCCCAAGCGAAGATGGGGGCTTTGTTTTCCCCTTGAGTTGGGGGAGCTTGGGAACATAACATCAAGACTTTAAAAACCTGCCTCTACAATGTTATTGGTAGGGGTAAGGTCGATTATTATACCTTCCTGACTATTGTCTCTGATATTCAGAGGGCCGTAAACAACCGACCCCTCACTTATCAAGAGTCCTCTGAAAGGCAACTGACAGTGATCACACCGAATATGTTTTTAACACCTAACAAGAGCCCAGGCTTGTTACTGTATCTGAAAAGAGATGATCTCTTCTTTCGTTCCTCCCAGCCGGCAAAGGTTGATTGAGACAATTGAACTGCGGAACCAATGGTTGATAAGGTTTAGAGAACTTTGGTACAATGAGTACCTCCTTGATCTTAGAGGAAGGTCTCCAGGAAGATCCCAGATACCATTCCAGAACCGTATTCAAAGGAATGATGTAGTACTGGTCAAGAGCCCTCTAAAACCACAACCCTTTTGGATGTTGGGAACTATACTGGAGGTCTTCCCAGGATACGATGTCAAACAGGGTGATGGTAATGTGAAGGTCCACTCCCTAAAACATCTGTACCTGTTGGAGATTTCGCAATCTTCTGAGGACCCTGAGGGGTGTGATCCTAATCATGCTGATCCTTCTGTGCCTGTCGCTTCAGGCAGCAGCCGAAACCCGGAACCCTCAGGCTCATCTCAGGAAAGAGCTAACACAATCTGGTTGTGTCCTACTTGTAATAGACCTCAAGGGATTCATGATATGCTGCGATTCTTGTGATTAGTGGTACCACTTTGAGTGTGTTGGTATTGAAATAGCTCCATCCGCAAGACAGAAGTGGTACTGCTGTGATTGTGCACCTCGAAGAAAACGGAGGGGAAGACCGAGTCTTCTTCCTGATCAATAATTTCATAGTCCTGGGTATGACGAAAACTACAACCGACACCGGAGCTCCGGCTAAGGGACAGAATGAGGGCACCCTGAACCACTGTTACCTCCAGGTGGCCCCCGACTAAGGCCTAGCACCTGTCTCTCCCCCTGCAGGGTCACGCAACGTTTTTTATTTTATTTTAAAAAAAAAAAAAATTTTTTTGTTGGGAGAATGTGGAAAATAGGAGGAGCGGTGACTTACCAGAGAATGGCTGCTGGCGACTGATGACGTTTTTCAAACATCTAAGAAGAAGGACGATTTTCGCAGAGAATTTATAGCAGTGGGGGGTGGTGTTAAGTTGTTATTAAAACCTTCCTCACTGCTGAAGAGCGTTATTCGTCAATTTGTCACCTAACTACTGACGTTATTAGACCTAAGGATAGGGTCGCGAAGGAAGTTTTTATTTTTTTCGCAACCTCACTTTTCAGCTAGCTTCACTCTTTGTTACCGATGATTTTTTTCGACAGTACTTACGTGTTAGCTGAAAATAAGATTGTGCAGAAAAAATTACGCAAATTCATCCAGTAGTTATTAAATTATAAGAAGAAAAAAATGATTTTACGTACATTTTGACATTTTTGTAAATAATGGAGACCCCAAACCCCGAAATCGTGAAAATATGAGTTATCGTCCTTGACCACTGGAAGATGGTGGAAATATCTACCGAGTGATAACATCGTTTTTTATTTATAATTAAATAAATACTGGATGAATTTGCATAATTTTTGGTGTAGTCTTTTTTTTCATCTATCACGTAAGTACATAACAAAGTTTATACATTTCTTTAGCTATTTTATTTTTCAGCCGAGTGAATCATATTCCATAAAAAATTTGGTGCTTATGCTTATCAACCCTGACATGTTAGACCACATGTCAGGGTTGATAAGCATAAGCACCAAATTTTTTATGGAATATGATTCACTCGGCTGAAAATTTTTTTTAAATTTTGAAAATGCTATGATTTTATAACCCTAAAGTAAAAGGTTCGCCATTTTTTGTTAATACTATATATCAGCTGTTAATTATACTGCAACTTTACCCGATAATGACCTGCGGGTTTTCTGTAAAAATCGCCAAAAATATAACCCCCCCCCCAAAAAAAAAGATTCGGCCACATGTTCATATTTCGAAACTCCACCGTCAATGTTTATAAAAAATATGAAATTCCCCAAATTACTTACAAACACTTCGTCCCCAAGCGAAGATGGGGGCTTTTGGTCGAGCCCCACCCGCCACGAGTGCCCGCCTATCGTATCCGGCTGCCTTCCACCTCTGCCCACACGTTCCGCGCCATCAGTGGTATCCAACATGGCTTCCTTTCGTCTCCGAACAGCTCTTAATATTTTCTTTCTTCCATCGACATTCTTCATCTGATGGTGATACTTTAGTTTCGCCACAGCGATCTCATTCTCATCCGGTCCATGGCTGTGTTCTTTCGCGTTCATTGAAACTGTGATACCGAGATCCGTGCTAATGGCCCCGGTACAGAAGAGCGAAATCCGACGGGTACATATCCAGCGAATTTTATTCTTACTGATAACACTCTTTGTGTACATGTAACCCCTACAACAAAGTTTCTCGCCTCCTTTTCTGTTCCTGATGATGTCCATTTTGTGAATCAAAAATTAAATATCTTATATTATGATGAAGGCATAAAATTGGGTTTTGTTTACGTTTTATAGATTAGAGATTGTTTTGTTTTTTGTTTACTGGTTTTTTTTTGCCCGCGCGCTGATTTCATTTTTGTCCTTTTAACAATGGGAGAGAAAAAAACGAACGAACTCGTGTGAGAATTGGGACAAGAAAGAAATGCAAATATTTCGAAAACAAGAAAACACCGAAAGAAAACAATTAAATGGTTTAAATATATTTCTATTTTATAGAACTTTTTCTAGTCGGAAGCACCGGCTTGTTAACTCAACTTCCGGCCTTGTGCCACACCTTCCTCTGTGGAAAGGAAGTAAATAACTAAAATTTACTGGCGTTGCCCGGGGTTCATTATATACTTTCATTTTTGTTTCGTTTTTTTTTGTTTGTTTGTTTCTTTAAATCGTTACTTTTAAAAAATAAAGTATTTTAAAAGTCAATTTAAAAGACTCTCCGTATTTCTGTATGAAACACACGTGAATTATGGCAGTTATAAAATAACAGGAAAACTTCAGCAATTACTTTTTGGAGTGAAAAAATATCAGCGTACACAGAAATTAAATTAAACCTCGATGTCATAGATTTAAGAAGTCAAATGGCGAAAATACAGCTAATAGCTGTGACCAGTCGGTCGAAAATTTAACTCATGAGTTGTTAAATCTACAACATTTATATTTCAGTGGGAAATACATCGACATGTTGAATTCGGCGGGTTTACAAGACTCATAAAGCATTGATAAAATTGTAAATAATTTTTTTTTTTTAAATACTCTAAAACAAAATAAAAATAGGCAATTTGTTCTTTTGTGTTTTCACCCATTTTTTGTCCGGTCATGCTATTCATGTAGGACCAATAAGGCAAGGCCACTCGCGGCTGCTTTTCTAGAAATCAAGGGGTGGCACTTTTACCTCCAGCCCAGCCCCCGGCGCCAGTATTTTGGCTCACGTGACTCAATCGTAGTCACTTATGAACAGAATAGTCTTCCGTATTAACAATTAGCATATATCCCACCCCAATACATTTTTTTGTTTATTAATTATTTACCTTACGAAATAGAATTCGTAAAACAAATATGAAAGGTCTAAAACATTTCTAGTTTGGAACAAAGTACAGTATTAAAAATTTGTTTAATTGAAAATTGGTTCAATTACTTTCAGAGTACTGATTTTAAAGAATTTGAAACATTTAATTTTTCAGTGGGGATATACTCGGAAGGGAAAATCTATCAATCTTCATTCTATTTTAAATAATTAATAAACAAAACAAATGTATTGGGGGTGGGATACATGCTAATTGTTAATACGGAAGACTATTCTGTTCATAAGTGACTACGATTGAGTCACGTGAGCCAAAATGCTGGCGCCGGGGGGTAAAAGTGCTGCCGGAAATAAAGTCACATTAGCGGAGCAACCTTTTCGTCATATTCAAGGCAATCTCTATCGAAATGAAATATCGTCTTGCGGTATTATTTTAGATAAAAAAATGAAACGGATTTAGTCACAACTTTCAGCCATAACGATTATATGAGATCAAAAGTTTATTTTGGCGAAATTCGATGTTTTTAAAAATATTCCCTCTTAAGCTTGAAAGAAAGTTGTTTATTTACTTCTTACAAAAATGTTCGGACTAAATTTTAAATAAAAACAAATTACAGTTTCATTTAAAATTTGAATTTTTTAACACAATAACAAATCTACATAAGTAGAACCATAATTTAAAAATCTTCGTAAAAAGTAAGCAATTTTTTCAGGCGTAAGAGTGCAATAATTAAAATACCAGTCAAAATTTAAAAAAAAGAAAAAGAAACTGTCCCCTTAAGTTTAAAGAAAAAAAGGTTTACTTTTTAGTACGCCAGTTCAATTTTTTTTTTAATAGTAATGACAATATTTTTAGTATTAAATTTGTCAAAAACAAAAACACATGCAGTAGTCGAAATGAATGCTAGCTTAAAAATAAGTTTTAAAAACTTTCAAAATTGCATTTTTGTTTTTAAAGAAAGGAACACGATCCGATTCAAATTAAGACCGAACTTTATTCAATATTAATTTTCTTAAAAAAAAAAAAAAAAAAAAGAAGTGTAGTATGTGTTCAGTTTATTGTTTCTGTCCTCGGTCAGTGGAGGAGAAATTCTTATAAACTGCGTCAATTTTTATTCTGTCCAAATCCAGAGTGTCCCTTTTTGGGAGCTGGATTTTCTCCACAGTAAAAACCGATCTCGTGTCTAACTCTGCCCTCGTGGGGAGGTAAGTAAATAGGAACACACGTAATTACTTATCGACTACCGCTTGTATTTGTTTGTTATTTTTGCCAATTTAATACTTTTTTTTACTATTTCAAAAATTAAACTGTCGTATCAAAAAATAAACACCCTCTTTTCTTCAAACAGAAGGTGGAGTCGATTTGCAGAAGCGCCAAACTTATTTGTAGGATGTTTTTTTCACCCCTTTTCCCATTCTTAACTATAATACATTGCACAAAAAATAGTGATAAGAATGACTTACCCTACCATTAACCAGTCATTTTTTATTACTATCTTTTCCACTTAAAGTTATCCAAACCGAAGCGACCACCTAAAAAGATCGACCGCCATTTTTTGTTTTTGTTTCGATAAGTAAACTTAACGATAACAAATTCAGACATGATAAATCTTAATCAGTTTCCACACATTAAAAGTATACGGGTCGGTAGAAAATTAAATTTAATGCGTTTGGTGGGTAAAAATGTACCGCTGTGCGTAAAAAAAAGTGAAAATAAAGATTACTGATTTCCATGAGTGAGTATTGACTACATCTAGATTCAATAATTTTGTCGAATTTGTAAATAACCAAGTAAAGACACTTTAGAAGAAATTCTACAGAACAAGGTAATGTCGGGAAGAAGCGTTATAACTGATGGCTGGACTGCCTACAGTGGACTAATTAATTTGAGATATCATCAGGTGATCATATATAAAGACAATTTTGGGTGCTTGTACAGAGAAGCGTACATATGAAAATCGCTGTTCCAATTAATTTAACCGGAAAACTTTGAAATACTTATGTATCAATCAAAAATAGGTTTGTACACCGAAAATTAGCAAAAACTATCGAGTAGAATTATGATAAAAAATAAAAATCCGTTATATCGTTTAATAAAGTTCGGCCATAGATTCGACCGAAAAAAAAAAAATTCAGAGGGAGATGATTCAGTCTGTCATTAACAAGTAATAAATTAATAGCATACGATGAAACTGATTTTTATTTTTAATTAAAATTCTACTCGATCATTTTTCTTACTTTTTTGGTGAGGATACTTATTTAAATTTGCTGCGTAAGTATATAATACCGTTTTTCTGTGTGGTATTGATAATTTAATAGTATTAAATTAATACGGACGCTTCTCTGTACAAGCACCAATAATGCGTGTTCATATACAAAATATCGAAAATTCATGGTTGCACCTAAAAAGATTTTTGCGAGAAAATGGCACGCATAGAAGTTCACATCAATAATTGTGAATATTTGCTTAAAAAGTGAATACAAAGAGGTTTGGCTTAGAAGCATCACAACCGTGTCACCGAGCTTCCGTTCAGTCCCAAACCAGACCGGTGTAGTCCGGAAAATGCCATCTGTATATAGGCATCGTTTTAGTTGTAATCAACAAATATTTCTGATTAAAAAAATCAGAAATATTTGTTGATTACAACTAAAACGATGCCTAAATCCATTCTCAACATGGAGAAATGTGCATCGCAGATATCGTATTTTTAGAAAAAATATAAAAACGAGATTTTTTTTTTTTCAATTTTATTTTACGGCTCAACAAATTTCGGTGAAGTTACAGAATAGTTAACAAAAGCACTCCCGCCCGCCCTCTCCATGTTAAGAATGGATTTTTAAAAATCCGATTTTTGTGATAGACCTAGTAAAAACTTTCAAAGAATTTAACGTTTTAGTTTTAATAAAAAAAATAATATTGAAATCATTTTGCTTTTCTTATTAGTTGACCAAAAACAGACGACATTTTCCGGACGACACCGGTCTGGTCTGGAACTCATGTGATACCGGAAGTTCGGCGACCCGGTCGTGATGCTTCTAAGTCAGATGTTTTTACTGCACCAGTAAATAAAATCAACAATGTGTATCCAATGTAAATTTATGCGTTTGTTTTTCATTTTTATCGATAGACTTTTCATTTTGGCGATCACATTTGTCCACGCATGCGCACAGCCAGGGGGTCGTTATAGTACATTTTTACCGTTTGATGAAAGTTATTCTTATTTTTTTCTATTTCTCAGCCGTTAATTATATTGCAATTTTACCAGCTAATGACCTGCGGGTTTTCTGTAAATCGACAAAAATATAATAAGACCCCCCCCCCCCATTCGGCCACCTGTTTATATTCCGAACCTCCATCGTTAATGTTTATAAAAAATATGAAATTACTCGAATTACTTACAAACACTTCGTCCCCAAGAGAAAATGGGGGCTTTTCGTCGGGCCCCACCCACCAGGTGGGACCGCCTATCGTATCCGGTTGCCTTCCGCCTTTCCTCACACGTTCCTCGCCATCAGTCGCATCCAACATGGCTTCCTTTCGAGGTTGAACAGTTTTTAATGTTTTCTTTCTCCGATGGGCATTCTTCATCTGATGCTGATACTTTAGTTTGGCCATAGCGACCGCATTTTCATCCGGTTCATGGTTGTGCTTTTTCGCGTTCATTGAAACTGTGATACCGAGATCCGTGCTAATGGACCCAGTACATGAGAGGGAAAACCGACGGGTACATATCCAGCGAATTCGATTCCTATTGATAATGCTCTTTGTGTACATGTAACCCCCAAAGCAGAGTTTCTCGCCTCCCTTGTTGTTCCTGATAATGTCCATTTTGTGAATGGAAAATTAAATATTATGATGAATGTAGAAAATTCGGTTTTGTTTACGTTTGAAATCTTAGAGATTGTTTTTTTGTCGACTGTATTTCCCCCCGCGCACTGGTTTTATTTTTGTCCTTTTAACAATGGGAGAGAAAGAACGAACGAACGAACTCGTGTGAGAATTGGGAAAAGAAAGAAAGGCAATTATTCCTAAATCATCTAAAAACAGAACAAAAAACAACAATTAAATGGTTTAAATATATTTCTATTTTATAGAACTTCTTCCAGTCGGAAGCACCGGCTTGTTAACCCAACTTCCGGCCTTGTGCCACACCTTCCTATGTGGAAAGGAAGTAAATAACAGCTGAAATACTCGGCGTTGCCCGGGGTTCATTACATACTTTCATTTTTTTATCGCTTTTTTTCTTGTGATTGTTTTTTTACTTTAATTTTATTTTTTTCGCTTTTCTTGTGAATGTTTTCTCCCCCAAATTGTTACTTGGTTTAAAAACAATAGGAAAACGTTAGTAATTAATATTAACGTACACTTCTAATAACTGTCACTAATCGGTCGAAAATTTAATTTTCAATTTGTTAAACCTACAATATAGTGTAAAATCTGGCGGGTTTACAAGACTCAGGCTTTTGGAAGAAAAGTGAGTGCTTATCCAGTTTAGCGGGTAATTTCGAAAACAAACAAAAACAAACAAAAAAACTGAGGAATATCTGTTTCATGTACCTGTCACGGGCTGAATATATCCTATACCAAAAATTATCGAGTAGTTTATTTTTTTATAAAAGAAAATACATTTTAGCGATTTACGAAGAGGAAGTGCAAATATGACAGCCATTTTGATTTTTTCAAATGGGGATAAGCGTAATTCATTTACGGTTATCCCCCTTTGAATAATTCCAAAATGGCTGTCATATTTGCACTTCGCTAAAATTTAATTTTCTTTTATAAAAAAAACAACCCGAGTAATTTACGTGCTTTTTTTGCATAAGATATATTCATCCGTGACAGGTACGTACATGAAACGGATATTCCTCAATTTTTGTTTTTTTTCGAAAGTACTCGCTAAACTGGATAAGCATCCACTTTTCTTCCGAAAATTGACATTAGTGACTTAAAATTTAAAAAAAAAATTTAACTAGAGACGTGCCCAAATTTCCGTAAATTCTCATTTTTCGTTTGTCTTTACAAAAATGGCTGAATTCAATTTTATAAGTACCATTTTATAACGCTCATCTTAAACATAAAACCACAAAAATGTTTGAATTATCTCCCTTGAAATTCATGACAATAGCGAAAAAATGGCTAAAGAAATGCCGACGATGGCCAAATACGATTAAAAGTTGACTTAAAAATAATTTTTTAAATACTTGATAATTTCCCGTAAATTTTGGTGTACGCTAATACTTTTCCATCACAAGTAAGTATTTCCTAGTTTTCCTGTTATTTTAACTAGTATAATTATCGCAGAGTTCGATTTGGAGAAGCACCAAAGTTATTTGTTGTATATTTGTTTTTGTTTTCACCATTTTTTCGTTCTTAACTATACTATTTTAGACACTTCTGAATTTTAGACGTCATTCGGACTTTATTTGCTTGCCTCTTTTGAAGGCAGGGGCAGACAACCAACCGGAAGTAACAGAATTAGATGTTTTTACCCAAAATGACAATAACAGCGAACAATATATCGTTATTGAATATCAAAATATTTGATTTAATAATGTAAAAATTTATAAAAATAAAAATGTTTTTTTTTATTGTATGAATTAAAACTAAAAATAGTGATTTTTAAAACGAAAATTTTATTTTACTATCTTTTGCACCTAAAGTTATCCGAACAGAAGCGACCACCTAAATAAAAAAATCGACCGCCATTCTTTGTTATTGTTATTAACAACACATTTAGGTGATAATCTTACAATCAGTTTCCACACATTAAAAGTATACGGGTAGGTAAAAAAAATTAAATTTAATGCGTTCGGTGAAAGTTATTAGTTGTATTTTCCCCTATTTCTCGGTTGTTAATTATATTGCAACTTTACCCGATAATGACCTGCGGTTTTTGTGTAAATAGTCGAAATATATCCCCCCCCTCCCCAAAAAAAAAGAAATTCGGCCACCTGTATATATTCCTGAACCTCCACCGTCAATGTTTATAAAAAATATGAAATCCCCCAAATTACTTACAAACACTTCGTCCCCAAGCGAAGATGGGGGCTTTTGGTCGAGCCCCACCCGCCACGAGTGACCGCCTATCGTATCCGGCTGCCTTCCACCTCTGCCCACACGCTCTTCGCCATCAGTGGTATCCAACATGGCTTCCCTTCGGGTTTGAACAGTTTTTAATGTTTTCTTTTTTCGATAAACACTCTCCATCTGACACTTTAGTTTGGCCATAGCAACCTCGCTCTCATCCGATTCATGGTTGTGCTCTCTCGCGTTCATTGAAACTGTGATACCGCGATCCGTGCTAATGGCCCCATTACAGGAGAGCGAAAACCGACGAGTACATATCCAGCGAATTCGATTCTTACTGATAATGGTCTTTGTGTACATGTAACCCTTAAAACAGAGTTTCTCGCCTCCCTGGTTGTTTCTGATGATGTCCATTGTGGGAAGATGAAAATTAAATATCTTATTATGATAAATGTATCAATTAAGGTTTTGTTTACGTTTTAAATATTAGAGATTGTTTTATTTTTTTGGTCGACTGGCTTTTTTCCCCCGCGCGCTGGTTTCATTTTGTCCTTTTAACAATGGGAGAGAAAGAACGAACGAACGAACTCGTGGAAGAATTGGGAAAAGAAAGAAAGGCAAATATTCCCAAAACAAGTAAACACAGAAAGAAAAAAAATAAATGGTGGTGCTTCTTCAGATTAGGACCCACGCTAAAACCGACTTGGCGTCGGTATTTACCGGATGTTTACGTAAACCGCAGGAAAATCATGACTGAAATGTCGGTTGGCTTATCTGGGTACAAGAAATCAAAAACGAGGCTGGATTTATAAGCGGGGAAGAAAAAAACAAAAACATTGTCCAACATTTAAAGAAAATCAAATTGTACAAAAAGAAATATTTATTTTTTTAACAAAAAAATAAAAAAATAAACAAGTGATAAAATGTCTGTTTTTTTTTTACACCTAAAACATTTTTTTTAAGTGATAAAATTTTTTTTTTTAAGTAAAAAGGGTTTCTTTTTTTTTTTACTGAAAATTAGTTTTTGTTTGTAATCAGGTAAAAATGGCGTCGTTATTTTAAAAATCAATTTAAAAGACTTTCGGTACTTCTCTATGTAAACACGTGAAATATGACAGTTATAAATAAAATAACAGGAAAACTTAAGGAATTACTCGTGGTTTAAAAATATTAACGTATACCGATATTAAATTAAACCTCGAAGATTTAACAAGTCAAAAATACAGCTAATAACTGTCACAAATCGGTCGAAAAAGGAATTTTTTTTAGTTTAATCTACGACATCGAGGTTTCACATAGTGTAGAATACGATGCTAGGTTCAATTCGGCGCGTCTACAAAACTCAGAAGGAATTGATTAAAAATGTAAAAAAAGCGCTTTAAAACAAAAATAGGCAGGTAAGTAGAAAAAATAACTTTTCTTGCTTTTGGTAACAGTTATTTGTTTACTATTTTTCTTTAACACCTTTTTTTTTTCTCTGTTGGAAACTACACAATCGCCGAGATCAAATGATTGAGGATCGGAAATGATTTACAATGAAATGCGTTTCGATAGGGTTTCATTTTCTCCATAAAACTTATTTTTACTTAGAAACCATGTTTTAGTAATAATAAAAAATATTTATTAATTAAATATTAAGTTATCGCAAGTTTAATCGATTTGGCGAATCGCAACAAGATGACCGCATAAGTAACGAAGGGAGACAACTCCAAATTTTACTAGCGTTTTTTGTCTTTAAATTTTATTTAAAGTGACTACAATTGTTCGATTTGCATTCGTTTTTTTTTTGTTTTTTTTCGGAAAAAAGGTAAATATGAAGTTTACATGACATAACTTTTTTGGAAAAAATGTTTCGCAACATAATTGTGTTTGAAAACAATAATTGTTTTGTAACAAATATTTTTATAATTAATCGTTTTAAATAAAAAATTTTTTTCCATATAACTTATATAAAACAAGACTTCTTTTCATTTGACCTAATTCTGATTTACATTTTCTGCGACCACCGTATATCCAATGAAACATGCCATTTTGAAATAAGCCGATAATACTAGCAATATTTACTACTTTAAATAAAAAGTGTTTTTTTTTCTCCAATTTATACGTAATACTAAATTGGTTTTAACTCCCAATACATTCAACATGTTATAATTTTTTTAAAAATACAATTTTTGAACAACTGCAGATGGCCTTTCCGAAAAAAGTATCCATCACCTAAACTTTGCGTTTGCAAAAAAAAAAAAAAAGAAAAACATTTTTTCCAGAATTAATATATTACCGTTATTTTTTTTTTTTTTTTTTAATTTTTATTTTACTTGAATTCACCCTAGACAAGGCATATTGCCACTGCGACGTAATGGGCTACAGTGGATTAGGGGCCATTCGAAGTGAGGAGTTATGCAGTGAGATGTTAGTTTACATTAAATTTAAATTCCTGCATGTCGGTACATTCAGGGGAGCAGGGAGGGAGTTTGAAAAGGGTGGCTGCTCGAAGAAAGAAGCCACTATAGTAGAACGACATCTGGGTACCTCCACAGGTATGGATGGGATTTAACTGATTGTCGGGTTGGTCGTGTGTATTTACGTCGCGAGGCAGAGCAGCAAGTTCATCGGAGCACATTCCATTGAAGTACGTGTAAACCAAGCACAGGGATGTAATATTGCGGTGATGGGGTACAGGGGCTTGAGCTTGGTGGATAGTGATGAACCTATTAGATTAGCAGTTCTTTTTTGGTCCCTGTCTAAGAGGGAGAGACAAGTGGATGGTGTACCAGCCAAGATATGACAACAATACTCCATGCATGGGCGGATGGTGGTCTTGTAGAGATACAGGATACTGGCAGGTGTTAGAAGATTTCTAGCATGTTAGAGGGAGCCCATTTTCCTTCAAGCAGACTTGGCAATGTCCTCTATGTATTTGCTCAAATTCATGTTATCTGTGAATGTTAGGCCGTATAATGAAAGACCTTCAAGAACTTGGATTAAGGGGCAGAATGGCGCTCTTCATACAAAATTTCTTGGCAAACCGGAATTTCAGAGTGAGAGTCGGAACTACACTCTCCGACGTAAAAGAGCAGGAGAATGGGGTACCCCAGGGAAGCATCCTATCAGTGACACTCTTTAATGTCAAGATAAATAATATTGTTAAAAACCTTGACACTGCAGTCAAAGGCTCATTGTATGTGGATGATTTTTTGATTTGCTGCCGAGCAAAACATATGCATCTGGTAGAACGTAAGTTGCAACTCGCTTTAAATAAAATCAGCAAATGGACTGAAGAAAACGGTTTCAGATTCTCTGAATCGAAGACAAGGTGTGTCCATTTTTGCAATTTGCGCAAAATACATAACGACCCATGCCTTAAACTGGATTGCAAAGAGATACAAATGGCAGACGAATATAAGTTCCTTGGAATTATTTTTGATAAAAAACTGTCTTTTATCCCTCATATAAAGTATCTCCGACAAAAATGCAACAAGGCCATTAACCTACTGAGAGTGATAGCTCACACTGACTGGGGAGCGGACAAGAAATCTTTACTCAAACTGTACCGAACAATTGTAAGATCGAAACTTGATTATGGGAGTTTCATTTACGGTGCAGCAAGACCATCATACCTGAAGCAATTGGAAACTATCCATCACCAGGGACTAAGACTCGCATTGGGGGCATTTCGGACGTCTCCATTGGAAAGTTTATATGTTGAAGCGAATGAAGGTCCTTTACATCTAAGGCGAGAAAAATTGGCAATTCAATATGTGACCAAATTATTATTATGTCCATTAAATCCTGCCTACGACTGCACATTTTATCCTCAATATAAGACTGTTTGGGAGAAAAATCAGTGCCATCAGACCTTTCAGTTACTGCATCGAGGAACTAAGAAATAAACTGAAATTGGACTCAAGTCTCATCCACCAATCAATAATTTCCAAAATTTCACCATGGGAATTAGAACAACCAACTTATATCCTTGATTTAGCAGCAGCTTCTAAGAGCCAAACCAATCCAATTGTATTTCAGGATGAATTTGAATACATAAAACATCATCATTTCGACTATAAATATATCTATACAGATGGATCCAAAGAATCGAATATAGTTGGGTGTGCGGCCGTCTTAAATAAGACAGAAATGCAATATAGGATACCTGACAGTGCATCAATTTTCAGTGCAGAAGCTGCAGCCATATACTTGGCTTTAAAGATAATAGAAGATAGAAGCACTGATAGATTTATCATCTTCTCTGACTCCCTATCTGTGGTCACAGCAATGAAGAATAAAAATCTAGATAATCCGTTATCGTGAAAATCTTAAATAAGATCACCAATATTTACAACAAAAAAAAATGTAAACTCAAATTATGCTGGATACCGAGTCATGTTGGCATTCGTGGCAATGAAAGAGCGGATAAAGCCGCAAAAGAATCATTAAAAATGACACCAACCAATACTAGGATCCCATACACTGATCTTCGACCTTCTACTTAGAAGATAACCAAAGAAAAATGGCAAAAATATTGGGATGAGTGTCAAAATAATAAGTTATATAAGATTTGGCCAACTATAGATGAGTGGCCCCTGGACCAAAGAAAAGTAAGAAGAGAAGAGGTTATAATAACCAGATTTTGTATAGGACACACGCATATCACTCATAAACACTTATTGGAAGGAGAGGAGTCTCCAATGTGCATAGCATGTCAACAACCTTACACAGTCAAACATATATTAATAGACTGTCAAGATCTGCAGCAAACCCGAAACAAATATTACGACTCCAAAAATTTTAAAGACTTATTTAAAAACATAAATGTGACGAAAATCTTAGACTTCATCAAAGAAGTTGGACTGTTCCAAAAAATCTAATCACAAATTCTTCATTTCACTTTTCATTGTCTCTCAAGACAATGTGAAATAATTGGATTGTATTTGAGAACTTTATTTGGCATTACATAACCCAGAGTTGGTTGCTATGCCGTAAAACAAACCAAACCATTAAATGTTGAACTCTCGGGTTAGGTGTTATTAGCCATGGTAATCGGTGGTTGAAGAAGTTTCTTGTAATTGTTGAAGTAAAGGAGCTTTGTCTTAGTAGAATTAAATGTTACCATCTATTTATGACCCCAATCAACTAAGGACTGGAGGTCATTTTCTAAGTATTTAGCCATTGTCTTGGATATGTGCACGTTCATTTTCCCTACATGTCAAGGGGTTAGCTAATATATCCATCTCAGACTCAATTTCATCATGGAGGTTGTTTATGAAAATCAGGAACAATAAAGGTCAAAAGATCGATTCCTAGGGTACACCAGCATTTATGTCATGTTGCCTGGGTGAATGGCCATCGAGGACAACCTGAATCTTTCTTTTGGATAAGAAGGATCTAATTCTATTAAGTATTCGTCCAGAAATACCATACGAATTAATTTTAATGAGAAGACCTTCATTGCCAGACCTTGTCAAAAGGCTTTGAATATATCAAGCGCTACCACCTTAGCTTCACCTGCCTTGTCCAATGTATGGTATATTTTTATGGCGTCGTCGTACAAAAAAACAATTATTATGTGAAATATGGTATTACTATGAGGTGTAGGCCGAAAAAATAAAATTATGAAGTTTTAATTTAAAAAAAAAACAAAAAACACCTTGTTAATTTGAAAATTAACTTTTTGTTATATTTCAACTCCATTCATAAAAAAAAACACTGATTTTATTTTCACAATAAAAATGAAAAAAAAAAAAAAAAAAACTTCTAATATATTATTTTTACCACGAAAAAAAAAAAAAAGACCAGGAAATAGTTAATTGAAACTAGAGGACATTTCTTATCGTTACACCGGTGGCAAATTGTTTAGTATTTCGTAAAGTTTTCCTCTTATTTCAATTTTAACTAGCATAATTCTCTAAGGGTCCGATTTGTAGAAGCGCCAAAGTTATTTGTTGTATATTTGTTTTATTTCTCCCCTTTTACCCTTCTTAACCCGAACTATAATACATTTCACAAAACAAATAGTAATAAAAATGACTCACCCTAGTCCGAGTGGAAAGTCCCACCAACCCCAGGATAAGTCATTTCTTTAAATATCTTTTCAACCTAAAGTTATTCACACGGAAGCGACCACCTAAAAAAAACAAAAAATAGACCGCTATTTTTTGTTTTTCTTTGGTGTTGAGATAAGTCAACTTTACGATAACAAATTCAGAGATAATAAATCTTAATCAGTTTCCACACATCAAAAGTATACGGATCGGTAGAAAATTAAATTTAATGCGTTTGGTAAAAGTTATTAGTTCTAATTTTTTTTCTATTTCTCAGATGTTAATTATACTGCTACTAAAGCTTAACCGAAGCGACCACCTAAAAAGATCGACCGCCATTTTTTTGTTTTTGTTTCGATAAGTAAACTTAACGATAACAAATTCAGAGATGATAAATCTTACACTAAGTTTCCACACATTAAAAGTATACGGATCGATAAAAAATTAAATTTAATGCGTTTGGTGAAAGTTATTTATTGTATTTATTTTTCTGTCTCTCGCCTGTAAATTATACCGCAACTTTACCCGATAATGACCTGCGGGTTTTCTGAAAATTTCCCAAAATATATCCCCCCCCCCCCAAAAAAAAAAAAATTCGCCCACCTTTTATAATCCCGAAGCTCCATCGTTATTGTTTATAAAAATATGAAATTCCTCGAATTACTTACAAACACTTCATCCCCAAGAGAAAATGGGGGCTTTTGGTCGGGCCCTCCCCGCCAGGTGGGACCGTCTATCGTATCCGGTTGCCTTCCGCCTCTCTTCACACGTTCCTCGCCATCAGTCGCATCCAACATGGCTTCCTTTCGGGGTTGAACAGTTTTTAATGTTTTCTTTCTCCGATGGGCATTCTTCATCTGATGCTGATACTTTAGTTTGGCCATAGCGACCGCATTTTCATCCGGTTCATGGTTGTGCTCTTTCGCGTTCATTAAAACCGTGACACCGCGATCCGTACTAACGGCTCCGTGGCATGAGAGCGAACCCCGACGAGTACATACCCAGCGAATTCGATTCTTATTGGTAATGGTCTTTGTGTACATGTAACCCCTAAAACAGAGTTTCTCGCCTCCGTTTCTGTTCCTGATGATGTCCATCTTGGAAATCGAAAATGAAATATCTTATTTTATGATGAATGTAGAAAATTGGGTTTTGTTTACGTTTTATAGATTAGAGATTGTTTTGTTTTTTTGTTTACTGGCTTGTTTTTGCCCGCGCGCTGATTTCATTTTTGTCCTTTTAACAATGGGAGAGAAAGAAACGAACGAACTCGTGCGAGAATTGGGAAAAGAAAGAAATGCAAATATTCCTAAAACAAGAAAACACAGAAAGAAAATAATTAAATGGTTAAAATATATTTCTATTTTATAGAACTTCTTCTAATCGGAAGCACCGGCTTGTTAACCCAACTTCCGGCCTTGTGCCACACCTTCCTCTGTGGAAAGGAAGTAAATAACAGCGGAAATACTCGGCGTTGCCCGGGCATCATTATATACTTTTTGTTTTTTGTAAATAAAAATAGGTTGTTAGCTGCCTATTTTTACAAACAAAATTGATACTTTTTAAAACTAAAGTATTTCAAAAGTCAATCTAAAAGACTTTCGGTACTTCTCTATGTAAACACACATGTGAATTATGGCAGTTATAAACAAAATAACAGGAAAACCTTAGGAATTACTTTTTTTTTACGGTAAACAACAAATATCAACGTACACTGAAATAAAATTAAACATTCGTTCAGTTAGAACGGGGGAAAAAGTGGCTGTTCATGAGTCCAACGCGGGGATAATTGGTGAAAAATCGAAAAATAAACAAAAAATGTCACTAATCGTGGGAAAATGTAATGCTCATCAGTATTTTGGTTAATTTTCGTTTTTTGAGCGATTATCGAAACTGTAATTTCAGCTATTTTATTTTTCGTTCTACGTGAACAGGTGGACACCAGCTTTGTCTTGATCAAAAAAACAACTCTTAAAGTTAAAACACAACTAAACTTATCCAGGTTAGTAGAATAGTAACTTGTCTTTCGTAACATTTATTTGTTGACCATTTGTTTATTTGACCCTTTTTTCATTATTAGCCGTCGTTAAAAATGCCCTGTCTAATACACAAATACATGAAGAGAAATAAGTTACCATCGTTTTTTCTTCATATATATATATATATATATATATATATATATACATGGTAGGCCAAAATAAGGGTCCTATCTTTAAATTTGAATAACTTCCACAAAATAAAAGTTAAACTCACCAAACTTTATGTGTGTGTAGACTGACCCTTCCGAGATTTTTTGAAATAAACAAAACAAATTTTAGCCGAAAAACACTTCTTAAAACTTACAACAACTAAAGTATTGTTTTTTACACTGTTTTGAGTTTTTTAAGCAAAAATAATGTTTTCTAAATGAGGGTACGTTCCTTAGGGCTAATACGGCTCATGCTTGCTTCGGAAGGGGTCCTTTACTTATTCTAAAAAAAAAAAAAAAAAAATCAATAAATAAAAAAGTTATGAATTTTTAAAAATAGGACCCTTATTTTTGCCCACCCTGTATATATAATTATTCGGTAAAAATCTAATCGCGGTCTTCCGTTGCGCGCAAGGTTTCTTTAATTGGTGAGCGCATATAAAAATGAATATTACGTGAAGAGTTCGTTTCAACCAAAAAAAAAAAAATTATTACAAGCAGAAAAGTCTATTTTCACGGACCCTTTACAATAATTCGGGTTAAAACGTAGTATAAAGTCCTGAACATAATGCGATAAAAAAATGTTGTATATGCGATAAATATTGTTTCCTGTTGTTTTTGTTAAATATTAGTAAATTTGGAACAATTTCGAGTTAAAATCTAATTAGTTTTACGCATGTAAGCTTCAGAACACGCTTGAAATGTGTAAATAAACAATGGAGTCATCGAAGAAACGGAAAGTGAAGAAGAAATGTTGGGTATCTTTTACGACGCTCAGCAGAGTCGTGAACGGGTTCAAGAAAACGAACGATAAAGTGATTAAAAACATAAATATGCAACAAGTAAAGGCGACCTAGGTCGAGAATAGATATTTTCCTACTTAGCTATGATATTTGTTTATATTTTTACATAGTATAGATGGGTTTTTATTAGATGTAAAAAAAAAAAATTCTTGTTTTATTTTTTTGCACACAAAAAAAAAAATGGCGGTGGGTCGTGATTCCAAATATTTTACATTTTAGGAGGGGGATCAGTTTCCAATGTAAATTCAACGTAGACTGATCCCCCTCTTTTTGACCATCTCAAATTTTTAAAATTCTTCTGTTTACAATTACCTATCACGGCGCGAGAGAATTCCGGGTTTTGGGGAATATTTTTTCAAATATTTCAGATTTTAGGAGGGGGATCAGTTTTAACCATGTTACACGTGTTATTTGTTCTTATGAACCAAATTTTTTTTGTTTCAGGGTACCAGGTTGCTAGAGATTCCGTTTTTATTTTTTTGAGGGGGGGTTCTTTAAATATTTTAGATTAACCACTTCGGAGGGGGGGGGGGGTTCTTTTGTAGTCTTTTGAGATAGGAGATAGTTCCCTGACCAATAGTTGTATTCAGAAATTTTATGACCTGGAGATGAGAGATTTTTGTCAATTTTTACTTTCCACTTTTAATATTGTAAAATGGTCATGACTAGTTACCCTCGCGTTTCAGAGATAAATAATAGGAAACTGTATCAACTGACCACTGACACAGCATCTACCATCCAATTTCTGAAGGACTATGGATTTCTATTTACCCAACACACCTGTCCAAACTAACGCTCCAATGCGTGAAATCAACGATTTCAAAATAACTGATGGCATCAGATGGAGATGTGTACAAGGTTTCAATGAGACAAGGGACGTTTTTTCAAAATTCGAAATTTCCCCTGCACAAAATTGTGGATATCTTGTACATGTATTCATACGAATTTGCCACACACAAAATGTGACACACGAAATTGGCATGGCTACAGAGTCCCAGGCGAATTGGCAGAACTTCATTCGGGACATTTATGGTGAATATCTTACTGCCCATCCGCAAGTCATTGAAGGTGTTGGACATACAGTCGAAATTAATGAGTCTAGTTTCGTGAGACGAAAATATAATGTGGGTCGTTATGTTCGAACCGAATGGGTTTTTGGTGGTCTAGATACGACCACAAATGACTATTTTCTTGTGCCTGTCGAGAAACGAGATGCAGACATTGCTTCCGCTTATCCAGCAATATATTTTTCCCGGTACAACGGTGGTGTCAGATTTGTGGCGTGCCTACAGCACGATAGGGTCGCGTGGATACACACATTTAACGGTAAACCATTCTCTGAACTTTGTGGATCCTTTCACACACGCGACCACTAACCACATCGAAAATGTGTGGAAGAACGCAAAACAACGCAACAAGAGAGTGGAACACATCGTTCCCTATTGGATTCATATCTAATAGAATTCATGTGGCAAAAGAAGTTTGGACACGACCCGTTAGAATTTCTGTTTCAACAAATTTGGGAATTATACTCAGTAGTATAATTTAACCTTTGAAAGAAAAAAAAATTCATTTGGAACCCTTATAAAAAAACAATTTTAAAAAAATGGTATTTTCTTTGTGACCCTTGTAAATAGAAAGAAAAATTAAAACTTTGTGATAGAAGAAAAATATTCGTTTGTGACCCTTGTAAATAGAAAGAAAAATTAAAACTTTGTGATAGAAGAAAAATATTCATTTTTGACCCTTGTAAATAGAAAGAAAAATTAAAACTTTGTGATAGAAGAAAAATATTCATTTTTGACCCTTGTAAATAGAAAGAAAAATTAAAACTTTGTGATAGAAGAAAAATATTCGTTTGTGACCCTTGTAAATAGAAAGAAAAATTAAAACTTTGTGATAGAAGAAAAATATTCATTTTTGACCCTTGTAAATAGAAAGAAAAATTAAAACTTTGTGATAGAAGAAAAATATTCATTTTTGACCCTTGTAAATAGAAAGAAAAATTAAAACTTTGTGATAGAAGAAAAATATTCGTTTGTGACCCTTGTAAATAGAAAGAAAAATTAAAACTTTGTGATAGAAGAAAAATATTCATTTTTGACCCTTGTAAATAGAAAGAAAAATTAAAACTTTGTGATAGAAGAAAAATATTCATTTTTGACCCTTGTAAATAAAAAGAAAAATTAAAACTTTGTGATAGAAGAAAAATATTCATTTTTGACCCTTGTAAATTTTTTTTTAAATGTTTCAATTCTTTATTTTTATTTTTATTGAATTTGCTTTTGAGCGATTATCGAGGTTGCACGTGTTTTTCGTTCCAACAGATAATATCATAATTTATCTTGCCTTTGGTGACATTTATTTGTTGTCTATTTGTTTTGTTTTTTGTGTTTTATATGTGGAACTTGTAAAAAGTAAAAATATATATTTTTAAAATTTGGTTTTTGAATTGCCATATTTCACAAGTGTCTTTAAATGAAAATAATTGCTCATTTTCCGTAATCGTCGGTGTACGGTAATACTTTTCAATACCAAGTAAGTAAAGTTTTGCTGTCAGTTTATTTTTAACTGCCATATTTTACAAATGCTTGTTCATGCTACATGCTCGCTAATTGTAAACCGAAAAAAAAATTGTCCCGTAAGAACAAACAACACATGCAACATGGTTGAAACTGATCCACCCCCTAGAATCTCAAATATTTGAAAAAGTATTCCCCAAAACCCGGAATTCTCTCGCGACATGATAGGTAATTGTGAACAGAAGAATTAAAAACATTTGAGATGGTCAAAAAGAGGGGGATCAGTCTACGTTGAATTTACATTGGAAACTGATCCCCCCTCCTAAAATGTAAAATATTTGGAAAAAATTTCCCAAAACCCCGGAATTCTCTAGCAGCCTTATAGGTAAGTGTACACCAAAAAAAGTAAGAAAAAGGGTTTGTAAAAAGTTGTGAAAAACGGACTATGGAAAAAGACGAACCAGTTTGAAAATGAGAGTGAGGTCAAGTGAACTGAAACCAGCACCAGTATTTTTCAAAAATTAGGAAGGAAAAAAACCATAAAATTACAATATGTATAAAAATATGGCACAAGAATTTAAAATTTATTAAGAAAATGAACAAAATCATGTGAAATAAATATTTTTATAATTTGATTTTTTTTTTAATGATTAATCAATTTTACTACAAGACTTTACTTTGTTTCTGTAATAGTTATTAACGATACGGTTTTTAATGTGACGAAAAGAGGCACTCTTGATTGTGTAAAAAAAAAAGATTGCCTCAGTCCAGAAAAACTTCTTCACTAACTGAGAACAGAATAGACTAAGTGTAGCAAAGGAACAGATACTACACTTTGTTCCGAGCCAAAAGGCCAGCCTATATTTAATGGATTCTTTAAATTTACGCGACAGAAAAGGTCTGAAATATAAGTTTTGAACCATTGAAATCCAAATTAAGTTTTGTAGAGAGGGCAAGTTCAGGTTGAAGGGATAATCTGGCTACTATAATAGATTGGTCAGCTTCATATTCGTAATTCTCATCATTCCAGTGTTGCCATTATCAGCGTTATCGCTGCTGAGGAGGCGTAAAAGAATGTTAATTAAACAACATACATTGACAGGTATCGACCCAAAATTTCGATGTACTTGCATGACATTTTTCTTCAAATTATTATCCTGAGGAAGTCTTACAATAAAGACGAAACGTTGATGAATATATAAAAAATATCTCTTGGTTTTTTCCTTTTTCATTTCCCATTGACAGGTAAGTCCACGAGCAAAGAAGGAACAGCATTTAATGCACTTTACTGAAATCGATTCAATAGATTCGAGAATTCTTTACTTCTCAAGTTGATGATGACCCTGATGACCTGTGTCGGACATCATCATCATCATCATCGCCATATTTGGTTTAACGTCCGTTTTATAGACTGGCATGTGTTGGACGGCTTTAAGAATTTGACTTCCAAACTAACCTATCTCTGGTCAGCTTATTATTTTTAGCACTTCCTACCTCTTTTCTTGGCCTTCCCATGTCAACTGGACTTGCTACCTCAACTGTTCTGCATCTACTGATCCCAAAACTGTCATCCATTCTGCTTTTCATCAGATCTGAGCCGTCTTAAAGGCTTGCGTTACGCATACATCGTTTACTTCTCATATCATTTCTCTCCATGCAACGCATGTCCTCAACCCTCACTGGCCAAGTTTCACTTCCATAGGTCATCATCATAATGCCTGATAGACTCTTCCATTGGCTGACAGTGGTAATGCTCTGCTGGTTAGTAATGACAAAACCCCCTCCACTTTTAATTCTACCTATCATACCGTGTGCAAAGAAAGGGGAAAATTAAATCTACCAATATTTTCAACAGTCAGCTAACAAGTTTATCTCTCTCTCTCTCTCTCTCTCTTAACTAAAAACGTTATGAGGAATTCACTTTTGACTGAAATTTTTTTAATTCAAATAATTATTTTACGTTTTTGAATACTTTTGCGCTTTCTTTCTAAAACTTAATTTTGTAAATAATTAAAGAAATTTAACAAATTCTTTTTTTATTTTATTTTAATAACTTTTCGATTAACAGTAAATAAAAATTTAAAAAAAAAATCACTCAATGTGTATTTATGAAGGTTATGTCTGACACAGCAATGTTTACTGTGTTCCGTGGAAAATTTGACTGATTTTTTAGTCTTTAAACTGTCGATTCGAAAGTTTTCAATTTAGATGTTTTATGAATATTTGTTTTGGTCTTTTTTTCTAACAGTTTGCTTTCAAACTTTTATTATAGTCGGGCAACCCTGGCCTTTTAACAAATAAATTTTCTCAGCTTCACAAATGTTTCAAGTTTTTGTGAATTGACTTTAACCAACTTTTAACTAATTACTTTAGAAAATAGTCCTAGAAAACTGGTATTTATCTTTCAAGAACATTTTTGAAAAAAATGGTTTTCTTTTAAATTGTAAAGTTAATATCAAAATAATAAACTCGGTACAGATATCGATCCTGAACCAGCTTTCGTGACGTTCGACTCGGAATCGTTCGGCTGTCGTACGCAAACACCCGAATGTTGACGAGCCGAAGCAGCTAGCAGCCGATAACTTTGTTACAAAGTGAAAATAAGTGCTTTCGAAGACGGATTTTTTTGTCAAGAAGTTTTTTTTTGAAGAAAAGAAACCCAAAATGAATTACGAACAGCTTTGCACTGCAGTATCATCGCGAGCAAGTAAAAATAAATAAAATTTTAAAAAATATGTCGTGATAAAAGTAATTTTGGTACCTTTTTTTTTTTAATACAGTATTCATTTTATAACAGTAACCTTGCTATGTTTTTTTTCCTGTTGTTTCTTTCAAAAAAATTAATGAAAATATGTTTAATTTTCTTTGTTGTTTCTTTAAAAAAATCCTTACCCTAACCCTAACACACAAAAAAAAACAAACAAGCAAAACATTTGATTACTTATTTTTTTAAAAGAAATTATTTAAAATAGTAAAAAAACAACTTTTCCTTTCAGCAAGTTTTAACTATAAAGTTTTAAATGAAAAAGATTGACTTTTTAAAAATTATGATCGGAGAGACAGTCTATTGATTGCTACTTGGTGTGAATTCGGAATAGCGGCATGCTGACTCAGAGTCGAATATTTTTCTGGAGTGCCAAAGTTTGAATTATCTCCCTTAAAATTCATGACTCTGGCGAAAAATGGCGATGATTGCCGCGTAGGATTAAAAATTGAATTTCTTAAATAAAAATAATAATAATAAAAAAAAAAACTACTAGGTTATTTTCCGCAAATCTCGGTGTACGTGCATATATTTTTCGTCACAAATTAGTATTTTCGAAAGTTTATTTTAATTTAAACTAACATAAATATCTCTGGGTCAATTTTGAGAAGCGTTGAAGTTATGTACTGGATATTTGTCCCCCTCCCCACCTCTTTGCGTTCTTAACTATAATACATTTTACAAAAAAAAAATAGTAATAACAATGACTTACCCTACCATTAACCCAAAGTCCAAGTGGAAACGCCCCCGACTTGGTAGGTTAAGTCATTTTTACCAAAAAAAAAACAAAAAAAATTAAAAATCGACCGTCATTTTTTGTTTGTTTCGATAAGTCAACTTAACGATAAATTCAGAGATGATAATAAATCTTACAATCAGTTTCTACACATTAAAAGTATACAGATCGGTAGAAAATTAAATTTAATGCGTTTGGTAAAAGTTATTAGTACTAAATTTTTTCCTATTTCTCAGATTTTAACTATACTGCACGAAGCTCCACCGTTAATGTTTATAAAAATATGAAATTACCCAAATTACTTACAAACACTTCGTACACAAGCGAAGATGGGGGCTTTTGGTCGGGCCCCACCCGCCAGGTGTGTTCGCCTATCGTATCCGGTTGCCTTCCGCCTTTCCTCACACGTTCCTCGCCATCAGCCGCATCCAACATGGCTTCCCTTCCAGTTTGTAATGTTTTCTTTCTCTGATGGATATTCATCATCTGATACTTTAGTTTCGCCATAGCAATCTTGCTCTCATCCGGTTCATGGTTGTGCTCTCTCGCGTTCATTGAAACTGTGATACCGCGATCCGTGCTAATGGCCCCGTTACATAGGCGCGATGTCCGACGGGTACATTTCCAGCGAATTTTATTTTTATTGATAATGCTCTTTGTGTACATGTAACCCCTACAACAGAGTTTCTCGCCTCCTTTTCTGTTCCCGATGATGTCCATTTTGTGAATGGAAAATTAAATATCTTATATTATGATGAAGGCATAAAATGGGTTTTGTTTACTTTCGAAATCTTAGAGATTGCGGGTTTCCCGCGCCCTGGTTTTATTTTTGTGTCTTTTTAACAATGGAAAGAACGAACTCGTGCGAGATTTAGGAAAAGAAAGAAAGGCAAATATTAAACACAAAAAGAAAACAAATGGTTAAAATATATTTCTATTTGATAGAACTTCTAGTCGGGAGCACCGGTTTGTTAAAACTCAACTTCCGGCCTTGTGTCACACCTTCCTATGGTGGAAAGGAAGTAAATAACAACTGAAATTACTCGGCGTTGCCCCGGGATCATTATATACTTTTATTCATTTTTATCGCTTTTTTTTCTTGTAAGTAAAAAAGTAAGGTATTTTAAAAGTTGATTTAAAAGACATTCGGTACTTACACACGTGAAATGTGGCAGTTATAAATAAAATAACAGGAAAACTTTAGGAATTACTCATTTGTGGTTGAAAAATATTAACGTACACTGAAATTAAACCGCTTAACTTTAACAAGTCAAAAATCGAAAATTTGTCACCAATCGGTCAAAAACGTAACTTTTTAGTTAAGTCTACGATATCAGGTTCAATTCGATTTGACATTGATAAAAAAAAATGTAACTATGAGCGCTTTAAAATAGATTAAAACAAAATAGAAATAGGCGGGTAAGTAGAAAAGTAACTTTTCTTGCCTTTGATAACAGTTATTTGTGAAGGTTTTGTTCGTCACCCCCTTTTCTCGGTTAGCAATTCTACACAATCGTCAATAATGATTGATGATCGGAAATAATTTACAATGAATTGTGTTTCGATTTTCCACTTAAAACTTATTTTTACTTAGAAATCATGTTTTAATAAAAAAAAAAGGGAAAAAGAGTACTCTTAAGAACGCACCGCGTTTCCGTGACTTCGCGTCGTCAACGTTCGGGTGGATGGGGGGGGGGTCTCGGAAGCGCCCGAGACTTGACGAAACCATTAACCAATCAGGTTGCAGCAGGCATTAGAAAGTCAGGTTCCAAGAAAGCAGATGATGTATTTTTTACAATAGCACTCAAACGAAAAAACAAAAAACAAATATACAACAAATAAAAGTTACCGTAGCCGATAAAACAGAATTTCCAAGTTATCTGTGACATTTATTAATGATTATAATCCGTTAAAAGTGCTATTTTTTATAAATTGATAGTTTTAGCGTACCTTAAGTGAAAACAAAAATGTTGTCTCGTTAGAAAATTTGCAGCCTCGTTTTCGCGGCAGCACTTTTACCCTCAGCCTAGGCCGCCCAGCCCCCGGCGCCAGCATTTTGGCTCACGTGACTCAATCGTAGTAACTTATGAACAGAATAGTCTTCCGTATTAACAATTAGCATATATCCCCCCCCCCCAATACATTATTTTTGTTTATTAATTATTTACCTTACGAAATAGAATGAAGATTGATGGATTTTTGCCCACCGCCGCCCAGTAAATTTGGCATAATACATTGCAATTTTAGGATTAATTTGTATGTATGTGTATATGCATATATATGTGCATGTGTGTATATAGACCTGTGTATGTATTAATATATATATAAAGACATATGTGTATGTATATACACATGTATAGGTATATGTTTATACATATATATATGTACATATACATATATATGTGTGTGTGTATGATTTTGTATATACACATGCATATATATGTATATACACATGCATATATATGTATATATATATGTATATATACACGTGTGTATGTATTTCTATATATATACATATGTGTATGCATATACACATGTGTATGTATTTCTATATATATATACATACGTGTATGTATATACACATGTGTATGTATTTCTATATATATACATACGTGTATGTATATACACATGTGTATGTATTTCTATATATATACATACGTGTATGTATTTCTATATATACACACACACGTGTATGTATTTCTATATATACACACACACGTGTATGTATGTATTTATATATATACACACACACGTGTATGTATGTATTTATATATATACACACACACGTGTATGTATGTATTTATATATATACACACGTGTATGTATGTATTTATATATATACACACGTGTATGTATGTATTTATATATATACACACGTGTATGTATGTATTTATATATATACACACGTGTATGTATGTATTTATATATACACACACGTGTATGTATATACATATACACACGTGTATGCATATACATATACACACGTGTATGCATATACATATACACACGTGTATGTATATACATATACACACGTGTATGTATATACATATACACACGTGTATGTATATACATATACACACGTGTATGTATATACATATATATATATATACATATATGTGTGTGTGTGGGTGGTGGTGGTATGGTCTGTAAAAGTCTGGCAGGCTTGAAGATCCACACCCAAGTCTCTCAGACAGCCACCAAATATATATGTCTGTGTGTGTGTGTGTGTGTGTGTAAATGATTCCATTAATTTCAAAGACTTTATGACCGGGTAACCTGACATTCTGGAGTTCACTTATGTTTATCAAACCTTTTGCAATGTTCAAATTTGTGTTGACACCTATTTGCTAAGTGGCCATATAGCATCTCTTTGGTTGTATTAAATCGGCCCAGGACAATTTTTATTTTATTGCTGGCACACTTTGTCACTGCCCAGCCAGGTTACCCGGTCATTGGCCGGCCAGTATTCTAGATTTTTACCATATATATATATATATATATATATATATATATATATGCGGGGGTTGGGCGGCGGTTTGCGGAAAATCTATCAATCTTCATTCTAGTTAGTAAGGTAAATCATTAATAAACAAAAAAAATGTATATTAGAATATATGCTAAAATGTTTTTTTTTGTTGTTTTTTTTTCCTTATATAGTTTTAATAGTTGAGAAACAGGTTATTTCGAACGACGATGTTTACCGCGTTCGTGAAAATTGAATTTGGGTGTGTTTTATCTGAAACATTCGTAAAACAAATATGAAAGGTCAAAACATTTCTTAGCTTCTTGGCTTGGAACAGAGTGCAGTATTAAAAATCTGTTTAATTGAAAATTGGTTCAATTACTTCCAGAGCACTGATTTTAAAATTTTTTGAAACATTTATTTTTTTCAGTGGGATATACTCAGAAGGGAAAATCCATCAATCTTCATTCTATTTCGTAAGGTAAATAATTAATAAACAAAAAAAATGTATTGGGGGGGGGGGATATATGCTAAGTGTTAATAACGAAGAATATTCTGTTTATAAGTGACTACGATTGAGTCACGTGAGCCAAAATGCTGGCGCCGGGGGGCTGGGCGTCGATGGTGTGCCACCCCTCGTTTTCGTTTAATTCTATCGTGGTTGTTTTTTTACTGAGACTTATATTCAAAGCGCAACTTTTCATGTTTCAGCCAAGCAAAAGAACAAAACAAAACTACATTTTAAGCAAAAGAAATAAAATCATTTTTTTTATTTTCATGGCATTGTGCTTTTATATACATATTTTCATTCGTTACACCGTAATGTTTTTTTTCCTGTTTCTGTAAAAAAATTCCATACCCTAACCCTAAACCGAACCCCAATTTTTCATATTTCAGTCAAGCAAAAGAACAAAACCAAAAAAAAAAAACGCCGCTTTGATTATGAGTCCCGGTCAAAAAAGGACACCCTACGTGACAACAATAACGCGAAGCGAACAAAACTGTTGACGCCATCTTTATTAAGTAAACTTTTTTTGCCGAAGAAAAAAAAAAAAAATTTCATGTCTAATAAAACCCCATTCATCCTACGTAAAAATACAAACAAATGGAATAGATAACTAGGAAAATCTCCAGTCTCTACGTACGTCGCATTTATTTGTTGCATATTCATTTTTTTGACCACGTTCTACAACTGTTTTTGAACCCGACTCGCGAGTTGTAGGGCTATTGTAAAAGATTCTCAGCAGGGGATAACTTTTGAAAGAAATTAATTTCTACCATCTGCAGCGCGTACTCATTGAGTTCTGTCAGCAACGGTCACTTCTAGCGAAAGACCAACCCTAAACCAGAAAATGTTAAGAAATAAAATAATATTTAAAAAATAAAATAAAGAAATTGGTTAAAAACTGTTTTCGTTGTTTGTTATATATTTAAAAAAAAAATCATTTAAAACTTTTCGTGCACAAAAAAAAAACTCTTTATTTAAAGACATTTGATTAACAATGGTTCTTTTGACAAAAAAAAACTATCGAATTAATAACAGTTGTTTAGTTATGGTTTGTTCGTTTTTTATTTTTATATATTTTACTTTGATTTTCTTTGGCAGGCGATAAATTCCGAATGTCTTAAATTTATCGTTTGGCAGTTTTCGCCTCATCAACTCTCGGGCGCTTCCGAGACCACCCGAACTCTGACGACGCGAAGACATGGAAACGCGGTACGTTCTCTATAAGAGTAACCCCCCAAATTAAATATTAAGTTTTGGCGAAACGTGACAAAGTAAGATGTCCGTCTAAGACATAAATAAAGATGGGAGATAACTCAAAATTTTACCATCGTTTCTGAAAATAAAACTGAAAAAAAATAAAATAATAAATCCATAAATAAATTAAAAAAAAACGCAAACATGAAGTTTAGGTTACATAACTTTTTCGGAAAAATATTTGTTTCACAACTTCCTGTGTTTTCTCAATATAACAAAATTAAAATATTTATAAAAATATTTGTTCTAAAGAATAATTATTTTTGTTTTCGCTAACAATAATTATTATGTCGAGGGGCTTATTCCATTGAAGCACTTTTAAAGTTTTTCTGTTATTTTAATTTTAAATAATATAAAAAAAAGCACCAAATTTATAAATTGTATATTATTAGTCTATAGTTTTTTTTCACACTTTTTTTGCTTTTAAATATAATACATTTTATTTAACAAATAATAATGACCTATCTTACCATTGACCCGAAGTGCGATTGGAAAGCCCCACCTTCCCCGACTGAGAGGTAGGGTAAGTCATGTTTTACTATCTTTTCCACCTAAAGTTATCCAAACCGAAGCGACCACCTAAAAAGATCGACCGCCTATTTTTTTTTTATTGTTTCGATAAGTAAACTTAACGATAACAAATTCAGACATGATAAATCTTACAATCAGTTTCCACACATTAAAAGTATACGGGTCGGTAGAAAATTAAATTTAATGCGTTTGGTGAAAGTTATTAGTTGTATTTTTCCCTACTTCTCGGTTGTTAATTATATTGCAACTTTACCCGATAATGACCTGTAAATTGCTAAAAATACAAATACCCCCCCCCCCAAAAAAAAAATTCGCCCACCTGTTTATATTCCCGAAGCTCCACCGTTAGTGTTTATAAAAATATGAAATTACTTACAAATACTTCATCCCTAAGAGAAGATGGGGGCTTTTGGTCAGGCCCCACCCACCAGGTGTGTTCGCCTATCGTATCCGGTTGCCTTCCGCCTTTCCTTACACGTTCCTCGCCATCAGTTGTATCCAACATGGCTTCCTTTCCTATTTTAACAGTTTTTAATGTTTTCTTTCTTCCATGGGCATTCTTCATCTGATGCTGATACTTTAGTTTGGCCATAGCGACCGCATCCTCATCCGATTCATGGTTGTGCTCTCTCGCGTTCATTGAAACTGTGATACGGCGATCTGTGCTAATGGACCCAGTACATGAGAGCGAAGACCGACGAGTACATACCCAGCGAATTCGATTCCTATTAATAACGTTTTTTGTGTACATGTAACCCTCAAAGCAGAGTTTCTCGCCTCCTTTTCTGTTCCTAATAATGTCCATTTTGTGAATCGAAAATTAAATATCTTATATTATGATGAATATATAAAATGGGGTTTGTTTACGTTTTAAATATAAGAGATTGTTTTTTTTTGTCGACTGGCTTTTTTTCCCGCGCGCTGGTTTTAACAATGGGAAAGAAAGAAAGAACGAACGAACTCGTGGGAGAATTGGGAAAAGAAAGAAATGCAAATATTCCTAAAACAAATAAATACAAAAAAATACAATTAAAATGGTTAAAATATATTTCTATTTTATAGAACTTCTTCTAGTCGGAAGCACCGGTTTGTTAACTCAACTTCCGGCCTTGTGCCACACCTTCCTCTGTGGAAAGGAACAAGGTTGCAGCAATGTTGCCAACTGAGATTTTCAAAACCCGCTAGATTGAGAAATCAAAATCGCCAGAAAATCGCTAGATTTTTAACTTTTCGTCATTATTGGCAACTGAGATTTTCAAAACCCGCTAGATTGAGAAATCAAAATCGCCAGAAAATCGCTAGATTTTTAACTTTTCGTCATTATTGGCAACTGAGATTTTCAAAACCCGCTAGATCGAAAACAATAAAATCGCTAAAAAAACCCACTAGATTTTAACTTCGTACCCCCCCCCACACACACATATATATATATATCAAAATGACTGCCAAATCTTATCGACTACTTTTGTATGTTTTTCAAAGCTATGACAGCGAAAATATATCCACTGTACAAATATTAATTTTTCTGTTTTTGTCTATGACTTAAAAAAATATTTGACAAATATTAATTTGTTGTCTGACTTTTGCGGATTATTTTGCAAATAAAAGTTAATTTGTTTTCATAGATATTAATTTGTTTCCACATGGACCTAGGGTTAGTGGGATGTTTCATGGAGTGTATATTTTGTTTTGTAAGAAACAAATCATAAAATCAAACAGTGTAAATATATTACAAATATAACATCACAATAATGACGTATCTAAATATAGAATATTGCCGAAGAAGGTGTTATGTTTGTTCTGGTATTATCTTTTCCAATTATTTTGATAAAAAAATATTAAATTAAAATCCTATTACAAGATTTAAAATCCTATTACAAATTATCCAAGAAACCGAAATGCATTATAGCATTTTGGTTTCTTCGTAAAAAAGTCGACCATTTTAATATTTTGTTAATGATTGAATTACTTCGATATTTATTCCATACTTACCTAATTTTCTAATTTTCCTACCGTGCCAAAATTACATAACCCCCCCAAAAAAAACACGCACCCTTCCTACTACTAACCCTAAGTCCGGGTGGTAATACGAAAAATAAATAAAGAATAAATTTAACAAAAGTCGAAAAAAGTGCGTGCGGCGTGGGTGTAACGGGGCTGTTAATAGTCAGTTTATTGAATATTAAAGTTAGTTTTTTTGTTGTGTTATTTATTTATAATAAATAAACCGTTGTATCATATCACTTATCTTTCGCGGAAAGAAAACAATAATTATTTCAGAATGCATCAGTTTTTCATAGACTTGCAACATAAAATGATCCCCCATTTCCGGGCCATTCTAACTTAGTAGGTAAAATAATTTAGTTAACATTGGTTCTCAGGGTGTAAGTCGAATATTTTTATTGGTAAATTATGGGGATGCAAAGTAAACATTTCAAAGTTCACTGCCTCCTATCTCTCTTATCAAACCTTTTGTAATGTTAAAAATCGAAAATTAAACAAAATGACGGAAGAACATTACATTTTTGCACGATTGGTGACATTTATTGGATGTGTTTCTACCGGTATTTTGTTTTATTTTCGATTATTAGCGATTATCCGAGTGATAATTTTCTTTTTGAGTATGAACTGAACAGTCGACATGTTTGTTTTTAACAAAAATATGCTTTAAAATATGTTAAAACACAAATAAACTTATCCAGGTAGGTAGAATAGTAACTTATCTTGCCTTTGGTAACATTTATTTGTTGCACATTTATCTATTTTTTTAATTTTTTTTTTTTTTTTACCCATTTTTCGTTCTGTTCACCATCGTCATAAATGCCTTAGAATTTTTTTCTTTTTTAATAATTTATTTTTACGTCCGTGTTTGAATTATTTTGGTGGCCTTTTGTCCGGTCGCGATCACCATTTTATTTTGAGAACATTAACACTTTTATTGACATATAAAACTATTGCAGATTTGCATATATCATGTATGGAAGGTAGTTTGATAAATAATCTCATGATGACTAAAGAGAAAATGAATACGGAAAATAGTTTTACTGAAATCTGAAATTGCGTGTGTGTGTGGCAAACGAAATCGCCAGATTTTAAAGAAAAAATCGCTAGCCGGTAGATCCAAATTTTACTAGCCAGATTCAAATCAAAATCGCCAGATCTAGCGGGAAACCCGCTAAATTGGCAACACTGGTTGTCAAACTATAATGTTTGAGGCGAAATTTTTCGGGAGAAAAGGCCAAATGGAAAACTGAAGCTACACTTTTAGCAGGGAAAAAGGCCCCAAATTAAAAATGATATATTATAAAGAAAAATTGATAATATTGAAGTTGTTAACTTCCAAATGTTTGTCTGTTTTTTGTTTCTATTAGTTTCGTATTGTTTTCTTAGCGGTGATGAAACAAAGACGTTCTCTATATAATTGAAACCGAAAAATATGTTGGGGGGGGGGGGGTAATGTTTAGATAAATAAACTTAATACATTCTACAGTTTACATATTTTTAAAAATCGTACCAGAGGACCTTAAAGAATAATTTGAATATTTTAGTATTAAATAATTTAAGGTAAAGTTGGTAAATTTATAGATAAGATCTTCAATATAGCTGAAAAATGTGTTCAAAATACTTTTTAGTGATTACTTTTATAGATTGGAGTTATCCACAAAATACAGGTTTTACATGAATCAGATTTAACTGATTCAGTTTTTTGGGGGAAGATATGAAAAATATCAAAAGATAAAAACGAATATTGAATTGAAATGCACATAAATGTTCGCGATGGTCCACGAGAATAAGGGTGTTATAACAGAGGTAAATGTGGTAGAAAGGTAACAGAAATATAACTTGTTCACAAAGGTCAGTTGTTCTGATTTTTTTATCTACGCACAAAAGGAATGTATGGATAATAATTAATAGAACATTTTCAAATGGAGTAAACTTTAAATTTTTCTCTTAAAGTTTGACTAAGAAATTTATCAGGATTGAGAAGTGAGATCCCTTAAAACATGTTGGCAGCTTTGGGAAGTCTTTTCTCTATTTGATGCCAGGCTTCTTGCAATATAGTTTGGCACCTTCATTTCACCTCTTTTATTTTGCAAGTTTCTTCTGTTTGCCCACCAGCAGTAAACATGGATTACACACACACACACACACACACATATATATACACACACACACACACATATGGGAAATGAAAAAGAAAAACCAAAAAGGATGTTTTTTTTCATATATTCATCAACGTTTCGTCTTTATTTGTAAGACTTCCTCAACATGTCATGCGAGTACATAGAAATATTGGGTTGACATGATCGGTTGAATAGAAGTAGTATATATATATATAAACACAGACACACACATATATTTCACAGGTAAATGGATTTTTTACATATTCATTTCCGTATGTTCTAAGAATCCAATATAAACAAAAGTTTTGTGTACGACCGTTTAACAATTTCAATGGAATATGTGTGAAAAAATGTAAAATATATATTTTGACAAATTAGGCACAAGACCATCAAGTATTGGGGTCGTTGGTCATGTCTTGGTCTACTCTTTGTTGTCTATCCTACTCTTAGTGAAGAATCATTTCAGTCACCACAATACCAGATTGACTTTAGTGGTCATCTACTTAAAATATCTCTAAAATGTTAGGGACTTATCCAGGAAAATGAATATAATTATTTGTAAATGTATCTTTCCAAATACAACTGTTGCTACATGAGAGATAGTTTAGCAGTCATAAGTTTTCAAATTCTCCATAAATTGAAAATTGATTCAATTAATTTTAAAGCACTAAGTTTAAAGAATTTCAAACATTAATTATTTCAGAGGAGATATACTTAGTGACCGCGTGACCTGACTGGACAGGGCCAAGGCGCCAGCAATAAAAAAAAAAAAAAAAAGTTGTCCCTGAGCAGTTTAATACTCAACCCTGAAGTCTCTGAGAAGTGCCATATAGACGTTTAGCAAATAGATGTCAACACAAATTTGAACATTTCAAAAGGTCTCATAAACAGACATGAACTCTAGAATATTCACCCTTGTTATCATAGTTTACAAAAAAGGCCAATCTGGGAGTGCGATCTCCTCAGTGTGACCCTTAGAACAAAATAAATATTTGCTTTTTTTTTTTCCTTCAGATATTTATGTAAATTCTGGGCCCTGGAGCTTTTTTCTCATGCAAATCCATGAACCGAAAAAAAAAGGCCAACATTTTGAAATACAAACTGCTTTAAAGTTACGTTTTCTTTAATGATTACTATCAAGTAAATATTTAATATAAAATAGGAAAAAGGCCAAATTAAAAAAAAAAGGCCTAACAGAATTTTCGCAGGCAAAACTGCTTTTTAAAAGGCCAAATTTCACGAATTTGGCCTTAAAAAGACCGATCTGGCAACCCTGGAAAGGAAGGAAATAACAGGGAAATTACTCGGCGTTGCTCGGGGATCATTATATACTTTCATTTTTTTAAAAAACTTTTTAAAAGTAAGATATTTTAAAAGTTAATTTAATAGACTTTCGGTACTTCTCTATATAAACACTAGGTACGTGCAAAATCAATGGCCGATTCCCAAAATGTAAAAACATTTTAACCCTCGCGTCATCTTAAAATTCACCAAAATTCAGGAAATCAACCAATTTTAACGAAATTTTCAGTATTTATTAATCAACGATCACGTAATATAATGAAACCATTTTTATTTTTATTTTTTTTAAATCTGAGCGAAAATGTATTATTTTTTTAAAACAAAATACACCTTTACTTAAGTTATATTTTTATATATTAATAAAAAAAATGTATGAATTAAAAACACATTTTTTATGAAAATAAAGCACTGTAGATGTTGAAAATAAATATATTTTTTTAATTATTTCGTATACATTACAAAAAAGGCACTTAAATTCCGTGTTAATAAAATCACTATAACTCGAAGAAAAATTAATTTTTTGAATTGGCAATGTTATCATTGAATAAAGCATTGTTTAATCAATATTTTCATCAAAAGAATAATATAATTGCAAAAATTATTTGATGTGATTTTAATGATTAGAGTTTCTGGTTAAATATAAAATGCGACATAATTATATTTCTCTTTCATACATAAACGTGTCATCATCAGTGCAAGAATTAATTTTTAATAATCTTGAAAATAAACCAAAAATTGAAAATTTTGAGACCCAGGAACATAACGAAAAAAGAATTTTTTAAATTGCATAATTTCTAACGATTGACTTGGGGACGTATGGTAGGCCAGTTCTGTAATAAACAGGTGGGATTAGCTCACCAAACACCACTCACTCCCCTCACACCGTCCTCAAAATGTTATTTTCAGAGATTCAACAGTTTCGTTAATTTCACAATTTCGTCAATTATTTGGAAAGATAAAACGTAAGTTTGTATTTGTTTTCTCATTTTTTCATTAATAAATATTAAGTTTAAAGTTTAAAACAATTATTTATTAATAAATAAATAGAATTCAAATGTGACATTTTCTTTCAAAATTGAAATCTATTTATTTATTTATTAATAAATAATTTTTAATGGTTTAACTTTTTTCAATGAATATTGTCAGTGTAGTCATTGACTTTAATTTACTTTTTTTCACTTAAAAATAAAAAATACTCTTAGCTTTATTTTAAATTAATGTAATTTATCGTTACGACACATGTAAGAATTTTTTTATTATCTTTTCCACCTAAAGTTATCCAAACCGAAGCGACCACCTAAAAAGATCGACCGCCATTTTTTTGTTTTTGTTTCGATAAGTCAATTTAACGATAACAAATTCAGACATGATAAATCTTACAATAAGTTTCCACACATTAAAAGTATACGGGTCGGTAGAAAATTAAATTTAATGCGTTTGGTGAAAGTTATTAGGTGTTATTTTTCTCTACTTCTCGGTTGTTAATTATATTGCAACTTTACCCGATAATGACCTGTAAATTGCCCAAAATACAAATACCCCCCCCCCCCCCCCCCCAAAAAAAAATAATAATTCCGCCACCTGTTTATATTCCCGAAGCTCCACCGTTAATGTTTATAAAAATATGAAATTACTTACAAATACTTCATCCCTAAGAGAAGACGGGGGCATTTGGTCGGGTCCCACCCACCAGGTGGGACCGCCTATCGTATCCGGTTGCCCATCGCCTCTCATCATCACACGTTCCTCGCCATCAGTCGCATCCAACATGGCTTCTTTTCGTATTTTAACAGTTTTTAATGTTTTCTTTCTTCCATGGACATTCTTCATCTGATGCTGATACTTTAGTTTAGCAACCTCGGCCTCATCCGATTCATGGTTGTGCTCTCTCGCGTTCATTGAAACTGTGATACGGCGATCTGTGCTAATGGACCCAGTACAGGAGAGCGAAAACCGACGGGTACATACCCAGCGAATTCGATTCTTATTGGTAATGGTCTTTGTGTACATGTAACCCTTAAAGCAGAGTTTCTCGCCTCCTTTTCTGTTCCTGATGATGTCCATTTTGTGAATCGAAAATTAAATATCTTATATTATGATGAAGGCATAAAATGGGGTTTGTTTACGTTTTTTAATATCAGAGATTGTTTTTTTTTTGTCGACTGGCTTTTTGTTCCCGCGCGCTGGTTTTATTTTTGTCCTTTTAACAATGGGAGAGAAAGAAAGAACGAACGAACGAACGAACTCGTGCGAGAATTGGGAAAAGAAAGAAATGCAAATATTCTTAAAACAAATAAATACAAAAAAAAAACCAACAATTAATTGGTTAAAAGATATTTCTATTTTATAGAACTTCTTCCAGTCGGAAGCACCGGTTTGTTAACCCAACTTCCGGCATTGTGTCACACCTTCCTATGTGGAAACGAACAGTTTGTTTGAGGCGAAATTTTTCGAGAGAAAAGACCAAAAAAGGCCAAATTGAAAACTGAAGCTACACTTTTAACCGGAAAAAAGGCCCTAAAAGAGCCAAATTAAAAATGATATATTATAAAGAAAAATTGATAATATTGAAGTTGTTAACTTCCAAATGTTTGTTTGTTTTTGTTTCTATTAGTTTCGTATTGTTTTCTTAGCGGTGATGAAACAAAGACGTTCTCTATATAATTGAAACCGAAAAATATGTTGGGGGGAGGGGGGGTAATATTTAGATAAATAAACTTAATACATTCTACAGTTTACATATTTTTTTAAATCGTACCAGAGGACCTTAAAGAATAATTTGAATATTTTAGTATTAAATAATTTAAGGTAAAGTTGGTAAATTTGTAGATAAGATCTTCAATATAGCTGAAAAATTAGTACAAAATACTTTTTATTGATTACTTTTATAGATTGGAGTTATCCACAAAATACAGGTTTTACATGAATCAGATTTAACGGATTCAGTTTTTTTGGGGGGAAGATATGAAAAATATCAAAAGATAAAAACGAATATTGAATTGAAATGCCGCTACGCACATAAATGTTCGCGATGGTCCACGAGAATAAGGGTGTCAGAACAGAGGTAAATGTGGTAGAAAGGTAACAGAAATATAACTTGTTCACAAAGGTCAGTTGTTTTGATTTTTTATCTACACACAAAAGGAATGTATGGATAATAATTAATTGAACATTTGCAAATGGAGTAAACTTAAAATTTTCCTCTTAAAGTTTGACTAAGAAATGTATCAGGGTTGAGAAGTGAGATCCCTTAAAACATGTTGGCACCTTAATGTTACGTCTTATTTAGCAGGTTTTTTCTGTTTGCCCACCAGCAGTAAACATATAGATTACACACATATATACACATACACACACACACACACATCTATATATATACACATATATACACACACATATCTATATACCCATCTATATACACACACACATCTATATACACATATATAAACACACACACATCTATATACACATATATAAACACACACATCTATATACACATATATAAACACACACATCTATATACACATATATAAACACACACAAACATATATATAAACACACACAAACATATATACACATATACAAACATACATATATATACACATATATACACACACCCTTAGTTGAAGTCAGTGCCCCTAATGATGCAGGATTGAACAGAGCTGAAAGGGAAAAGATTACGAAATACCAAGGTCTTATGCACGACATGAAAAGAAACTGGAATCTTAGGAAAATCTCCATCATACCAGTAATTATAGGAGCAACAGGACTTATGAAAAAGAATTTCAAGAGCTATCTGGCGAGTATACCCGGTGAACCGAGTGCAAGAGAAATACAAACAACTGCACTTAAAGGGACGGTTAGAATGCTGGAGTGTCTGAAATAGCCGGCGAATGTCTGGCATCCGATAGGATGCCCCATCTCCAGCAAAAACAAAAAGATAAGAATTTTTTTTTTTTTTTTTAAATATATACATATACACACACACATATACATACACACACACACATATACATGGACACACACACACATATATATATATATTTCAGAGGTAAACGAATTTTTTACATATTCATTTCCGTATGTTCTAAGAATCCAACATAAACAAGGCATATTGCCATTAATACGTAAGGGCTACTGTGGATTTGTGGCCAGAAATTAAAGGGGGCATCCTAAGTGAGGTGTTATGCAACAAGATATTTGTTCAGATTACATTTAAATTTTAGTCAAGGAAACGGGGAGCAGGGAGGGAGTTTCAAGGGGTGGCAGCCCGAGAAAAGAAGCTGCTAGAGTAGTCTTTGTCAGCAGTGTATCGATATTAAACGTCATTAGGCTGGTGTTAACCACGAAAAGATGTAGTTTGAATTGGTTGATTTCCTATGTACATACATTTCGGAAAGAAGTGTTTAATGTGACAGACTATGACAACAGAAATACACGAGTTAGACGGATCCTTACAACAATATTTTCAATTGTTGGCCGAAATGAGTAAGGTAGGTCAGACAGGACAGTTATTGGCAGTGTTATTAGAGCATGTACGAGCAGTTAGATACCCTAGTGAGAACATGTCTATCACCAAGTATTGTGGACCGTTGCGGGAGGTATTAACTGTCGACCCCACTGAACAATTACGAAGGTATGAGATTAGTGTTGGGACCAATAATTAGAATCAGAAAAATCGGAACACTTATGAAGGTATTATAATGCCTTGGGATGTGTTACGCTATTTAGAGATTAATAAACTATTAGTGTTGGCGTCTATTCCATTGTTCGATAGGGATAGTATATTTGAGATCTACCAAGTGATGAATCAACGTATTGCGCACTCCCGAGCAGACCAGAAACAAGACGTAGTGGCTAGATACAAGGTGGAGACGGAATTTGTGGCAGTGAATTTGGCCATTTTATTAACGAATGAAGAAGATACAACGCTTTCCTTTGCCCACATTCATGTATTTGGAGATTTTAATGTTTACCGTAAACATTGGCTTGGTTTCTCAAACTCCACAGATTCATAGCTTCTTTATTGCGCATTGCCTTTAACAAACTAACTTTCCCGACCTACGTCCCCCGATTGTAAAAATCAGCAAACCTCACTTCTTGACCTATTCTTGACCACACATATTTAAAAGAGATAAGGAGAAGATTTGAAGGAATTGTCAGGTAAAGATATTAAGGAATGTTGTACTGCCTTCCGCAGTCATGTATATGATGGGATTGGGGCAGTGGTCAGCAAAAGAAGAGATTGAATTATCTAGGGTAGCCCACCCAAACAATAAGAGTATTAACCCCATTATCTGTCATAGGGTCAACCATGGGATTAGGGTTAGGGTCAACCATGGGATGTACCGCCTTGGTGCCCTCGATTTCCGTTACGATCAGGCTGAGAATTTAAAAAATTATTTTTTTTTTTTATTCACCCAAAACAAGGCATATCGCCACTGAAGTGTAAAGGGCTACTGTGATTTTTTTTTGGGGGGGGGGGGGGGGGGGCTTGATGGGGGATCTTTTATGTTTCTTCACATTAAATTTAAATTACTGTATGTTTGTACGGTCGGGAGAGCAGGAAGGAAATTCCAAAGGCAACTGGTCCGAGAATAGAAGCTATCAGAGTAGAAAATCTTCGGACATCTAGGAACCTCTATAGTGAAGGGGTGCAATTTTGCTGCTATCAGATGGTTCAGGAATATTTATGTTGAGAGGGGGTACAAGTGCAGTGAGTTTATCGGAGCATCTGACAAGCCAGGATACCTCCCACTCTCACGTAAAGACTGACAAGCATATGCAGGGTCTCAGGGCCTATATACCCGTAACACACTCCCCTTGACTAGAATAAGCATATCTGGCGTATATGTGCTTAACATACACAGCGTTAGTTATCTATATTTCTTCTACTGTTCTCCTTCAACCCAAGACTGTATACTTCTCGACTATGTCTCCGGTACTGTAGACGCAACACTTTCCTTAGATCCGAGTGTCCACATTCATGCATTTGGAAATTTTAATGTCGACCAGAGATTGACTTGGTTTCTCGAACTACACAGACGCAGCTTGTAAGAGCACACATAGCTTCTCTATTTCACATTCCCTTTCAAACTGTAACTTTCCGACCTGCCTCGAAGAATATGAAGATCAGCAAGCCTAACTACTTGACCTATTCTTGCCAACAATGCTCGAGTCTTGTGTGATGGATGTATATAACCAACTCAGGAACAGTTTCATATCATCCTACTCAAAACGACAAGATACTACTAACGGGCTGATTGGGAATCCATCAATCAGAGATGACCCGACCTTTTCTCTCCCTACCGAAGAGTGCGCAAATGAAGAATGGGCCAAAGCAGGCATAGAAGCACATGTCCCCATGCAGAAATTCTATAGTAAGCCCCACTTTACCCAATGGTTCACTTCAGCCTGTGCAGCTGCTATTGCGCATCGGCAGCAAGCATTCCATCGTTTCAACCGCCATAAGTCAGCTACAAATAAACAAAAATTCATAGCATCAAGAAACCATTGTAAGAGTGAAATAGCCGCAGCTAAAAGTAGATACACCGAGATGACCCGAAAACGCATCGAGTCGCAGAAATTTGGAACTTGTGATTTCTGGAAAATCTATAATATTGTGGTAGATAATGGCCAATCAACAATTCCTCCATTATCCAACAACCATGATGTCGCCTGCACGGCAACGGATAAAGCTGAACTGCTTGCCCAGCGGTTCGCCTTAAACTGCACTTTGGACCGCACAAATCACTGTCTCTCTAATTTCCCACTACGGACAGAAACCACCGTTGCTGATCTAATCATCATCCCGCTCCCATGAATTGGATATCATAAAAACCTTGACACCGCCAAAGCAAGTGGTCCGAATCTTATCTCTACTAGTAATTATAAAAAAATGCTCTGCTGAGCTGGCCCCTATCCTGTCTCATTTCTATAACAAATGCCTTTGTGGTACCAATATTCAAGAATGCTTGTGAAAGAAATGACCCACAAAATTATCGCCTCATCAGTCTTCTCCTGTCCTTCGTGAAAATCTTTGAATCATTAATCAATCTAGCAACATTCCACCAACTCATAAACGCTAAACTTCTTTCTGGCCAACAGCATGGCTTTAGGCAAGCCTGGTCTACTGGTAATATCTTAATGATAATCTCCGAACACATATACAATACACTGGATGAGGCAGGTGAAGCTAGGGCAGTAGCGCTTGATGTATCCAAATCCTTTCACAAAGTCTGGCATGAAGGTCTTACTTGACGAGTATAACCAACTCTTTCGCCAAAGGAAACATTCCTTGATTGCCGTACATCTAAACAAGATGACATCAATGCGGATATGCCCCAGGGATCAATCATTGGACCTTTATTATTCCTGATTTTCAAAAATATCCTCCCTGATGCAATTGCGTCTGAGATGGGTATATTTGCTGACGACACCACGCTCTATTCTCAACATGTAAGCAAAACAAACATACACATATCCAAGGCAATGACTGAATCCTCAGAAAATGACCTCAAGTCTGTATTTTGAAGACCCCCCCCCCATATTTGAACCAGAAAAAAAAACTAAATTGGCCAATTTCTATGTTTTTATTGGAAACTGAAGTCGATCGCATGTCTCGTTTAACGCTAACTGGCCAGGAAGTGGGTGCTCATTTTACGTTAAATTTATAAAGGAAAATGATCCCTCACTCTAAACTCTTACATATCTTTTTTTACATGTATTCCTTTTTTGCGGATATTTCTGCAGGCTGTTTAAATGTAATCGGCAAAAAATAAATAAATAAAATTACATTTTTAGGGGGTAAACTGCGCCGGATAAGATAGTAACAAAAAACAAAAACAAATTCAAGGCTATGTCCGACACAGCAATGTTTAATGTGTCCAGAGGAAATTTGACTGTAATTTTGAAGTTTTTAAACTGTCGATTTGAGAGTTTTCAATTTGGATTTCTTTTTATGAATATTTGTTTGGGCTTTTTTTCTTTTATAAAAGTTTGGCTTCAAGCTTTTATTATAGTCTGACAATCCTGACTTTTTTACAAATTAACAAGCCGCGCGTGCGTGGTCCCCCTCTGTATGTGACTCGATGTGGTGAGTGTAAAATGCAATAAATTTGGGCAATTTGGGGCATTTTTGACCTTCCTTGACCCCCTGGGGGCGCGAACCAGATTTTTGTTGTGGTCAAGGATGCTCATTTTATATCCAGAACAATTGCCTCTACATTTTGGCCAAGTTTCAGAAAAATTGAATGGATGGATCAAACGTTATGGGAGAAAAGGGTAATTTTTTGCCATTTTGGGGGCTTTTGACCCCCTGGTCGCGCGATCCAGATTTTTTTCCAAGATCAGCGATACTTATCTTCTATTAAGAACAATTGCCTCTACATTTTGGCCAAGTTTCAGAGAAATTGAATGGATGGATGAAAAGTTATGGGGCAAAAAACGTAATTTTTTGCCATTTTGGGGCCTTAAGACCCCCTCCCCCCCCCCCCGCCGTGGGGGGGGGGGGGCTAACCAAAAATCGGAGAATGTCACTTTCTAACCTGACCAAAATTACAACTTCATGCAAAATTTCAGAGAAATTCAATGGATGGTTGCGGAGAAAAATCCGGACGGACGGACATGCCTCAAAACATAAGTCTCCCGATTTTATAAATCGGGGGACCAATTAGCCAACCCCACCCTTTTACGTTCTTAACTATAATACATTTTACCAAAAAAAATAGTAAAAAAATGACTTACCCTACCATTAACCCGAAGTCCGAGTGGAAAGCCCACCCCCACTTCGTCCCCAAAAGAAGGCGGAGGCTTTTGGTCGGGCTCCACCCGCCACGGGTGACCGCCTATCGTATCTGGCTGCCCTCCGCCTCTCCTCATCACACGTTCCTCGCCATCAGTCGTATCCAACATGGCTTCCCTTCGTATTTTAACAGTTTTTGATGTTTTCTTTTTTCGATGGAGATTCTTCATCTGATCTTGATACTTTAGTTTGGTCATAGCAACCTCACTCTCATCCGGTTCATGGTTGTGCTCTTTCGCGTTCATTGAAACTGTGATACCGCGATCCGTGCTAATGGCCCCGTTACATAGGCGCGATGTCCGACGGGTACATTTCCAGCGAATTTTATTCTTATTGATAACGCTCTTCGTGTACATGTAACCCCCAAAGCAGAGTTTCTCGCCTCCCATCTGGCTCCTGATGATGTCCATTTTGTGAATCGAAAATTAAATATCTTATATTATGATGAATGCAGAAAATTAGGTTTTGTTTACGTTTTAAATATAAGAGATTGTTTTGTTTTTTTGTCGACTGTTTTTTGCCCGCGCGCTGATTTCATTTTTGTCCTTTTAACAATGGGAGAGAAAGAAGAACGAACGAACTCGTGCGAGAATTGGGAAAAGAAAGAAATGCAAATATTTCTAAAACAAGAAAACACCGAAAGAAAATAATTAAATGGTTAAAATATATTTCTATTTTATAGAACTTTTTCTAGTCGGAAGCACCGGCTTGTTAACTCAACTTCCGGCCTTGTGCCACACCTTCCTCTGTGGAAAGGAAGTAAATAACAGCGGAAATACTCGGCGTTGCCCAGGGGTCATTACATACTTTCATTTTTTTTATCGCTTGTTACTTTTTAAAAATAAAGTATTTTAAAAGTCAATTTAAAAGACTTTCGGTTCTTCTGTATGTAAACACACATGTGAATTATGGCAGTTATAAACAAAATAACAGGAAGACTTCAAGAATTTTGTGGTTGAAAAATATTAACGTACACTGAAATTAAACCTCGAAGATTTAACAAGTCAAAAATACAGCTAATCACTGTCACAAATTGGTCGAAAACGTAATTTTTTAGTTTAATCTAAGACATCGAGGTTTCACATAGTGTAAAATACGATGCCATGTTCAATTCGGCGGGTTTACAAAACTCAGAAGGAATTGATAAAAAATGTAAACAAAAACGCTTTAAAATACTTAAAAAAATAGAAATAAGCAGCTAAGTAGAAAAGTAACTTTTCTTGCCTTTGGTAACATTCATTTGTGCCTATTTGTTTTGATTTTCACTTTTTCTCTGTTGGAAAATCGCCAATATCTTAATAATTGATGATCGGGAATAATTGACAATGAAATGTGTTTCGATAGGGTCTCATTTTCCCCCATAAAACTTATTTTTACTTAGAAACCATGTTTTAGCAATAAAAATATAATATTTATTAATTAAATATTATTAAGTTATCGCAAGTTTAATCGATTTGGCGAATCGCAACAAAACAAGTTGACAGTCGAAGACAAATCAAGAATGGAGATAAATTTTACCATCGTTTTCTAAACAACTACACAATTGTTCGATTCGAATTCGTTTTTCTCGCAATATTTCAAAATTTTAATATTTATAAAAAATATTTATTCTAAAAAATAATTCTTGTTTTCGCAATATTTCAAAATTTAAATATTTATAAAAATATTTATTCTAAAAAATAATTGTTTTCGCAATATTTCAAAATTTATAAAAATATTTATTCTAAAAAATGATTCTTGTTTTCGCAATATTTCAAAATTTAAATATTTATAAAAATATTTATTCTAAAAAATAATTGTTTTCGCAATATTTCAAAATTTATAAAAATATTTATTCTAAAAAATAATTCTTGTGTTTTCGCAATATTTCAAAATTTAAATATTTATAAAAATATTTATTCTAAAAAATAATTGTTTTCGCAATATTTCCAAATTTATAAAAATATTTATTCTAAACACAATAATTATGTTTTGTAAGAAATAGTTTGGTGTTTTGTTACATCAGGATCTGAGCTAACTTTGACCCCGTCGTTAGGGTTAGGGTCATGGTACAACTTAGCTCGGGTCCTAATGTTACAAAGTACCAATAATTTTATATTTTAATTGTTTTAAATAAATTATTTTTATGTAAGTCACGACCTAGTTCCGATTCAAGTTTTTGGCGACTAACATTTTTTTTCCAATAAAACATGTCATTTGGAAATAAGCTGATAATACTAGCATATTTACTAATTTAAGAAGTCGTTTGTTTTTTTGTTGTTGTTTTTTTCAATTCATACGTAATACTAAACTGAAAAACTACTATCACTCCACCATTCATCGAAAACTAGAGGCAACTTGCGAAACAGTGCGGAAGACTGAATATTAGAAAGTATTCATTCGGACTTAGAATGGTGAACAGATGGAATTCCCTACTGGACGGTGTGATCAGTGTCAGAATCATGGATTTCTTTCAAACTAAACTATACCAGCATTGGAGATATAGACTCTATATGACCCGCCCATTGCACACTTCATAGTTTAGATCAGGGGTTTTCAAACCTTGACTTGCGGACCCCTTTATATTTCAGGGTTTACCCTCGGGACTTCCTTATAAACGTTTATGGAATTTATACATACATTTTTGCTACTAAAAATAACAATTTTGCATTAACGCAAAAAACTGGGTTTAAGCTTATTTTAGACGTAAGTGTTCAAATAAAATAAATTAAGTTAATAAGTTAATAAATTAATGAAATAAATTAATGAAATAAATTAATAAAATAAATTAATGAAATAAATTAATGAAATAAATTAATGAAATAAATTAATGAAATAAATTAATGAAATAAATTAATGAAATAAATTAATAAAATAAATTAATAAAATAAATTAATGAAATAAATTAATGAAATAAATTAATGAAATAAATTAATGAAATAAATTAATGAAATAAATTAATGAAATAAATTAATGAAATAAATTAATGAAATAAATTAATGAAATAAATTAATGAAATAAATTAATGAAATAAATTAATAAAATAAATTAATGAAATAAATTAATGAAATAAATTAATGAAATAAATTAATGAAATAAATTAATGAAATAAATTAATTTAATAAGTTATTAAATTAATAAAATAAATTAATGAAATAAATTAATGAAATAAATTAATTTGATAAGTTAATAAATTAATAAAATAAATTAATGAAATAAATTAATGAAATAAATTAATTTAATACGTTAATAAATTAATAAAATAAATTAATGAAATAAATTAATTTAATAAGTTAATAAATTAATAAAATAAATTAATAAAATAAATTAATAAAATAAATTAATTAAATAAATTAATAAAATAAATTAATAAAATAAATTAATAAAATAAATTAATTAAATAAATTAATAAAATAAATTAATTAAATAAATTAAATAAATTAATTAATTAAATTAATACTGCATGTTGATGCAAAATATAACAACATTTTTTAAAAATTCTTTAAAAAAATAATTTTTCGTATAAATGAAAACAGTAATAATACTTTACAAATAGTTTCATTGTCAATTACACACGCATGTTTTTTTGTTCTTTTTTTAACACACGTTGACATGTAATGGGTGATAATGAAAGATTCTTTCATTTAGGAACATTAATAAGTAAAAAATAAATATCCAGACAGTGAAAATTAATACTTTGAATATCACGTGATAAGTTAATCCACGGACCCCCTACCTTGTCCTTGTGGATCACAGTTTAAAAACCCCTGGTCTAGATGACACACGAAGATCGGGAATTACAGGCATGAGCCTTTTTTCCCTTAAGAGAACGTATGTAAGTATGCCGTAACTTGATTTTAGCTCCAATACATTCAGAATGTTATAATCTTCAATTTTTTTTTGAACTATTACTTTTCGAAAAAGTTGTCATCTAAAACTTCATGCTTGCCACCAAAAATAAATGATAAGAATATTTATTTACTCCTCTGCAGGAGTTAGGCACAAGGCCAGTTTTATCTTACTCCCACAAGTAAGATGTGACCACAGCTTGGGTCGAGTAAGTGGGGTTTGAAAAGCCAGCGCCCGAGAAAGTGAGCACTCTGGCCATTAAAAATTGCCTGGGCAGCCCCGTCGGCATTCCCCAGTACGGGCGCCTCAGGCAGTAAGCAATAAACTTACTCCTCCCCAAAGAGGGGAGGCGAAGCCTGGGAGGGTGGACCTCCTAGAACTGCACAGGACAAACCCACAGACAGGTGGAATCAAGCCCCGAAGGACAAGACGACACCCGTCTATAGGGTGCAGTATCCATCGGAACAGATACTACACTTACTTCCTCCAGAATTAATATTACGGTTATTATTATTACTTTTTTAATAGTGAAATACAATTTTATAACCTAAGGCGGCGGCTAAGTGTGACGTCATTAAGTCGTCTGCAATTTACCGCCGGTGTTAAGATAAAAAGTGTCCCCCTAGTTTACAGAAAACATTACTATTACTCGCTCAGTCTTTTTTTTTTTTTCACTTTCAATTTAACAAACAATAAAATGTTGGTACTGTTTCGTAATTGTCAACCATAGATTAAACTGGCGGAGCTTTAGAATCCATTCTTAACATGTGAGGGGGGGGTGGTGTCTTCGGTTACATTCGGAATGGCGTACTTGGTTCGTCTTTCTCGATTTCGTAGCATTTGTTGATGTTTCCGAAACAAAACCAATTTTTATTTTCAAATAATAAAATGTGTTTTTATTAAAAGAAAATTTTTAAAAAATTTCATATTAAAAATGTAGAATTTAACTACCCCCCCCCCCTCAGTTTTATCATTTAATTTTGCACCGTTCGATTTTATAAAAATCGCCAATGGGTTCTTGGGATGGTTGAACGAGAAACAAATCCGACAATGATGGTATCTGTCGAAGAGAGATGCAGCAAAATTTACAATTTAACTGTGATAAATCTTACAATAAGTTTCCACACATTAAAATTATACGGGTCGGTAGAAAATTAAATTTAATGCGTTTGGTGAAAGTTATTAGTTGTATTTTTCCCTACTTCTCGGTTGTTAATTATATTGCAACTTTACCCGATAATAGCCCTGCGGTTTTTCTGTAAATTGCCAAAAATATAAATACCCCCCCCCCCCTCCCCAAAATAAAAAATTATTCGGCCACCTGTTTATATTCCGAAGCTCTACCGGTGCTGTTTATAAAAATATGAAATTACTTACAAACACTTCGTCCCCAAGAGAAGACGAGGGCTCCACCCGCCACGAGTGACCGCCTATCGTATCCGGCTGCCTTCCACCTCTGCCCACACGCTCCTCGCCATCAGCGGTATCCAACATGGCTTCCCTTCGTGTGTGAACAGTTTTTAATGTTTTCTTTTTTTGATGGACATTCTTTATCTGATGCTGATACTTCAGTTTCGCCATAGCGATCTCATTCTCATCCGGTCCATGGCTGTGCTCTTTCGCGTTCATTGAAACTGTGATACCGCGATCCGTGCTAATGGCTCCATAACATGAAAGCGAAAACTTACGAGTACATATCCAGCGAATTCGATTCTTACTGATAACGCTCTTTGTGTACATGTAACCCCTACAACAGAGTTTCTCGCCTCCCTTGTTGTTTCTGATGATGTCCATGGTGGGAAGATGAAATTAAATACCTTATATTACGATGGATGCAGAAAATTAGGTTTTGTTTACGCTTGAAATATCAGAGATTGTTTTGTTTTGTCGACTGTTTTTCCCCCCGCGCGCTGGCTTCATTTTTGTCCTTTTAACAATGAGAGAAAAGAACGAACGAACTCGTGTGAGAATTGGGAAAAACAAGACAAATATTCCTTTAAAAAAAGTAAACATAAAAAAAAAATTCAATGGTTAAAAGAGATTTCTATTTTATTGAACTTCTAGTCGGAAGCACCGGCTTGTTAGTCAAACTTCCGGCCTTGTGCCACACCTTCCTCTGTGGAAAGGAAGTAAATAACAGCGAAATTACTCGGCGTTGCTCGGGGATAATTATATACTTCCATTTTTGTTTCGTTTCTTTTCTTATGCGTGTTTTTTCGTTGTTTTTTTTAATTGTTACTTTTAAAAAATAAAGTAATTTAAAAGACTTTCGTTACTTCTCTATGTCAACACACACGTGAAATGTGGCAGTTATAAATAGAACAATAGGAAAACTTTAGGAATTACTTACTTGTGGTGGAAAAATATTAACGTATACTGAAATTAAATCGAACCTCGATGTCATAGATTTAACTCACAAATCGAAAAGACAGCTAATCGGTTTTCATCCCCCCCCCCCGACGATTGATGGGCGCATATAAAAATAAAGATTGATAAGTGGAGAGTGCGTTTTAACGAAAGAAGAAAAATATTAAAACGGACGGAAAAGTTTATTTTTACGGACAACTTGCAATAAATCGAGTCGCATTTGTTTTTATTTATTATTTTTTTCTGAGAATGAAATTGAAAAAAAAAAAAATGGTAACTTAACATTTTCGGGGAAAAAATTGTTTTACAACATAATTCTTGTGTTTTCTCAATATATCAAAATTAAAATATCTATTAAAAAATATTGGTAAAAACGCAGAATAAAGGCCGGTTGACTGACTAGTGAGTGGGCCGTGCGCAAAACCAGATTGGCCTTTTTATGGCCAAATTTCACGTATTTGGCGTGTTTTGGGCCATAGAAAGTTCCGTTTGGTCTTTTTTGTGTGAATATTCTAGAGTTCACTTATGTGGGGCCAGGCATATCGCAAAATTGAAAACAAACACTTCGCTAAAAATGAAGGAAACAGAAAATAATTTTTTCTAAATAAAAACAAAAAATAAAAATGTATATAAATACTCGTCTCACTTCACTAAAAATGAAGAACATATATATATATATATATATATATATATATATATATGTGTGTGTGTGTGTCGCTCCTCGAAAAAGTAGAGCACTGTAATGGTAGTACTAACACAGCATGACGTCACTTGCTTTATAATGCATCGTTCCTTCCCTTAATAAGAAGTAGAATGCCTTGACGTTAAGCCGCCGACAAAAGTGTTAAAAGTATCATTGTTTATCAGCTATTTAAAATTGGCCGAACGGTTAGAGACGTTGGATTTTAGTTGAAAAATATTTGTAGTCCAGGGTTTCGAATCGCATGACCGGTAGTGAACAGTCATATATCTATGCTGAAGAGTCCAGATTAAAAAGGACGAAACGTATACGTACATAGATGATAAACAATAACAAATATATATATATTTTTTATTTTTTTAAGTTGTATGAATTAAAAATAAAAATGAAATAAAAAAATAAATATAAATAAATAAATTAATAAAAAAAAAAAATAAATGAATAAATAGAATAAATAAATAAAATAAAAAGTAAAGACATACTCTTTTCCTCTCTTTACACTCTATAAATACATATTCTTTTTTCACACTAACACGCCTGAAGATGATTTGAGGATATCAAATCGAAAGTACTCGCAAGGAAGATGGAACAACAAAACTACGGAAACTTCATACACCAGTTTGATCGAGGTACGAAGTTGACCATTCGGAAGATGGAAAAAATTTTTAAAAAGATCACAAAGCAGAAACACTCCGTGCTATTCAACAATGTTTGCCTAAATGAAAACTTGCTGCCTAAATACACACAATATATATATATATATATATATATATATATATATATATATATATATGTATGCCAGTATACTGAAATCATATGCCCTTAATAGGGTTAAGATGAAAATTCATATACACTAAATGTACAAAAGCAAGGAAATTCATAAATCTTTACACTTTTATTGTCATTAAGGGTATGACTACATATCAACCAAACCATTTCATTATCACATCACTACAGTATAAATCTCTATGCATGAGTCGATGAAATGTGTGAGGTGCGCTGAAGAAAAATTCATACCAGTAAAATACATAGCCCTGTTTTGCTCGCATACCCTTAATGACAATAAAAGTGTAAAAATTTGGGAATTTTCTTGCTTTTGTACATTTAGTGTATATGAATTTTCATCTTAACCCTATTAAGGGCATATGATTTCAGTATACTGGCATTTTTCGTGGAATGTCACTACTTTTGTAAAGGCTATGCCTCAATACAATGGTCATTTTAAAGTTTTTTTGGAATTTTCTGGAAAACTAAGGTATATGATAAACTGAAATTAAAATGCCATCAACTAGACCCTAGAAACTCTATCTCTGCCAAAAATCAGTTGAATCCATCAAATAGTTGATGAGATACAGGGTGGCATATACGTACGCACGTACACACGGATAACACAAAATCATGCCTGACCTTTCTGGATCTCTGGGTTGCCTTGACTAATGATGCTGAAATTCTACACACTTATAGAACCTATCAAATAAAAATTTTATGCAAAGTTTTAACTAATTTGGTTTATTGGTTTTTGAGTTATGATTGATCAAAGCAATGAGATTTCTAGTATAGGCCGTTTTTAGAATTCTATTACGGGAAAGAGCGCTATCGCGCCTCCCTTGATATGTATATATATACGTACACATACATATATATTTGTATATATCTATATATGTGTATAAACCTCGTCGTGTCGGACAAAATCTTAATAAAACACACACACACACATATATATTTCATTTACTGTTAATCGAATATTAATTGAAATGAAAAAATAAGAAAAACCTAAAATGAATCATTTAAAATTCTACTAATTTCTAAATAATAAATTAAAAGTCTAAAAACAAAACTCAGAAGTATTTAAAACGTAAATAATTATGTGAATTAAAAGTATTTTAAGTCAAAAATTATTTAAGTATAACGTTTTCTTTAATAATTACTATCAAATAGATATTTATGTAAAATAATTGAAAAAAGGCAAAATACAATTTTAGAAGTTCATACTACTAAAAAAATGTCACAGTTATTTTAGTCAAATGTTTCTTTCCCCGTTTGGCGAGAAAAGGACACTTTTTCATTTTTACTTTTTGTTTTTATTTTTTCAAATTTATTTTCTTTATTAGCGCAATAATTACGTTTTTAAACAAATATTTTTTTTAGTTTTGTTTGACCCCCTTTTTCGTTCTGTTAGCTGTCGTTCAAAATGCCCCGTTTCTTTAATCCTCCCCCCCCCCGAAGATTAGTGGACGCATACAAAAAAAATGAAGATTTATAATTGAAGAGTTCGTTTCAACGAAAGAAAAAAAAATATTGAAACGTTTTTATTTTTTCGTGCGCAGATTTTAAATAATTATATATTTTAGTCAGAGTAAAAGAATCTAGTTTGTCATACTTATAGTAAAACTAAATCTAGTTTGTCATACTTATAGTAAAACTAAATTACTCTACCCCCAAACTGAGATTCTACTTTTTTTAGCAGATTACGTGTGAACACCTTGAAAAACTTGGCGGAAAATACAGAAAAAAAACAAATCAAACCAATTATTTTAGAAATTTTAGTGGGAGATCAGTTTCGCATACAAAATCTATGTAAAATGACCCCCACCCCCCTCCATTTCCAGACCATTCAATTTGTTTAAGGCAGTTAAAAAAAAAAAAATTTTTTCCTATTGGAGATAAATTCTTTAGGGGTGTTGGGGGGGAGCATGCTGAAAAGTTGTCCTGCAAATTATTTTACGTTAAATTTATATGTGAAACTTATCCCCCATTTTAAATTCTAAAATAATTGTGTGTTTTTTCTTTCAGCCAAGTTTTTCAGAGTGTTCACACGTAATCACCTTTTTTCTTTGGAGGGGGGGGGGATTAAACAGATAAACAATAATACCAAAGTTTGAGCCCGACAGATTTTACGACCTAGAGTTGCCACTTATATATATTATCTATATTTTTTAAATAATATTAAATTATTTTTACCTACATACGCTAGCGTTTCGAGCTTTCGCTCTCATCAGTGCAGGGATGATATATATATATATATATATATATATACATACACGGCTTTACCTGTTCTACTAGTTTGGAAGTGTAAAAAAAACATAGATGGTCGTACCTATTGAGCGGGTGAGGCCTTCAGGAGGGGGAATATGATACCCAACAGAGTAAAGTTGGATGAGGCCATTTTTGGTTAAGGGGGGAGAGGTAGTACACACACCTATATCTAGGTTCTGCCTTTTCTCATTCAGAGCGAACTCGGCGCGATGTGAGCGAACTCGGCGTGATGTGAGCGAACTCGGTGCGAACTGCGCTAACAGAGGCGATGGCGGCCGCCGCCATTGGACAGACTTTTACGATGCTGAAGGAACTTCGACACTGAAGAGTTCATTCGGATTCACAAGTCAACCGCCTCAACGAGATCAACAGACACTCTTACAACCAGGTCGCCATCTGCACGACATAAGCAGACTACGTTACGAGTCGGCGTCAACGGTACGACTTTGCTCCAACCAGAGACTCCATGTTTTTTACCAGACCCTGTTGGGTTGGTCGCTGAAGGAGCAATTCTTTCCCCCTTCCGACTACTGCCTCGGCCCTTTCAGGGCACATACGGGAGGAAGATTTTGGATATATTTTTTTATATTTCAAATAGTTCCTTTTTTTTCTCTCCCCAACAGAAGCGGCTGCCGTTCCTCCCCCTAAAATTTGAGGTGATTCCCTTCTATAATCCTACTTTAAAAAAACGGTTACTCCTTTCCCTCGTTCCATCTTCATCTTCAAATAACCTGTTGAAAAATCCAACACATTTCCAACATCATTTTCAAATAAGTCTCTGTTTATCTGCCTGCTACAATGGCAGATTTAAACACAAGGTCAGTTTTTAATGTGGGAAAATCCAGCTCCCAAAAACGGACACTCTGGATTGGGACAAAAATTAAAATTGCCTCAGCCTTGAAGGATTTCTCCTTCACTGGCCGAGAATATCTCATGAATGAATACAACAGAATCTTCTCTCAAAACACTAAAACACTTCATTTTCTCCACTCAGAAAAAAATCTATTCACATACACTTTAACACCAAAACAAAACAAAACCTTCCAATATGCCACAGCCCACACTAAAAAACGTTATCCTCCCAACAATACACACAACAAACTGTTTTTTTCCACGCTTTCCCAACCATCCAACCTACCTCACTCATTATAAAAACATACTAAAAAGACACAAAAACCAAGAACACACATCTTCCACACACACAAGAATATATACCATTGGTGAGACTCAACGTGCCCTAAAAAAAGGAGATATGAACATAATAGAGCAATCAAACTTGGATATATATTAACCTTTTTGGTCATCCGTATGTTTTTCCAATAATTATAATGTTGACACGCCAAAGGCAAAAACTATTAAAGTCATTAATATTCACCACATAAAATTACAACGCCTTTTTGAATCTATTCTTATTTTACGATGCAAAAACAACATTTAACAAAGGCCTGGGTTTTACAACATCTGACATAGCAAAAACTATACTTTGCGAAAATAATTGTACAAAATATGATAATGTGTCATCTCTACCACTCTATCCCCACAAACCTTTATCCTCCTACGTGTTTATTATCTTTACTTTTTTTTTTTTCTTCTACCACATGGTTTCATTGTATTTTTAATTTTATTTATTTTTTATTTTAATTTAAATTGAATTTTACTTTCATTTAACCCTAACTGTTCCTCTCACATCCGCCTCCTAATCTTCCTTTGTTTGACTCCTCCACCTTCTCCCCACGTACCCAACCTACTACAGATTTTCCTCCCCTGGATTTTTCTTCCTTCGATTTAGAAAATGTTGAGTTCTTTGAATTAAAGCTTATTTTACCTAATAAATATTGTCAAACCTATCGACTACACTATCTTGGTCCAGCTTTAATGATGTGTTTGTGTCCTTATTTCTATGAGCATGTTGCCTTACTAATCAACATTTCCATAAACTAATTTTGCATATATATATATATATATATATATATATATATATATATATATATACTAGCAAAACCTACCCGCTCTCCTGGCAGCAATTAATTGGGGGGGGGGGGGCGTTAATTAAAAAAAAAATGTTTTTTTACTCAGAGAATTCCATAATTTTAATAAACTTTGGTAAATTTCTAGATTAACATCCTCAGCTAAATTACCCCCCTCCCTCTTAAAACTTAGATTCTTCCTTTTAGGGTCCAGATTGTTAGGGCAGTTAATGTTTTTAACACTAACCCTAAGTTTGACTGAACTGCCCGAAAAATTCAATTTATATTTGAAAATTTTCCCCACTTTAAATGATAAAATAATTGTTTTTTTTTTCTTTTCTTCTTTCCATCAAGTTAAAAAAAAAAAAGGTAGTAATTTTAAACAGATTCAAATTTTTTATTGAAATGTGTGTAAAATATTCTGCGCAGACGCATTGGGGTCATTATTTGATTGGTTAATTTGAGTCATGTGACAATTTGAGAATGTAAACATCTTGGCAGACGATATTCAGAAGATATTTCATTTAGAATATTTTTCTCCAGATTAAACATTGGTGTTGAATCGTCAACATCTAATTTTTGTGATCGTCGATACTGTTTTCGTTTTTAGGAAAATTGTGTCCACGTCAAATTATTTTACTCCTTTCCATGTAAGCTCGATATTATGATGTTGAGAATAATTTTAATATAATTTTCAGAATAGAATAACAGATTTGAGATGTTCATCTCCTATTGATTTTCTATGTGAAATCGTTGTTGGTGGGGTTTCATTCCTTCAGGAAAAAAAGGGAATACATGACTTACCCTACCCCTAACTTAAACTCCAAATGGCAAGCCACCCTCCCCGTACTTAGGGTTAGTGGTAGAGCAAGTCATTCTTTTGTATTATCTTTTCAGTCTAAAGTTACCCAAAGCTAAGCGACCACAAAAAAAATCTACCGTCATTTTTGTTTCGTGTTTCGATAGGTCAATTTAACGATAAAAAATTCAGAGAAACTAAATCTTATAATCAGTTTCCACACTTTAAAAGTATACGGGTCGGTAGAAAATTACATTTTAATGCGTTTGGGGAAAGTAATTTGTTGTAAGTTTATTTGGGGTTTTTTTTTTTATCGATTTCTCAGCTGTTAATTATACTGCAACTTTACCCGATAATGACCTGCGGGTTTTCTGTAAATTTCCAAATATATAAATAAATACCCCCACGCCGATTAAAACAAAACAACAAAAAAAAAAACATGTGACGATCTGTTTCTATTCCGAAGCTCGGACGTTAATGTTGATAAAAAAAATGAAATTACCCAAATTACTTACAAACACTTCGTCCCTAAGAAAAGACGGGGGCTTTTGGTCGGGCCCCTCCCGCCACGAGTGATCGCCTATCGTATCCGGCTGCCTTCCACCTCTCCGCACACGCTCCTCGCCATCAGTGATATCCAACATGGCTTCCCTTCGTATTTTAACAGTTTTTAATGTTTTCTTTCTTCGATGGACATTCTTCATCTGATGCTGATGCCGCCGTTTCGCCATTGCAACCTCGGCCTCATTCGATTCATGGGTGTGCTCTTTCGCGTTCATTGCAACCGTGATACCGCGATCCGTGCTAATGGCCCCATTACATGAGAGTGATGTCCGACGGGTACATGTCCAGCGAATTCGATACTTATTAGTTCTGTTCTTAATGTACATGTAACCCCCAAAGCAGAGTTTCTCGCCTCCCATCTGGCTTTTGATGATGTCCATTTTGTGAATCGGAATTTAAATTGCTGGTCCAATGACCGATGCATAAAATGTTTGTTTTGTTTACGTTTGAAATATCAGAGATTGTTTTTTTGTCGACTGGGGTTTTCCCGCGCGCTGGTTTTATTTTTGTTTTGCTAAAAATGGCAGAGAAAGAAAGAAAGAAAAGAAACACTAGTGGGAGAATTAGGAACAAGGCATTTAACCGGAGTCGATTGTAATTAAAAGATATAATCTTAATGATTGATCGGAAATGATTTACAATGAAATGCGTTTCGATAGGGTTTCATTGGCCCCCAAAACTCATTTTTACTTATAAACTATGTTTTAGCAAAAAAAATAATAATAATTAAATATTATGATCAGCAAGTTATAGAAAGTTTAATTGATTTCGCGAAACGCGACAAAACAAGACGAGCGTCTAATATATCATTAAAGAAAGAAGGGAGACAACTCCAAATTTTACCTCTTTTTTTTTTTCGGTAAAAAAATTCTATAATCACGCTCTTCCGTTTCTTTTAAGTTTTTCGAAAAAATTGAGGTAAAAAAGTGAGTTTAAACTAAAGAAAAGAAATTACTTAAACGAGCAGAAAAGTCTATTTTCACGGACCAATTACAATAGTTCGATTTGCATTCTTTTTTTTTCTTTCTGAATAAAATAAAAAATGAAAAACATTCTTTGCGGATGTTTTTTTAGGCTGTTTAAGTGTATTTGCACAAAAAAAGTAGGATTTGAACTTTTTTAAGTGGTAAACTGCGCTGGGAATGGATAGTAAAAAAATACCAACATTTTTTTTAACTTCAGAATAAATAAATTAGAGTTGAGTTATTTTAAGCATTTTTTTCCTTTCATTACTAACCGGACTTTGGGTACGTTTTGGGGATTAATGAGAGCATTGTCGAGCGTTTATAACGACAGCTAACAGAACGAAAACGGGGTAAAAAGAAAAACAAAAAGGCAACAAATAAATGTTACCAAAGGCAATATAAGTTACTCTTCTACTAACCTGGATAAGCTTATTTGTGTTTTAACTTATTTTAAAACGTTTTTTTAGTTCGATTTTAAAAGTAGTGTCAAGATGCCATGTTAGAATTGAAAACAACAAATGGTCGTATTTGATCACGTGACATCTCGACACTACTTTTAAATCGAACTAAAAAAACGCTTTGAAATAAGTTAAAACATAAATAAACTTACCCAGGTAGGTAGAAGAGTAACTTATATTGCCTTTGGTAACGTTTATTTGTTTTTTTGTCGCTTTTTACCCCTTTTTCGTTGTTAACTGTCGTGATAAATCCCCGAGCATTTTTCTCTTTTAAAAGTAATTATATAATATAATATATATATATATATATATATATATATATATATATATATATACGCGCAAGCGACCTAACCTGGAGAGGGGGTAAAAGATTGGTGCTTCTTTAGAGACGTGGCCGAAACGACATGTGAAAGGGGAGATAATTCAAACATTTTTGGGGTGTTGCAAGGATCAAATCTGATTTTTGACAAAATGGACGCAAACGATTTGAACATAGAAGACCTGTTGTCTTTACTTAGAGATAATTGCAAAATAATCGATTTTTTTGCAAGCACACAGACTTATTTCAGATGGATTTGTGGCCCTGAGATGAGACGTATCCCATACGCAACTGGAAACGATGGATTTGTGTGGCGATGCCAAAATTGGACATGTAGGAAGAAGGTGTCAATTAGACCGAAGAAGTAACCCTAACCATTTATTTATTTATCCATTTGATGTTTAACTTATTTCAATATATCTATTTAATTTTAACGTATCTTCAGAAGTTTTATTTTTTTGCATTTTAAATTCGATACCCCCCCCCCAAAAAAAAAGTTTGAATTATCTCCCCCTTTCATATTTTCGCCGGCCTTGGCCACGTTACTAAAGCACTAAAAGATTTTTTAGAGGGGGGGGGGGGTCAGTTTCCTATATAAATTCAACGTAAACAGATCACCCACTTTATGACCATAACCATAATTACAATTACCTATCATGTTGCTAGAGAATTCCAGCTTGCTTCTTTTTTTTTTTTTTTCAAAATATTTTTAATTTTAGAGGGGGGATCAGTTTCTTATACAAATTTCATGTAAACTGATCACCAACTTTTTCTGTATGAAAGAAAAAAGTAACCAAATGTTAAAATAATTCTTATTTAGTTATTTAATTTTTTTACAAGGATCACAATTAATATATATATATATATATCTATATATATATATCTATATATATATATATATATATATAAATATATATATATATATATATATATACACTTTTTTTACAATGGTAAATTAACAAATTTGGTAGAATTTGCGAATATCTTGAAAAAGAAATATTTAAATTTGTATAAAATATTTTAGATTTTAAAGCAGAGGATCACTTTCCTATTTAACGTAAAATGATCACCCACTTCCTGACCATCACTAATTTGACCAATTTTTATTAAAAATGTATATTACAGAATATTAATTTTTGTATTCGGACTACTGTTCTCATCTTGGGTGTTTTTATCACAACGTTTCGGCCGATGTAACCTCCGATCTTTTTCAGATGAACCTTGTCAACTCGGGAATCTTTCTGTTTAACTGAGGAATTTGGACGAAAGACACCCAAGATGAAAGCAGTATTCCGAATATACCAAATTCTGCAAATTATCAACCCTCATCTAAAAAATTCCGAAACAATAATTTTGTAGTTATTATGTATGTATGAAATATTACACAATTTATATTACAGAATATTAATTTATTATTACCGATATAATTGTTCTGTTGAGGCCATTATTGTTGTTCGGTTGATCAGTTCATCTCATCGTTTGGTAAATCTCTGCGAAGCTCTACCTGCCGTGTCTACCCCAATCTGCTTAACCCTGCTTTCTGCTTTACTCTGACTCCTAAATATCGTAACTTAAGACCAGAGATCCTATGTCTGGTCTTTTGTCTTAGTCACTGCTCTCCTTAATCAGCGGACTACTTTTATGCTCACCCTCTCAGCTGTCCACCCAGAAACTGACCACCAACTGTGAGGCTCCATCCTGTCTCAAGAGTTCAAAGATTTCGGCAGACCCCCCCCCCCTCATCTTTTTACCATCTTTTCACTTCTGATAACTTTTGCTTTTCTGGTGAATCATTTCTTCAGATTCTCCGGGATCTTGGTGGGGGGGGGGGGGGCAGTCCATTGTATCACGAAGGCTGTGAAGGAATACAAAACCTTTGACTGACTCCTCTATTTTTGTTGACTCGGACTCCTGTTTATGTAATTAAATGATTATGGCCTACAAGCGTCAAAGCCTATGCATATACACTCCTAACTCAAGTCATCCTATTTTTTCCATTATAACTGGTTTATATCAAAGAATAACTATACCTGGTGCACATAAATTGTAAATCCAACTGGTGTTAGAGTCAATATACAGGGTGTTTCAAAAGTCTTGGGAACATTACAAATGCGTATATCTCATGAACTATTCCAGGTAGAAAAATGAAACTGGTGCCATTTTAAAGCTTGCTTAATCAAGTTTTTGGTCATACTAATGATTTTCGTGTTATCTTTCCAGGTGCAGTAATGGCGTTCTCTAAACAAGACAAGGCATTTTGCGTCTTCCAATTTGCAAAGACTGAATCGTGGACATGTGTTCAGCGTGCATTTCGCAGGAAATTTAAAAAAGAAGCCCCTGAAAGGAAATCCATTGTCAGATGGCATGCTAAATTTGTGAAAGATGGGTGTTTGTGCCCAAGTAAGCGAACAGGTCGCCCTTCAACTTCAGAAGATGCAGTTGAGCAAGTTCGGACAGCCTTTCAGCGGAGCCCCCGTAAATCAGTGAGAAGAGCCAGCAGGGAACTTCAGCTTGCTCCAGCAACTGTCTGGCATGTCTTAAGGAAACGACTGCAAATGATACCTTACAAGCTCAAGTTGGTCCAAAAGTTGAAGGACACTGATAAGCCACTTCGCCGTGACTTTTGCATTGCAATGCAAGAGAAGTTGGAAGATAACGGCTTTGATGACCGGCTTGTTTTTAGCGATGAGGTGACCTTCCATCTGAATGGCAAAGTTAACAAGCATAACACTCGCATATGGGGTACTGAGAATCCTCATGAACTTCTTGAGCACGAGCGAGATTCACCAAAAGTGAATGTGTTTTGTGCAATTTCCAAGAAAGATGTCTATGGACCGTTCTTCTTTGAAGAGGCAACTATCACTGGTGAATCCTATCTCAACATGCTGGAAGACTGGTTAATGGCTCAGTTGGAACAAGCAGAATCTGATAACTTCATTTTTCAACAAGATGGTGCACCACCACACTGGAGTCTTAGAGTAAGGCAGTTTCTTAACACAAGGCTGCCTGGTAGATGGATTGGGAGATCTGGGCGAGGTGATGACGTTCTCATGCCCTGGCCTCCTAGGTCTCCAGATCTTACTCCATGTGACTTTTTCCTTTGGGGCTTTGTCAAGCAACAAGTCTATGTGCCGCCCCTTCCAAGAGATATTGACGAACTAAAGGCTCGAGTAACGGCAGTTGTGGGAACCATTGACGTCAAGATGCTGGAACGCGTTTGGCAGGAAATGGACTATCGACTAGATGTCTGCCGTGTGACGAATGGTGCTCATATTGAGCAACTTTGAAGATTCCCCACAAAACTTGAAACTTTAACCTTTCCAACGGTACCAATTTCATTTTTCAACTCCTAATAGTTTTTGAGTTATTAAAAATCGTTATGTTCCCAAGACTTTTGAAACACCCTGTAGTTTTACGGATTTAGATTTCAGTGACCTCTTAATTGTTTCCAACTCCACAACCCTACAGTCCCCTCTTCCAGGGAGAGCACAGTGCGCCCAGAAAGCCAAAAAGTGGAAAAAATTAATAACTTCGCCAAAACTCGAAATCAGAAAATGGCTGATACCGCGTTGGAAGCATATTAACAAGGCGCTTCAGATGCAATATCAATTACCTTACAAAACTGAAATTTGGGGGGCTGGGCTCCAATTACCATATTTGGGCATTTTCTCAAAAAAAACGCCATTTTTGGGCATATCTTCGTCATAATTCACAATCAGAAACTGGTTGATACCTCGTTGGAAGGCGCTTCAGATGCAATAACAATTTCTTTTAGAAAACTGAAATTTGGAGGACTGGACCCTAATTACCATATTTGGGCATTTTCTCATAAACACCCTTTTTGAGCATAACTTCGCCATAACTCGAAATAAGAAAGTGGCTGATAGCTAGTTGGAAGTGTATTAACAAGGCGCTTCCGGTGAAAACCTAAAATTATGGCAGACTGTGATAAAATTATGGCAGAGAATGCATGCATTTACAATTGAGATAAAAGTATACAATTTGTGTATTTACAATTGAGATAAAAGTATATAATTTGTGTATTTCCAATTGAGATAAAAGTATACAATTTACGTATTTCCAATTGAGATAAAAGTATACAATTTATGTATTTACAATTGAGATAAAAGTATATAATTTGTGTATTTCCAATTGAGATAAAAGTATATAATTTGTGTATTTCCAATTGAGATAAAAGTATACAAAGCTTATTTATTTACAAATGAGATGAAATATATTCAAAAGCTCAAAGTAAATTGAGTTCTAGTTGCATAATTAACAGCATTCCCAGATGTAAAGCCTGCCTAAACATGTTTCCTGCTTTTTCTTGCATTGCAGAACAGATACAGTATTTATTGCAGACAGCAGTGGTTCAACAGTTCCGCATGCAGAACATGGATATTGAGGTGAAGATGCTGAAGAGTACTGTTCACTCAGTTAAGGAAAAGTCCAAAGAGGTTGCTAGTGATTTAACAGAACCTGAGCACGTTTACCTGATTTCAAGACGAATCGAAGCCATCTGGGAAAAACGGAGAGACCTGATGAGGCACTCAGGTAGAGAGAAAACTAAAGAAGAACTGGAGCGTTGGAGAGGAGAAAGATTCGAGGTGCCTGTAACTGAGTTCGTCAAAGGAAGGGGTCGTTAGCGGAAAACAAAATCTTGGATCCGATTATCCAACAACTCGAGGATCTAGCTGCAGAACAAGACGTTGATCCAGAAGTTCTACTAAACAAGCTTGTCGACCGTTCTCGAACAAAGTGGATGATGTCTGCATCTCCTTGCAAAAAAAGTTGACCTCAAAATTTTTGAGCTTTACAAAAAAAAAAAAAAAAAAATTCACACCGTGTGGGCCATTTTGACAAATAATGGTCATTCATTACCATTTATTGAACTGATATTCTTTAAATAACATCATTCCATTAATTTTCAGCCTTATTTTTAGTTCCACATCATTGGTAATTACATAAAGGTATGATTTACCAGATTTACAAACGATCGACGGTTTTCGTAGAGTTCAGCTGATTTTAGCCCATTTTGCCAGATTTTTGCATAATAATGGAAATTTTGATCTGTCCATAAAACCTTTGGGGCAGGTAGTAGGTTATGTGCATCTGTTAGCCAAGATGGTGTATTTTAAACATCTGAAAATCCCAGGCCTGCATCTCCTTGCAAAAAAAACTTCTGACATCAACATTTTTTATTTTCACAAAAAAAGCAAAATTCACACTGTGTGACCACTCTAAAATGGTGCAATAACATTTTTGGTATCAGAAATTCTAAATTTCATTTATATACATATATATGTGGCTTATTTAAGACATTATTGTATGTGTTTTATGAAAAAGTCACACTTAAGATTGTAAAATGTACCATATTAAGGACATTTCATCCCAAAATGGCTTTTTTGTCTGTTGAGTTTTTTTTTTGCAGAAAAAATAATGATGATTTTGAACAACCCGCAAACCAACCAACTTCAATTTGTTGTAAAAAGTCCAAAAGTGGACCTTTTGAGCTAATTTTGTTTTGTTGATTCACATTTGCTTTCTAGTTTCACTTTAAAACATTTTCACGACCATCTGAGCAGAGTCAAAAATTTATTTTTTCCACTGCTGGGCGCACTGTGGAGAGGGGGGGGGGCACACATCATCTGTATTGTTTCTGACTTCACAACCCCAGAGCCATGATTTGTATAATATTACATATATACATCAGTACAGGAGGATGTTGGAAGTGTGTTGATGTGGTCGGAACATTTAAATCTGTATGTATAAATCTTGATGGATGGACTTAGACCGCAGTAAAAGGCAAAGTGCTGTCTGTGCTGCCCATGTTTATTGTCACAGTACCCTTCAAAATAAAGTGAAGTAAGTTGGATTCCTAAGGTTTTTTATCAAAAGCTTTGAATTTGACATACTGATATTTGATTCGGACTAGCCAATTTTACTTTTTTTATCCTTCCAGCATGTTATTTAATAAATAAAAAATCTGTTTTTCTATTCATTTTCTTTCAAAATATTATTTATCCGACTAGGAATATCTTTTAGATGAATGCCATCTGTTTCATCAGCAGCAAATTTAAATATAAATGGACTCTTCTATCTTTGAAATCAGCAGCAAATTTATCTTCTAATAATAAATCTATACACTAATGCACACTTTCATTCATTAATCATAAATACCATTTAAATAATTAAATTTTCATTCATGTAAAAAAAAGGGGAAATAATTAAGAAATCTCTGGAAACATTGAAATTTCGATGTATCGTGTGACGTCACTAATCTTTCTTAAACGGTGCATAAAAAATACTGTTTCTTCCATATCAGTCTTCAGATGTTTCAAACATGGCTGCAAACTTTTTTTTTTTAATTTTTTGTTTGCCCAAAACTTTTGAATGTCAACGATCGGTTTGTAGGGAACATGAGGGGGGGGCTTACCTACGAAGCGTCCTCGCGTTTGTCTGTCCTGTGCGCGAATGAAAGAAGGAAATCCAACATGGCGTCCGTGAGCCTTTGTAGCATGCGGTTCACGCAGAGTCTCGCAAAGTCTCGTTGCATTTACAGGCAAATTAGGTGTGCCTCGGTATATAAAAGCGGGTCTCGTACCGTCTCATGCGAGTCGGTGCGAGGCAAGTGCACGCAACGAACGGTGAGAGCTGCTTTGAAAGTTGACAGAGTGATTTGCGACCTTCGTCATTACTACACGGTTAATGATTCACAATGAGTGTAAAACGAAACATTTTATTTTCTGTTACGTATGATCGGTGAACAAACGCTTTATTGCATCGTGAAATCAGTGCAAATGGGATCAAGTATCTAATTTTGTTGAGAAAAAAAATATATTTTGACTCAGGTTTGAATATTTACGCAGACAGCAATAAAACGGTGACTGACGACAAGCACAAGGCTTTCGAATAAATGTGATTTATTTAAAAAAACAAAAAACAAAAAAAAGAAATAATAGCATAAAATAAACATAATTGTTGTGAAAAATGGATGTAGGAGTGTGTGCATAATTTATCTGGATTGGTTTTTGTTTTTGTTCCTTTTTTTATATATAATTTTTGATCCGTGCCACATATAGTTTCTCGCTTTCTTGACTTGAATTATCACAAAATCGGAGTTCCATTCCTCGAGAGATTATTTTGAGTTTCCTTTCTTGAAAATAAATAATTTATCTGCGCCGATTTATTCTTTCGACTGTTGCTCTGATAATTCTTTCCTGGCAGAGGTTAGATTGAATAGATGTAACGCTTCTTCTTGGAAATCCAGTTTGTGTCCGTCGATACTATTTTCGTTTTTAGGAAAATTGTGTCTACGTCAAATTATTTTACTTCTTTCCATGTAAGCTCGATATTATGATGTCGAGAATAATTTTGAATATAATTTTCAGAATAGAATAACAGATTTGAGATGTTCATCTCCTAATGATTTTCTATGTGAAATCATTGTTGGTGGGGTTTCATTCCTTCAGGAAAAAAAGGGAATGCATGACTTACCCTACCCCTAACTTAAACTCCAAATGGCAAGCCACCCCTCCCCGTACTAAGGGTTAGTGGTAGAGCAAGTCATTCTTTTGTATTATCTTTTCAGTCTAAAGTTACCCAAAGCTAAGCGACCACCCCCCAAAAAAAAATCGACCGCCATTTTTTCTTTCAACTGTTACCCTGAAAACTCTTTTCCTGGCAGAGGTTAGATTGAACAGATGTAAAGCTTCTTCTTGGAAATCCAGTTTATCCGTGATGAATAAATAAGTCAGATTCTTTCTTTGGCCTTGTAGCGGTGTCATGACCCGGATAAGAACGATGCTATGTTCGTATTCATATCCAGACGTACCACACGAATATTTCTATTTTTACTGGAAAGCTTCGTTCAAAAGAGAATTTCTTGAATTCTAAAATACTACTTCAACAGGGGGGGGGGGCACACGAGATGAGATAATTGGAAAGAATAGACCGACACAAAGTGATGATCAAAAAACGAACAAATACATTTATTGCAGCAACGAAAGATAAAAAAAGAATAAGTAGTCCAATGCAAAGTAATAATAATAGAATGTTCTTTCCAGTGAATTCAAGTTCACTTATTTGCGTACTCAATCATATTTTTTTCTCAATTGTCCTTTTTTTCTTCATTAAATCATCTTTCTTTTCATACATCCCCTTTTCGCCGTATAAGAATAAGTAGTCCAATGCAAAGTAATAATAATAGAATGTTCTTTCCAGTGAATTCAAGCAATAATAAAGTTAACTTATTTGCGTACTCAATCATATTTTTTTCTCAATTGTCCTTTTATTCTTCATTAAATCATCTTTCTTTTCGCCGTATTAACGCGGATTAAACGCAAGTTTTCTCTTTGAAAGTCCAGATTCAACTCATTAAACCATTTTTTTCCCCCAAACTCTGCCTCCATCCACAGATCAAAACAACACAACCGATTTCTTGCGATTCCAAGGCCAGTTACTTTCCCGACCTGCGTCCCCGATCATGAAGATCAGCAAGCCTCACTTCTTGACAACACTGCCCGAGTCTTGTGTGATAGATACCCATAGTCTACTCAGGAACGCTGATCACCTTGTGATAATGGTTCATATCATTCTAAACTTTTGATCACAAACCGAAGCGTTGTTACTCAAAATGACAAGATACTACTAACGGGCTGATTGGGAATCCATCAATCAGAGATGACCCAACCTTTTCTCTCCCTACTGAAAAGTGCGCAAATGAAGTAACAGAATGGGTCAAAGCAGGCATAGAAGCATATGTCCCCATGCAGAAATTCTATAGTAAGCCCCACTTTACCCAATGGTTCACTTCAGCCTGTGCAGCTGCTATTGCGCATAGGCAGCAAGCATTCCATCGTTTCAAATGCCATAAGTCAACTACAAATAAACAAAAATTCATAGCATCAAGAAACACTTGTACGAGTGTACTAGCCGCAGCTAAAAGTAGGTACACCGAGATGACCAGAAAATGCATTTGAGTAGCAGAAATTTGGAATTTGCGACTTCTAGAAAATCTATAATTGTGATGAATAATGGCCAATCAACAATTCCTCCATTATCCAACAACCATGATGTCGCCTGCACGGCAACGGATAAAGCTGAACTGCTTGCCCAGCGGTTCGCCTTAAACTTCATCTTGAACCGCACAAAATCACTCCCGCCCTCTCTAATTTCCCACTACAGACAAAAGCCACAGTTGCTGATCTGATCATAACCCCTTCCCATGAATTGGATATCATAAAAACCTTGACACCTCCAAAATACGTGGATCTGATCTTATCTCTGCTATATTAAAAAATGCTCTGCTGAGCTGAACCCTATCCTCTCCAAACTCTACATCAAATGCCTTGCCAAATTTTGCTTCTCTGATACCTGGAAAATTGCCTCTGTGGTACCAATGTTCAAAACTGGTGAAAGAACTGACCCACAAAATTATAGCCTCATCAGTTTCTTCTCGTTCTTCACAAAAATCTTTGAATCATTAATCAATCTAGCGCTAGTCAACGACCTCATAAATGCTAAACTTCTTTTTGACCGCCAGTATGGATTTAGGCAAGCCTGGTCTACAGCGGATATACTAACGGCCATCTCTGAATGCATATACCATACACTGGACAAGGCAGGAGAAGCAAGGGTGATAGCGCTTGATATATCCAAGGCCTTTGACAATGTCTGGCATGAAGGCGTTCTCATGAAAATTAATTCATACGGTATTACTGGATGAACAATTAATATAATCAAATCCTTCTTAGCCAAAAAAAAGATTCAGGTCGTCCTCGATGGCCATACATTGTAACAAGATGACGTCAATGCGGGTATGCCCCAGGGGTCGAACCGTGGACCTTTATTATACCAAATTTCATTAACAACTTCCCTGATGCAATTGTGTTCTAGATAAATTGCTAATTGACTACTAAAACCCACCCCCTCATGCAAATTGACTACTAAAACCCACCTCCTCATGCAAATTGACTACTAACACCCACCCCTCATGCAAATTGACTACTAAAACCCACCCCTCATGCAAATTGACCACTAGTCGGAGCCACCTATGTCCATAGACTCCAAACAGACTAAGTGGATGTAAATATCTTCTCCATGTCTATCATTTTTGTGTATGCCACCCAAGCAACAAATCCTTATCTACAAAAAGATATCGTACACCTGGAGCCTGTTCAACAGTTAGCAACCAGAATAGCGATAGGACTCTCCCTACTTAACTACAAAGAGCGGCTCCAAAGAATAAATCTATTCTCACTTGAGCAGCGGAGGATGCTAGGAGACTCGATTCTGGTGTACATCACCAACACGGATATAAATCTACCTTTTTAAGGAGTTTTTCACACCAGCACAGTCATGGTCTCTGCGGACACCCATAAAAGATGTGCTACCGTCGTTTTCAGCTCAATAAAAGTAAGGCAGTGTTTTGTCTTTCTTTTTTTCGTGAAACAACCTACCAGAGGAGGTCATGACCACAACTACCATATCCAAGTTTAAAACGGCCTTGGTCAAACATTCAGAATTCTGTATGTTGATGTAAAATCTTCTACCTGTCTCTTTACATGGCTTGTTGCACGTTGCTATTTTTTTGCCAAATAAATTTGATCTGATTTTGGTTTGATATTCTCTCCTCAGTCGGAGGATGATATTTTATTTTTAAACATTTGCCTAGACAGACCAAATTATATTTTGGCAAGGTGCATATAAACCAAATTTTATCCAAAATGTATGCGATATAGGTCCCTATTCTACAAAATTTTCACTCATTTTTCCACAAATTTATTATTTGTTCCCATAATGCATTGCATCATAATGGCCATGTTTGTTTGAAGTAGAAACAACCATGTTGAATCGACTCCAATTAGCATAGACAACGAAACTGGTATTTTTTTTTTTTTTAAATTATTAAAATAAACATATTTTTCGTAAAACAACAATGAATATAAAATGGTTCTAGGTGATGAAGTGTTTTAAAATAGTGCCAGGACACATTTTTAGGGTTAGGATTCTCCTAAAGTTAATATTATCCCATATCAACAGTTTCTAATCAACCATCTAAAATGTCATATTGATCCCTGTCGGTCAATGTCAATCACTTTGATAATCACATTAAAAAAAGAAAAGAAAAAACTTACCATAAAACGCTGACTTTTCACCATTTGTCCCGGTAATTGGTCCGAATCAGAAATCATTGTCATTTCAGGCTAAAAAAAAAAAAATTTTTAAATAGATTTCAGAATAATTTCAGTACAGTTAAAAGTTCAACGAGGTAAGGTGGAGTCGTATTATTTACTACTGCTTCTAACAGAAGACAAAGTTAGACACAAGGTCAGTTTGATGTCAAGAATACAGGTCACTCTTGATTAGACGGAAAAAATAACCTGCTCAGTCCTTTCGGCATTTCTTCAGGAATTAAAGCACCTCGGGCGACAAACAATAAACCAATCTCTCCCCTGCTTTCAGAAGACCTACTCGTGATTTACCTGCCTGTTCACAAGGTCATGGTGTAACATGGGGGTTCAGCTTAATGTGGGGTGGGGTCATTTTTTAATCCTAAAAAGATGTTTATGGATGGTAGCAATCTTCTAACATATAAAGTCATCTTGTAAGGGGTCAAAAGTTGCACCAATATAGCATTTAAGCTGACATATCAAACTTTGATTCTGACTAGCCAATTTTATTTTTTTTCATTGTTGTACTATGTAATTGGCACTATAATAGAGTACTTAACTACAATATCAATTATATAAAGGGAAGTTGTCTGTCTGTATGTCCAGCTAAAACTTCAAAACTACAGAATAAACACTATCAAAGTTGATATTTTCTTGATCAGCATTTATTTTCACTAATGCTGCTACGTGTACTACTATCACACGGTTTCGACAATACATTGCCTCCATATTACAACAAAGGAGGGCGTCACTGTTAGGGAGCTCGCTCCTTAACGGCTGGCGTAGAGAAATACTAAAAAAATATATATATATGACAATGTCGGATTCTTATTTTCATTGAGGATGGATGGTTATTGATATCCGAAATATTTGATTTATTGTATAAAAAAAATAAATCTTGACTTCTTATCGATTTCTTAAAAAAGTTGTATTTCATTTCAAAGAATTCCTTTTAATATGTAAAAAACATTTTAATATTAAAAGACTTGTAAGATTTTGGCTTTGAAACGATATTCATTAGTTGGAAAATACTGAGTTAACGTTTCTGCGAAAATTCCTTGGCTTTTTTGGAATTAAAGTGGAGAGCGTATCCCAACAAAGCAGAGAAAGAAAGAGGGTAGCAATTCAAGCCATTTGTTTTTTGACGTTAGTTTGGATAGCATCTCGGTCCACCACAGATCCACATACTAAGTTATCGATACCTTGGTGCATCTCTGTCTACTTTTTTCACATTTGCAGCTGCACCATGTCGGGATAGACTGTTAAACGTATTTTTGGTGCTACAAGTCTTGTCTTTTTGGGTCATGTGATTAGCTCAGCGGAAATTTCACCGTTTCCTGAAAAAGTTAAAGATCTGCAGGATTTACGGCCACCAACTTCTCTTTGCCAACTGCGACATCATCTGAGGACATGAAGCAGACGCACTGTCTTTGTCTCTCAATCAGTGCTATTTCTTCACCTGAAGGTATCAACCTTCGTCAAATGGCTTTGGACCAGCTATCTTTGGATATTTTAAATCTGTCAACTCCCAAATTTGCTACTTGCAAATTTTTGTACATTCTCATTCCTACAGAAGATGAACAAATCTTGTGTGACACTTGCTTGATTTCACGTCGCCCCTTTGTTCTTATTTCTTCCTCGCACGGAATGGCTCACATCGGAGTCTCCGCCACGTTGAAACTTATTTGAACCAGATTCTTCTGGATGAATATGAGACACGAAACAACTGCGTGGACCCGTTTCCGTCTACACTGCCAGAAATCAAAGGTGCACACACATGTACAAGCTCTAATTGAAACTTTCAGCACCCCTAATGACCACATACACATCGACTTGGTTGGACCCTGGCTGGTCATCCAAGGCTAATCTTACTTACTGACCTCTATTGATCGTTTTTCACGATGGCCTAAAGCCATCCCACTGAGCGATATTTCTACTGAAACTGTAGTGCATTCCCTAATATCGGGCTGGATTTCGCGTTATGGTATCCCGGCAACAATTACCACTGATTGTGGCAGGCAGTTCGAATCATTGCTATTCCAAGAACTACGAGGTATTAAGTGCACAAAGACTACGAGTTATCAACCAGCTTACAATGGAATGATCGAGCACCTTCATCGACAATTAAAAGCCTCATTGCGTGCAGCCCCTGATCTTCAACGGTGGATGGAGTATGTGCCCATTGTCGCTCTGCTATAAAAGAAGATTTGGGATACTCCTAGGCTGAACTGCTATATGAAACCCCACTCGCATTACCGGGTCATATGTTTGTCCCATCAGATTCACATGTAGTGGATATGGAACGCTACGTTAACAGACTTAGATGCTACTTCAACAGTTTACCGCCCGTGAACATTCGGCATCAAATCAGCAGTCCCGAAGACTCGGTTACCCCCCCCCCCACCCTATTCTGGTTCATATTGTGTGCTCAAACGTAATGATAAATTTTTTTGGTATCTTTTATGACACTCAGCAGACTAAAAACGCTCAAAAAACAAATATACAACAAATAAAAGTAACTGTAGGCGATAAAAGTTATTTTCAAACTTACCTGTGGCATTTGTTTGTATTTTTAATCCGTTCGAAGTGCTATTTATTAGAAACTAAATTGTTCGTCACACCAAAATCGCAAAATCCAAGATGGCGGTCGTGGGGGGCTATGTAAGAGAATCACGACCGACCGACCGCCATTTTGTTTTTGTGCAAAAAAAAAAACAAGAATTTTTTTTTACATCCAATAAAAACCCATCTATACTATGTAAAAATATAAACAAATATCATAGCTAAGTAGGAAAATATCTATTCTCGACCTAGGTCGCCTTTACTTGTTGCATATTTATGTTTTGAATCACTTTATCGTTCGTTTTCTTGAACCCGTTCACGACTCTGCTGAGCGTCGTAAAAGATACCCAATTTTTTTACTGTGGATACTGAAGGAACGGAAGAGACTGTCATTCGACAGACCGAACCAATCGTTTTTGGACAGCAACACCCAGGAACCCCATATTCTACCCACACTCCTATTTCCTGAACAAAATAAAACGGGACTTCGAGAGACAGCCAAATCATATTTTCCAACTCACGTAACCACCACACGTTCTGGTAGACATATTCATTGGCTACGAACATTATGCAAGACTTTGTATATCTGAACAGTTACATTTTTTTGAAAACAATTAACTCCCTTTAGATAGTTACCCGTATGCATGTGAGTTTAACAAAGAACATTTTGCATTTTGCAGCAAAGGAACATTTTGCATTTTGCAGCAAAACAAAGACATTTTTGATCACACTGAACAGTTATTTACTCGATTGTTGCAATTTACACGCTAATTCAAATGTATTCTCATGTACTGCTACAACCAATAAAGTATCTCTTGTTATTTCGGCTAAAAGCCTAAGCAGGGGGTAATGTAGCAGTTGCATGACAGATCTATTTTGTTCGTATGTATGTGCAATATCTTGCGTAATGTTGAGTTGTCGTTAAGCTTGGCACATGTGCAATCATGTTGTGACTTATATAACTGTGTAGGCGTGAGGAGTCCTCTATCCAGACGCAAGTTCAATTCCCACTCAGAGAGTTGACGACAAAGATGATTCGGTTCTCGAGTAGATTTTGTCATGGCAAGACGTCCTATCCTGTTCTCGTCCTTTGCCAGAAGCGGCCTGACGAGATGGAACTCTAGGATACCACATTCTGTTTTTGATAAAAAACAGTCTACCCTTTGAATCAAGTTGATTCATATTTTAGTGGAGATGTTTGCGTTTCCATGGAAGATGGTGACCCTTTTTCAATTCCAGTCAGATACCACTACCAAGTGGCTTTCTTAATCCTGACATTATTCTAAACCAATTAACAAAATTCACTAAAAACTAAAGGCAATATTCACGTTTGTTTTGTTTTTTTGAACTTCAATATCACAAAACTCTGAACAAAATAAAAATAACTAATTCTATTTTGAAAATAATTTTTTTTTTTGTTTTTTTTTTTAAATGGCAGACTTTTATGGAGTGGGAAAATGAACAGATTTGATATGTTTTTCTTTTTAAAACTAAACAAAAAAGAAAAAATATTGTAAAAGCGGCAAATATTTAAAGCGTACAAAAGGTTTTAAATAAATAAAAAAAATAAAAAAAGCTACACCGGTTTCATTTTTAAAATATTCTAAGCAGCCGCTCTTTTTCACTTTCGCATGGCTGCCCTTCGGGTCATCATTTGATTGGTTAATTTGAGTCACGCGAGAACAAACAGTGATTGTGACTAATGGCAGGCATAAAAAGTGTTGCCTATTTCCTAGTTAAATGACAGTGTTATGAACTTGAGTTATCGTTCTTCCTTAGCTAACCTCTTTCTCGACTTGTTTTAAAAGATGGCGACTATATTTTTCTGGGCGATTTTTTGTTTCGGTCTTTCGCGTGTACGATGAAACTAGCTAAAATTTACGTTAAAATTTTTTGTTGTCGTTTGGCAATAATTGCGGAACGTATTTTACTATAAATAATTTACGTGACTAAAATAGGAATTATTGGCCAAATTCGTAATCGACAATGAACCGCAAATTTTCTCTAAATCGCCTCCCTAGAAAAATAAAAACAAACAAAAACGCGTTGGCCTCTTTCTAGTCCGAAGTTCTACCGTCAATGTTTATAAAAATAAGAAATTACTCAAATTACTTACAAACACTTCATCCCTAAGAGAAGACGGGGGCTTTTGGTCTGGCCCCACCCGCCACGAGTGACCGCCTATCGTATCCGGCTGCCCTCCATCTCTCCTCACACGTTCCTCGCCATCAGTCGCATCCAACATGGCTTCTTTTCGTGTCTGAACAGTTTTTAATGTTTTCTTTCTTCGATGGACATTCTTCATCTCATGCTGATGTAATAGTTTGGCCATTCCAACCTGGACTTCATCCGATTCATGGCTGTGCTCTTTCGCATTCATTGAAACCGTCACTCCGCGATCCGTACTGATGGCCCCATGACACAAGTGTGAAACCCGACGGACACATTGCCAGCGAATTCGATTTTTAGTTATAATTTTCTTTGTGTACATGTAACCCCCAACGCAGAGTTTCTCGCCCCCTTTTTTGTTCCTGATGATGTTCATTTTGTGGAATTACGATGAATGCATAAAATGGAGTTTTGTTTACGTTTGAAATATCAGAGATTGGGATTTTATCGACTGGGCTTCCCCCGCGCTGGTTTTATTGTTGTCCTTTTAACGGGAGAGAAAGAAAGAAAGAACGAAAGAAAGAATTAAGAAAAGAAACAGACAAATATTCGACGAGTCACGATATAAATATATATATATTAAAACACTATTAAAAGCACATTAAAACGGCTGACTTATTAATTAAAAAATCGAAAATACATTGTTGCGTTTAGTTTCGTATTTTTTTTTTAAATAGGATTCTAAAAGTTTTTTTTTATTTCACTCTATTACATTTTTTTAAATTTCAATAAATACTGGATTTTTTAATATTTAATTCTCATAGTCGTAAGAACACACGTATTTTATTAATATAGATATGTTTAGGGTTAATTCATCGTTTCACAGCCAAAATGGCAGACAAGGAATCGGCGGCATTTTTCTGATTTTTATTTTTCGATCTCACAAATAAGTAAACCTAAATAAATTGTTTTAGACTAATTTCCCAACTGTATTTCCTTTAAGATAATTCAAGGTAAATTTGAAATTAATCCCAAACATTTTATTTGGGTTTACCTACTCATTTGTGAGGTCCAAAAATTCAGAAAATTCATTGTCCGCTATTTTGGCTACGAAACTACGAATGAACCTATGTTTAGTTTATTAAAGTTTTGTGTGTGTGTGTGTGTGTGTGTTTGCGAACGAGATATTTAATCGACTTTGGTTATTCGGAAATTATTTACAGTGGAATGGTGTTGGATTGCTTCCAAACAACTTAGTTCCACTTTAAAACTATCTTAAAGTAAAAAATAAATAAAAACTTTAAATCCATACTATGGGATAGATAGGGGAGAATAAACCAGCGCACCCGTGAACTCTGGCCCCTTAAAAATTGCCTGACAAGACTCGTTGGCATTCCTTGGCGAGAGAGCCTCAGACAGTCAGCTATAAAATAATTCACTAGGCGAGAAGACAAGTGGCCTGAGAGGGTGGACGTACTCGAAACACCTGAAAAGTGGTCAATCGTTAAATAAATCAAAAAGGGAGACAACTCCAAAGTTTATCGTTTTTTTTCTCTTAAAATAAATGAATAGGAATTAACCCTGAATTGAAATTCCATGAAAAATGCCAGTATACTGAAATCATATGCCCTTAATAGGGTTAAGATGAAAATTCATATACACTAAATGTACAAAAACAAGGAAATTCCCAAATGTTTACACTTTTATTGTCATTAAGGGTATGCGAGCACAACAGGGCTATGTATTTTACTGGTAGGAATTTTTCTTCAGCGCACCTCACACACTTCATCCACTCATGCATAGAGATTTATACTGTAGTGATGTGATAATGAAATGGTTTGGTTGATATGTAGTCATACCCTTAATGACAATAAAAGTGTAAACATTTGGGAATTTCCTTGCTTTTGTACATTTAGTGTATATGAATTTTCATCTTAACCCTATTAAGGGCATATGATTTCAGTATACTGGCATTTTTCATGGAATGTCACTACTTTTGTAAAGGCTATGCCTCAATACAATGCCTTCTCATAAGGTTTTTTGGAATTTTCTGGAAAACTAAGGTATATGGTAAGCTGAAATTAAAATGCCATCAACTAGACCCTAGAACCTCTATCTCTGCCAAAACATCAGCTGAATCCATCAAATAGTTGATGAGATACAGGGTGACACATATGTACGTACGTACACACAGATAACATGATTTCATGATTGAACTTTCTGGATCTCTGGGTTGCCTTGACTAATGATGCGTAAATTCTACACACTTATAGAACCTATCAAATAAAAAAATTTTGCAAAGTTTTAACTAATTTGGTTTATTGGTTTTTTTAGTTATGATTGATCAAAGAAATGAGATTTCCAGCATAGGCCATTTGTGTGGTCTATTAAGGGATAGAGCGCTCTCGCGCCTCCCTTGATTAAGAAGTTGTCGTACAATGTTAGACAAAATATTTATAACGGACTGACACACATTCTAAACGTTTGATGAATCAAATTCATTCTTTTTTCAGTTACATTTTTAGTTTTCATCAGAAAATGAAAAAAAAATCTAAAAACTTTGAATTATCCTGTTATATACTTTTGAATATGTAAAAAAAAAAAATGTCTATTTAAAAATGATCGTCGCAGATTTTTTTAATAAAAATTAAAATTCCTCTGCAACTATCGTGGCATTTTTTATTTTATTTTTATTTATTTAAAAATGATCCTCGAATTATTTTTATTATGAAAAAAGAACATGCTTTACAGATCTCAAAAAAAGAATTTGATCCCTCCTTTCAGTTCAAAATTCACGAAATCAACCAATTTTAATGAAATTTTCAGCATTTATTAATTAAAGAAAACGGATTTTTTTGATTAAAACAAAACAAAAAAAAAAAACAAGGCAAGGGGCTACTGAGAATTAGGGTGAAATTTTTAAGGGTCATCCTAAATTGGGAGCTGTGCTGCGAGATGCTTGTTCACATTAGTTTTAAATTTCTGCATGTCGATACAGTCGGGGAAACAGGGAACAGGGAGGGAGTTCCAAAGGTCGGCAGCTCGAGGAAAGAAGACTCTCTGGGATCTGGGGACCTCCACAGTGAATGGATGGGATTTAGCTGATTGTCGGATTGGTCGAGCATATTTACGTCAAGGGGGCACAAGAATATCAAGTTCATCGGAGCACATTCCATTGAAGTACTTGTAAAACAAGCACAAGGAAGCAACATTGTGGCGACGGGACAGGGGCTGAAGCTTGGTGGATAGTGAGGGATCTATTAGATTAGCGACTCTTTTTTGGGGACCCTAAGGGAGAGAGACTAGTGGATGGTGCACCAGCCGAGATGTGACAACAATACTCCATGCATGGGCGGATAGTGGCTTTGTAGAGATATAAGAAACTGTCATTTTAATTTATTTCAATAAATGTTCTAGTAATTAATGGGGCATTCATAACGGCAGCTAACAATGAAAAAGTGGTCCAAAAAACAAATCGGCAACAAATAAATGTTACGAAAGGCAAGATAAGTTACTCTTCAACTAACCTGGATAAGTTTATTTGTGTTTTAACTTATTTTAAAGAGTTTTTTTTGTTCAAAACAAACCCGGTGTCCACCTGTTCAGTTAGAACGGAAAACAAAATAGCTGTTCATGAGCCCTGCACGGGGGCCCCTTGATAATCGGTGAAAAATCGAAAAATAAACAATAGCTGTTCATGAGCCCTGCACGGAGCCCCTTGATAATCGGTGAAAAATTGAAAAATAAAAAAAGTACTGTTAGAAACACATCCAATAAATGTCACCAACTGTGAGAAAATGTAATGTTCTACCAGTATTTTGTTTAATTTTCGTTTTTTTGAGCGATTATCGAAACTGTAATTTCCTCCATTTTGTTTCCGTTCTAACTTAAGTGTAAATCAGGTTTGTTTTGAACAAAAAAACTCTTTAAAATCCAGGTTAGTAGAGGAGTAACTTATCTTGCCTTTCGTAACATTTATTTGTTGTCTATTTGTTTTTTTACCCCTTTTTCGTTCTGTTAGCTGTCGTTATAAATGCCCAATTAATGATTTTGAATTTTTGATTTTGTGTTACTTTAATGAATTCGTAATCTTTCATGTTTGATTTACTTTTCATGTTTGATTTACTTTTAAGTTAAAAAAAAAAAAAAATCAAGAAACATAATTTATTTTTTTCGGAAATGAGAGCAACTCTTATGAAATTATTCAAAAAACAAAACAAAATTCAGCTAAAACTAATGATAATGAAATGTTCATATAAAAAATAAAACTTCCTAAAAAAAGGGATTTGTCTTCTTCTTGTGTTTAAAAACCAAAAAATATTTCCATGCAGCATAACTGATACTAGTCTGTTCATTTGACGTACACCGGAAAGAATGAATATTAAATCAGACAAATTACTTCTCAAAGAAAAATTTTTATGTTTTAAAAATTCAAAATATTCATGACAACACCATTTTTATTAAGTATTAATGTAATGTTTGCTGTCTAGCCTACGTAAATTATACGAAATGATACATTTGCACTTAAATTTCTAATAAGTAATGTGTTAATTATATTCCGTGATCGTTAATTAATAAATATTGAAACTTTCATTAAAATTGGTTGATTTCCTGAATTTTAATGAATTTTTAAATGAAGAGCGGGGTCAAAATGCCCATAGTCTGACTGACAAATCTCGTTTGTTACTTTAGAGCATGATGTCATTTTCCAGTGCTCTGGCCTTCTTTATGACGGCTGTGACTACAACAAACAGACACTTCCCGCCGTCATTCAAATTTTATTTTCGGAGAATCCACAATCCTGTCAGTTTCACAATTCACTGACATCATTTGGAAAAATGAAATGTAATTTCGTATTTTTTAAATAATTTTTTCCATTAATAATTAATTATTTTCTTTCAAATTTTAATTCTATTTAATTATTGATAAATAAGTGTTTTAGCTCTTTTTTTTTCTTCAATGAATAATAAAATTGTCAGTTATTGAATTTAATTTACTTTTTCACACTTAGAATGCGCTTTTAGTTTTCATTACTTTTGGATAATTATGAAACTTTTAGTGAAAAGTAGATACATTTTTTTTTTTAATTCAGTATCTGAGGACTTTAATTTACTAATTATTTTTTAAATACTTTTACAATTAATTTCAGATTTCACTGTATTTTTGTTGTTTTTAGCCACTGGGATAACATTTTTCAGAAGATTTTTTTTTAACGAAAAAACAACATTTTTTTTTCCTTTTAGAGATTTATTTTAGGCTTTTATCTTTCAAACACAATAAAAATTTAAATGAAAACTAATATAAAATTTTATGATAAGTCCCTTTTAATAACCATAGTCCATATAAGCCACAGCCATTTTTGCAAACTCAGGTAATCGTGGTGATTCGTGTTGGGGACAGATTCTTTGAAAAGGCAGTTAACAATTGTGTATAGGTGATAACAATTGTTTTTTAAGATTATGACATGCTGAATGTTTTGGAGTTAAAATCAATTTAGTATTGCATAGTAATAGGAAACACCCCCACATTTTAACACTTTTTGCGTCATGAGGGACACAAAAAAAAAAAGAACCTACTTCTGTTTAAAGGTGCTCGGTAAAAATGGCACCGGAAAAAAATGTCACGATGAAAATGTCACAAAGCAAGAGCAATTCGGTAACTGAAAATTAGGATTGTTCGAGAGGGGTGAGGCTAGACTCCCTTCTCTAGAGTATTAAATAGGGGACTACCCCCCCCCCCCCGTCCCAATATTTTGAAATCAATATTTTTAAATAAGTATTTACTCTGACATATTCAAGGAAATCAAATCGACCTTTTTCATGGGGAGGAGGGCTAGGTCACAACCGTCGTAAACCTAGGCCGGTTCACCGAGTCAAGCTTTTCTGGTGACGTCATTGATAGTGGTTCTTATTAACTACTATCAATTACGACTGAAAGTGCCAAAGGCAATTAGGTGCATGTGCGAGTGTCCATCTTTTTTCAGCAAGTCATCAGGGCGAGCAGGTTGCTCCCTAACGATTATTCATTCATTTGGAAATCATTGTTAACATGTTCCTGCTATTGTGCATTTATTCCCCTGCCAAGAACACGGCTACCCTCCTCAGGATTATTCTTTTACTTAGAAGTCATTGTTAACTCTTCCTTTTTTCAAACAAATTTTCTTTTTATAGATGTAAAGCGCGAAAGAAAATATGAAAATTACAACATAGCCACCAACAATTAAGTTCAATCTTCAAGTCTTTAAAAAATAAATTAGAGTTTTATTTTTTAAATAAAAAATACAATTTAAGACTAATAAATTTTATCTAAAATGTGGTTGAAAATCAAACGAAATAAGCGAGATATTCAAATAATAATATATTGTAAATAAAATGTTTGTTTTGAAAAAACAAACAAAAAGAAAATGACATTGAAACAAACTGTTCGTTTTCACAAATTTTAATTTCTTTAAAAAATTGTCCGTTTGTAAAAAAAAAAATATCCCCCCCCCCTAAAAAAAATGACTGTTAAATTAAAACAGTCATGTTTTTTTTTGGGGGGGGGGTATGCTTATGCAGTTTACAGACCGGGCTATTTTTTTAGATAGAATTATAACGTTATTGGACTAAGATTACAATAAGGACCCCAGATCATTAACACAAGACGCGGGACATATTTTGGAAGTCACCGGTTGACCTCGCAATACACCTGGTCTCTATTTACAAAACACTTGTAAATAAATCTTATTTATTTTAATAAATGCAGTATATTTCGGAATTTTTTTTTCTTTTAACATGTTAATATTTATTTTAAGGCAGAGAGTCCATAAATAAAACAAATAAAATATTAACATGTTTTCTTTTAAAACATGTTTTTGTGTCACTATTTACTTGCCTCCCCACGATGGCAGAAATGGGGGGGGGGGTATGAAATATTTATCACCGTACTTAAGTAATCTTTCGTTTTGTAGGGAAAAATCAAGCTTCCCAAAAAGGGGCACTCTGGATCTTACCTCAGTTTAGAAGGATTTTTCCATACTACACTTTGCTCCTAGCCCGAGGAGGCAAAACGGAATATTACGCAAGTTATTTTAATAAATAAACGAAATATATACGTTTTTTAAAAAATCGGCTGACTTGTAATCTTTCGTTTTGCCTCCCCACGAGGGCGGAGTTAGACTTCAAAAATCAGTTTCTAAACGGAAGCAATTCAAAGTTTATGAAGTTTTTGTCCTTTTTTTCTGTAAGCAACAAATGAAAGATGGTGCCTCTCTCCCAGGCGTTATCAGGAAGACCAATAAACGACCTTTCCATAACCCTCTCAACATGTCTTCTGAGTTCCTTAATTTGTCGTATCAAAGAGTTTTGATTCGCAGAGAACCGATGCCCCACGCAAGATGATTAAGCAAGCTACAAGATGAAAAAAAAGGTAAGGAGTTCTTAAGAAAACCCACGGCACGAAGCTAGACGACCACGAAAACGAAGATCACGGCCAGACGAAGAAGAGATTTATCTACCCCCCACAAGGTAAGATGTGACACAAGGTCGGGAAAATGGGATTAGAAAAGCTAGCGCCCGAGAGGTGAGCACTCTAGCCATTTAAAAATTGCCTGGGCAGCTTCGTCGGCATTCACCGGTAGGGGTGCCTCAGGCAGTAAGCAATAAACTTACTCCTCTCCTAAGAGGGGAGGCAAAGCCTGGAAGGGTGGACCTCCTAGAACTGCACAGGACTGTCCCATAGACCGGCGTAAATCAAGCCCCGAAGGCCAAGACAATACCAGACTATGGGGTGCAGTATCCATCGGAACAGATACTACACTTTGATCTTGGCCAAAAGATTCAAAAGAATGTCACATAAATTGTGAACTATTGTATTTAACAGGAAAAGAGTAGAAAAAAAGTTACATGTAGTTTATATCATCGTATTGTCGATGGGATGCATTTTTATAGGAAACGCACACACGCATTGATCCCCTGTTAAATGATACCCCAACCCTCGTCTGTAAAAAAAAGGAGTGTCAGTTTAAAGGCTTAAAAATGCCTTAACGAAAAAGTTTGAAAACGTTTCGAATAGGCTTTCGATTTCGAGAGACGTTTAAGAGACATTTCATTCCGATCATTTTGAGCTATAACAATAACACCCACATTTTTACTATATTGTAAGTAAACTTTTTGTTTTGCAAAAAAATTTAAATTAAATAAAATAAACACACGCACATGTTAATTTATTTCAATAAATGTTCTATTAATTAATTATTTTGAATTATTGATTTTGTGTTACTTTACTGCATTCGTAATCTTTCATGTTTGATTTACTTTTAAATTAAAATAAAGTTAGAAACATAATTACTTTTTTCCCCCCTCGGAAAAATAACTTTAATTCTATTTTGAATATAAAAAATAAAAAATGGCAGACATTTATGGAGGGGGAAAATGAAAAGATTTGTTATGTTTTTCTTCTTTTTAAAACTAAGCGGAAAGGAAAAATATTGTAAAAGCGGCAAATATTTAAAGTGTACAAAAGGTTTTAAATTAAAAAAAAAAGAAAAGAAAAGCTACACCGGTTTTCATTTTTAAAATATTCCGAGCAGACGCTCTTTTTCATTTTCGAATGGTTGCCCTTTGATTGGTTAATTTGAGTCACGCGACACAAAACAATGATTGTGACAGGTGGCGGGCAATGGCAAGCATAAAAAGTGTTGCCTATTTCCTAGTTAAAGGGCAGTGTTATAAACTTGAGTTATCGTTCTTCCTTAGTTAACCTTTATTTCGACTCGTTTTTAAAGATGACGACTATATTTTTCTGGTTGATGGTTTGTTTCGGTCTTTCATGTGTAAAGTAAGTTGGTGTGAATCAACATGTTACAACTTTGTTGACCTGCTTGATTCTGGGGTTGGCATTAGAAAGGACCACGTAATGGTTGCCAACATCCCTAAGTGAAAGTGATATTATGAATCGACTGGATTCGAACTTGACACACCCAGGTCATCAGACCGTGTCATTATCCACTTGACGACACTTAGCTAAAATTTACAATATTTTGGTGTTATTGTTTGTTTGTTTTTTTTTTACTTAAAAATTGTCCAAATAAAAATAAGTCGTTTGGAAATAATTGCGGAACGTATTTTACTATAAATAATTTACATGACTAAAATAAGAATTATTAACCAAATTCGTAATCGACAATAAGTCGCAAATTTTCTCTAAATCGCCCTCCCTCGAAAAATAAAAACGCGTTGGCCTCTTTCTAGTCCGAAGTTCTACCGTTAATGGTTATGAAAATAAGAAATTACTCAAATTACTTACAAACACTTCGTCCCCAAGTGAAGACGGGGGCTTTTGGTCTGGCCCCACCCGCCAGGTGTGACCGCCTATCGTATCCGGCTGCCCTCCATCTCTCCTCACACGTTCCTCGCCATCAGTCGCATCCAACATGGCTTCTTTTCGTGTCTGAACAGTTTTTAATGTTTTCTTTCTTCGATGGACATTCTTCATCTCATGCTGATGTAATAGTTTGGCCATTCCAACCTGGACTTCATCCGATTCATGGCTGTGCTCTTTCGCAATCAATGAAACCGTCACTCCGCGATCCGTACTGATGGCCCCATGACACAAGTGTGAAACCCGACGTACACAATGCCAGCGAATTCGATTTTTAGTTATAAGTTTTTTTGTGTACATGTAACCCCCAACGCAGAGTTTCTCGCCCCCTTTTTTGTTCCTGATGATGTTCATTTTGTGGAATTACGATGAATGCATAAAATGGAGTTTTGTTTACGTTTGAAATATCAGAGATTGGGGTTTTTATCGACTGGGCTTCCCCCGCGCTGGTTTTATTGTTGTCCTTTTAACAACGGGAGAGAAAGAAAGAACGAAAGAAAGAAAGAATTAACAAAAGAAACAGACAAATATTCGACGAGTCACGATATATATATACATGTTAAAAAAAAACAAAAAAACTATTAATAACAGATTCAAATGGCTGCCTTGTTTAGTAAGGCACTTGTGCAGTTTAGTAAACAGGGGCAGATAATCCACAGGAAGTAACGACCAATAGATTACAACATTTTAATAAAAATTTTTATTTAATAAAATATAGTTTCCGAAAGAAAAACATTGTAATAAAATAAAGTTTATTTTCAATAAAGTAACATTTTGGCCAAAACAGTGTAAAAAAATAGTTTTATTATTATTATATTCGTTTTATAACATTTTAAATCATTAAAAAAAAAATCATTGTCAATTTAAGAAACTATTTTTTTACAATGTTTTGGCCAAAATGTTACTTTATTGAAAATAAACTTTATTTTATTACAATGTTTTTCTTTCAGAAACTATATTTTATTAAATAAATAAATTTATTAAAATGTTTAATCTATTGGTCGTTACTTCCTGTGTATTATCTGCCCCTTCTGGCATTAAGCTGTGTTTCCCTATTGCCCTGTCCTTTTGTAAGGGACCTAAAAACTGTGCGATTAATATCACGTGATCCCCGGTTTACAACTGACGCATTGGGTACTATGCTCGTACACATTAACCTTTTTGAAAGAAAAAAGATTATTTTTTATTATAATTCTCAAAAGGAAAAAAAATCAGTTTGTTGTTTATTCTATTTAATTTTAAATAAATTACTTGTTTCATGAAAAAAAAAGAAGATTTTTTCTGATTTTGTAAATATTTTGAAACTCAAAAATCACATTTTCGTTGCCAAAAATGTTTTCCGCCCGGTATTTTTTGGGGAAGGGGACAAAAAAGCGGCGCCTTTAATATGACGCGACTTCCTGTTTGCAGAAGAAAATCTGGGGACCCCTTTTGTATTTAAGCGCCTTTTTTTTTCTTCTTTTTCTTTTCATAAAAATATAAAGCACCGTAGATGTTAACAATATATATTTTGGGCATCTTTTACGAGACTCAGCAGAGTAAAAACGCTAAAAAAAAACAAATATACAACAAATAAAAGTAACTGTAAGCTGTAAAAGTTAGTTTCAAACTTGCATGTGCTATTTGTTTGTATTTTAAACCCGTTTGAAGTGCTATGTATTAGAAATCAATAGTTTTGTTACCGTAACTTGGAAAAAAAACATGGCCGATTTGGGGGGGGGGGGTTACTAACAAATGCACTAGGAGCGGCCATATTGTTTTTGTGAAAACGGTGGGGAAAAAAAAACAAGAATTTTTTTTTTTTACATCTAATGAAAACCCATTTATAATAGGTAAAAATAAAAACAAATTACATAGGTAAGTAGAAAAATATCTATTCTCGTCGTAGGTCAACTTCACTTGTTGCAAATTTATGTTTTTAAACTCTTTCTCGTTCTTTTTTTGGACCCCGTTCGCGCCTCTGCTGAGCGTCGTAACATATACCCTATTTTTTTTTAACCCTGACCTAACGCCTGATCCGGTGGAGACGTGGACCCTCATTACGGTACCATCATCTCATCCACCCATCGGCTCCATCAAGGGTCGCTCGACATTCATCGGGGAACAAAACAGTTTGAAAATTTACCTCCATGTTATTTCTTGGCCACTCCATCCTCTTTTCCTTGTGGATATCCTTTAATGGAGGGTGAACCTCTGACTTTCCACATTTCCCAACCATCCTCAGGATACGGCATCGAGTTGATTTGGGCACATCAAGAACGCCAGCGCTTTCAAAAACTTTTTTGCTAGTTTCAAGAGGGTTGCGGCAGACTTCTCTTTTGATATTATTCATAGCTTGATGCGACACGGGTGTTTTCTTACGAATTTTCCCTTTGTCAGAACGTCCGTTGCAAAGTTCAGGGTTCGTAACAAATTGTTTAATTGTACGATGATCGCGGTCCAATTCTTTGGCTATTTCTAAGGTGGATATCTTATTATGAATCCTTTGGAGAATTTTAGATTTCTCATCTTTAGTCAAAGCACCTTTACGTCCCATCTTGCATATAAAGTTGGCACGCTGAAACAATATGGCTGCCGTTTGTTTACTGTTGCGCAGATTAGCTTAGAATTTTAGATCTGCGCATGTGTTAGTGTTGCCATATAACGTGCCAAGTTTCACTAATTTTATTAAAAACTATCGGAGTTAGAACAAAAAAAAATCGATTTGCATATAATTCTGGCACGCAGTGTAGTTCTTAGATATTACGACAAAAAAACCTAAACTCGGTGTTAATAAAATCAATCCAACTCGAAGAAAAATTAATTTCTCAAATTAACGATATTGTCATTTAATAATAAAGCATTGTGTATTTAATATTTTCACCAAACAAATATAATTCCCAAAATAATATGATTTTATTGATAAAATTTTACTGGAAATATCAAAACGCGATTTTATAATATTTCCCTTTTGCGCATGAACGCGTAATTGTCAGCGTAAATTTTTTATTTTTAATATTAAAAAAAAAAATTGATAATTTCTAATGATTAACTTGTAAATCTATGGATGGACAGTACTACAATCACGGCCGTCGTAAAGGAGGCCTGTCAACTGAGTCGAGTTTTTCTGGTGACGTCATTCATAGTGGGAGGGAGTAAGAACCACTATTGGGGCTCTTCTAAAATGAAACCAAATAAATTTCAGCCAATCCTTAATCTGCAGAAGTGCCGAAAATAAGATTGCACGGAAAAAAAATTACGTAAATTCATTTAGTATTTATTAAATTATAAGAAAGAGAAAAAAAAACGATCTTACGTATCGGTAGACATTTCAGCTTACTAAGTAAGTAAGGGAGTAAATTTCGGAGACAGTAAAAATATAAGAAAATGGTTACATACAGATAAAATCGTTTTTTAATTTTTTATTTAATAAATACTGTATGAATTCGCGTAATTTTTGGTGTACAGTCTTTTCGGTCAATAATGTGTACCGGTATGGTACCCGAAATCTTCGTCTGCAAGGCGGAGATCACGTGATATTAGTAGCACCGCTTTTATGTGCCTTACAAAAAAAGGACCGGGCCTTATAGAGAAACATAGCTTAATGTCAGAGAAGCGGTATTTTGAAAACCCAATCACCCACCAAAAAAAACAAACACATTTGTTACAATTTTCGGTACTGTTATCTATCTTGAACCAGCTGTCGTGACGTTCGATTCGGAATCGTTCGGCTGTCCTACGCAAACTGCCGAGTGTTAACGAGTCGATTGCAATTAGCCAATCAGCGAGCAGCCGATAACTTTGTTACAAAAAATGTGTCGTATTAACAGTAAGTTTTTTTTGTTTTTTGTTTTCTTAAAAAAAAATCCTTGTAAATAAAAATACAGTATTCATTTTATAACAGTAACCTCGCTATGTTTTTTCCTGTTGTTTCTTCCAAAAAATTCATGTAAATATGTTTGATTTTCTTTGTTTCTTTCTTTTAAAAATTCCTTACTTTAACCCTAACCCTAAACCGTAACCTTAAAAAAGAAAAAAAAGCAAAACATTATCATAGGACGCAGCACCGTATCAAAAATGTCGGCTGCTCGCGACTTCAGCTCGGCAACTCTCGGCCGTTTGCGTAGAACAGCCGAACGCTTCCGAGTCGAACGTCACGACAGCTGGTTCAAGATAGATAAGAGCACTCAATTTTCGTTTCAAAAAACTTTCTGTTTATTTTCTATTTTTGTAAATATATTTATCTAATTTTGACACTCAAAAGGAGAAGAAAAAAAAATCACATTTGTAAAATTTTTCGTTTAAAAATTTTTTTAATTTTCTTTAATAAATTAATTGTTTTTTTTTTTACATCACTTGTTTGTTTGTATTTCAACGATTTTAATTTCAGAAAACGAACAGCCTGGTATGTTTTTAGTCGGGACATAAAAACGGTGCTATTAATATCACGTGATCTCCGCCTTGCAGACGAAGATTTCGGGTACCATACTCGTACACATTCACCTTCTTTTCAGCTACCACGTAAGTACATAAAGTTTAGCTATTTTGTTTTTCTAACATGTCATTGTGAAACTGAAGAATCACCCTTTTTGAATTGCCTTTTTAAGAAAATTATAAACATGAGTTATCTGTCCTTCGCCTCGTTCTCGACTTGTTTATAAAAATAGCGATTATTTTCCTAGGCTAGTTTTCGTTTCACGTGTTCGATGAAGCTCGTATTAATTTACGGTTTTCAATGTTGTGCTGTTTGTTGTTGTTGTTTACTAAAATATAGTCTAAAAAAAAAATTTTTTTAAGAAATTTGGTTGGGAATAATGACAAAACTCATTTAACTCTAAATAATTAACGTGACTGAAATAGGAATTAACCAACTTTGTAACTGATAAATGATCCGCTGTTTTTTTTTCTGTAAATGTCCCCCTCCACACACAGAACCTCCACAGTTAATGTTTATAAAAATATGAAATTCCATAAATTACTTACAAACACTTCGTCCCCAAGCGAAAACAGGGGCCTTTGGTCGGGCCCCACCTGCCAGGTGTGATCGCCTATCATATCCGGCTGCCTTCCACATCTCACACGCTCTTCGACATCAGTGGTATCCAACATGGCTTCCCTTCGGATTTGAACAGTTTTTAATGTTTTCTTTCTTCGATAGACTTTCTTGATCTGATGCCGATGCAGTAGTTTGGCCATTGCAACCTCGCCTTCATCAGATTCATGGCTGTGCTCTTTCAAACTCAATGAAACCGTGATAGCGCGATCCGTGGAGATGGCCCCACGACACGAGAGCAAAGCCCGACGGGTACATTGCCACCAAATTCGCCTTTTGGTTATGGTTTTCTTTGTGTACATATGACCCCCAAAGCAGAGTTTCTCGCCTCCCTTCTTGTTCCTGATGATGTCCATTTTGTGAATTGTCAATTAAATATCCGATAAAAATGACGAATGCATAGAATGGGGTTTTGTTTACGTTTGAAATATCAGAAATTGGGTTCTGCGTGATGGGGTTTTTCCCGCACGCGAGTTTTATTTTCGTCTTTTCGACAATGAGAGAGAGAGAACGAGAACTCGTGGGGAAATTAGGAAAAAATATATAAATAAATATGAAAAAGACAAATATTCCTAAATCAAGTAAACAAGAAAGAAATATTAAATGGTTGAAAACGGTTTCTATTTCATATAACTACTAACCCTATCCGGCGTTGCCCGGGTGTCATTTAACTTTCATTTTTGTCTCGTTTTTTTGGTACATTTTTTACTTTCACACACACAATGTTAGGGACCAGCGCCTGTTAATTCACCAAATACAAAATATTAAATATTTTTTGTTTTGTTTTTTGGTTTGTTTTACGGCATATCAACCATCTTTGGGTCATTTAATGCCGAATCAAGTTGTTGAATGGTATTTTATGGGTAGGACGATTTCATTTTTTAATTGCTCTAAAAAGCTTTGTTTACTTTAAATCATTTATAGTTTTATAGTTTTAACAGCATGTCAAAACTTAGGGTTATTTTATGCTGAACATAGAAAAAATATTTTCCCTAATATATTTTAGGAAAACAGCATTTTAAAGATAAATTAGTCCTATAGTGAATAAGTATTGAAAATTTCGTGAAGATCTGGCCATAACTTGATTTATGCGAGATTTATTAAAAATATGCCTATCAGAGCGCGCAGAAATGCTTATACATAAGAACGTTATTTTATCACGTAAAAAAAGTAAACAACATTTTAACTTCACATTTTCATGAGTTTCGTATGCTGGAAAAAATTCTAAAAAATCATCAGCAGTTTATTTTATGTATCCTCTTTTGAATGGTAAAAAAGTTTTGTTGATAATCTTAATCTAAATTAAAGTTACATCGTGTTACATATAGGGGGGGGGGGGGATAAATAGTTCACAACCAATGGGAGGTCCCTACTGAATATTTATGGAAATTGGAGGGGTCCCCTTTTTATTTTAATTTATATATGTGTAATTTTTTTTTTTTTTTAATTCTTTGGTAGAGTCTGATTTTTTTGAAGTATGAGAGTAAGATGGGGGGGATTGTTTTTTTTTTCAAAAAGATCTTTAATATTTTTTTCTTTATAGTAGTTATTTCTTATTGTTGTAAAATCGATGCAGTCGATTAAAATGTGTTTGATTGTGAGTGGAGTTTGGCATGGTATGCAGAAGGGTTGGTTTTCCTTCCTCAAGAGATATGATTGGGTTAAAAGTGTATGCCCCATTTTTATTCTTGTTAAAGTGACCTCTTCTTTTCTGTTAAATTTGGTGTTTTGTTTTTGCCTTTTTAGATTTGGCATTATTGCATGTAATTTGTTGTTTGGAAAATTATTCCAGTAGGTTTGCCATTTTTCCATTGTGTATGTATTGATCTGTCTATAAAGGTCTGAGTAAGGGATCTTAAAGTTTAGATCAGTTGGGAGGTTTAGTGCCGTTTTTGCTGCCAAATCTGCTAATTCGTTTCCTCTGATACCTGTGTGGCTTGGGATCCAGCAGAAAATAATTTCTTTTTGGCTGTTTAGTTGTGTTCATTTGTCGAGCAGAATTGCAATTAGAGGATTGTCTGTCTTTTTATTTTTAATAGATATTAGAGCTGATAGAGAGTCCGAAAAGATTATATACTTGGAATTTTCATTGTTGGAGACGAGATTGAGTGCTAAGGTTAGTGCATATATTTCTGCACTGTAGATTGAAGTTTCTTTTGGGAGGTTTGCTTACTTTTTTATGGATTTGTTGAGTATCGCTGCACTGGCTGTTGCATTATTTTGTTTGGAACCATCTGTATATATATATATATGTATATGGTTCGGATATATTTCCTTGATTTTGTTGAGGTTATCTTGCTATATCATTGGATGGGTTTTTTTTTTCCGTATTTACTCAAGCTTAAGTCAATTTTGGGTGTTATGATTTCCCATGGTGGGATTTTGGGGATTGTGGGTTGGAGTACTTTGGTTATAGGAATAGCTGCATTGTTGACTATGGGGATCATTCTAAGACCAAAGGGCTTGATTGCGTTTTCTCTCTGTTCAAAGGAGGCTTTGTGTTTGGGATCAGTGATACTGCTGTATGCGGGATTTGCTATTATTTTAATGGAGTACTTAAGAGCTAAGTTGTTGTTTCTGAGTTTTGGAGGGGGGTTCAAAGGCTTCTGAATATAGGTTTTTCACTGGGGTTGTTTTGTAGGCTCCCAGGGCTAGTCTTAAGCCAGTATGATAGATGGGGTTTAACATTTTTGATAGGATTTTCGGGTGGATTGATAGATAAAGCATCCATTATCTAGTTTTTATCTGACTAGGGATCTGTAGAGTTTCATAAGGGTGTCTTTATCAGCTCCCCAATCGTTGTGTGCTATGACTCGTAGTAGTTGTAGTGCTTTATAGCCTTTCTCTTTGATGTAGTTGATGTGTGGGATGAAGTTCAGTTTTTTGTCAAAGATTATTCCTAGGAATTTGTATTCAGTTACGAGTGGGATGTTTTCCCCTTCAAGTTGTAGGTTGGGATCATTATGTAGTTTGTGTTTGTTGCAAAAATGGATGGATTTGGTTTTGGTTTTTGAAATTTTAAAACCGTTTTTGGTTGCCCAGTTATAGATTTTGTTTATGTTGTTTTGCAGTTTTCTTTCTATCAAGTGGATATATGTGGATCGATAGTTTATGGTTAGGTCATCGACGTATAAGGATCCACTTATGTCGGGGGTGATTTCCTTAGCTATGTCATTTATTTTTATGTTAAATAAGGTTGTTGATAGGATGTTGCCTTGTGGTACACTTTCTTCTTGTTCTTTTGTTTCTGATAATGTTGATCCCATTTGTACTCTAAAAGTTCTGTTGGATAAAAAATTAGAGATGAAAAAAGGTAGTCTACCTTTCAGTCCGATATTGTGTAGATCTCTTAGAATTCCATGTCTCCATGTTGTTTCATAAGCTTTTTCAAGGTCAAAAAAGATGGTTGTTACATGTTGACCTTTTATTAAAGCTTCTCTAATGTAGGTTTCTAGATTTACGATTTTTCCGGTAGCCACATTGTATATTTGTAATTATATTGTTTGTTTCGAGGAACCAAGTTAATCTATTGTTAATCATTCTCTCAAAGGTTTTTCATAGGCAGCTGGTTAAAGAGATTGGTCTATAATTGGAGGGATTTGATGGATCTTTTTCGGTTTTGAGTATTGGGATAACTATGGCTTGTTTTCATAAGTTAGGTATGTTATTATTTTTCCAGATATCATTAACGATGTCGAGGAGGTATGTTAGGGAGATATCTGGTAACTGATTGAGGAATTCATAATCTATGTCATCTGGACCTGTTGCAGTATTGTGAGATTGTTTTAGAGAGTTGTATAATTCTGATAGGGTGAATAGTTGGTTATAGTTTTCAGAGTTGTTCGATTTGAAATTTAGTTTTTTCGTTTCTTCGATTTTTTTTAATGTTTTGGAATGTTCTGCTATAGTTAGTAGGAGAGGAGTTCTGGGAAAAACTTTGAGCCAATGTGTTTGCGATTTCATAGGGGTCAGTGATTATTATGTTATTATTAGAAAGATGTTTGATCGAGATGTTCTTGTTTTTACCATTAATTTTTCTAATAATGTTCCACACCGTTTTTGTATTTGTGTTGATGTTTATTTTAGATACAAAGTCCTTCCAAGAGGAGCGTTTTGCTTCCTTGATTGTACGTCGTGCTAGTGCTCTGTGCTTTTTAAAGGAGTCTAGGGGTTTCAAGTTGCAAAAGCACACGTAATTACCTGAAAAAGTAGAATCACCCCCTCGAAAAAAATCCCAGTGGTTCCAGGTTGCAAAAGCACACGTAATTACCTGAAAAAGTAGAATCACCCCCTCGAAAAAAATCCCAGTGGTTTCAGGTTGTAAAAGCACACGTAATTACCTAAAAAAAGTAGAACCCCCCCCCACACCTAAAAATAATAATGTTAGTTTTTACCCCTCTGTCCATCCGTACATGCATTTGATTTTTTAAGTCAAACGTATTTATGTTCGTTGGATTTTGAAAAAGTTATTTCCCTCTAATATTGCAACATCGTCTCCATAAGCGCCCTTCATTTTTAATATAATAAATAAATAAATAATATGATTTATAAAAAAAATATTAAAATGAACTTATACAGATAGGTAGAAGAGTAATTCAGCTTGCCTTTGGTAACATTTATTTGTTGCCTTTTTTTTTTAAATATATCTTTCTTTAATTTCAATTATTTAAATCGAGAGCAGACTTAGTAATGTGGGGAAAATCTATAAACGTTAATTCTATTTTGAAAAGTAACAAAATAAAAAATAAAATAAAAATATTGGAGTCCGGGAGAAGGGGATAAAATGCCAATTCGGGGCTATTTTTAAATGATAGCGATTGATTGGTTCATTTGAGTCACGTGAGAAACATACAGGCCGATAGTGGCGGATATAAAAAGTGCTGCCGGGTAGGAGGAAAACCGTCAGCAGGAAGAGAGTTCCATAAGCCTGCAGTTCTTAAAAAGAAGCTACTGGAATAGAAAGTTGTATTACAATGAGGGCAGATGCGAAGGACATGGAGGACCGCTGTCTTCCGGTGAAAAAAGCTTGAAGAAAGTGTGTACGGATGCCTGAAAGTGATACAACAATTTTTTTTATTCATATTAATTTCAGATTTACCTTTTTGTCATATTAATTTCAGACTTTTCTTTCATCATAATCTAATAATTAACATAATACAGACTATTTGAAAAATAATTTATTTGTTTTTATTTGATTTTTTTCAAAACATTTTTTTTAATAATAGTGAAAACTCTTTTTCTTGGAAATGGAGTAATTTCCGGAATCCAACTTTTTTCTTAGAAATGGAAATGCCCTAACCCTAAACCTAACCCTTACCTTAAACTCTAACCCTCCCCCAAAAAAGTTTTTTCACTAAATCATTAAAAAAAAACATTAAATTAAAAAAAAAACATATTCCGTTGCTCAAAAGTATTATTTCTTGAAAAAAAAAAAAAAAGGATTATTCTATTTTGTTTTTCTTCAATAATTTTTTTTTTTTAAGTTTTGAAAACAATCAAATAAATTATTTTTCAAATAGTCTGTATTATGTTAATTATTAGAATATGATGAAAGAAAAGTCTGAAATTAATATGAAAAAAATATATAATAAAAAAATTGTTGTATCACTTTCAGGCATCCGTACACAGTGTCTTCAAGCTTTTTCCACCGGAAGCCAGCGGTCCTCCATGTACTTCGCATCTGCAAAAAATTGTGTAAATGAAAGGAAAAAAAATTACACTAAAAAAATAAATATATTTTATATCAAAAATAAATATTTAATAAATCCCTTTCTTTCCTTAGAACCCCCCCCCCCAAACAAATCCGGATTATTATAGGTTTGTTTACAGAGTTTACGTGCGTGTGTCAAGGTCAACCGAAAGATAACCGGTGAAGACCCAAATGCGTTCCTCTCGTATTGACATTTTTTATGGGGTCCTTATTACCTGTATGGTCCGAAATGCTTAATACAGAGAAAATATTGTTGTTGTTTTTTATTGTTTTCACAAATTCTTGGTAAAATTGTTTTTTTTCCCAACCAAAATGGTGGACAATAAATCGTATGCAGTTTTCCGCCCTCACAAATGAGTAAATAAACCCAAATAAATTGTTTGGGAACAATTAAAAATTATTATGCCCATCCGCCGGTGTTTTTGTTGTGTTTTCACAAATTGGTTTTTATTTTTAATTCTCAACAATATTTATATAAAAGAAATATTTACTTTTTATTATGAAAAAATAAAATGAAGGAAATATTATAATATATTTTGTTAATAACAAAATAGTTCTGACGAAAAGGCGAATTTGTGCAAGTATATGAAAACAGAAAAATCTAGTATACAAGAAATAAATACTTTTAATAAAAAAAAGTTCCGGCTTTTCTAAATATCATTATTCAGAAGGGACATTTCGTAACGTTGCACCGGCGTAGAATTCTCAGAAAATCACTCCGACAAAAAAAAAAACGGAAGCCACGAAAAAGGGGAAATATCACAAATGACCAAAATGGGTTGTTTTGGGGAAGAATACCGAAACACATTTAAATAATTTACGTGACTGAAATAATAAATAATAAATTTCGTAATGAACAGTTTTTCGGCGAATCCCTCTCACAAACAAACAAACAAAAAACGCTTTGCCCTCTTTGTATTCTGAAACTCAGCGGCTGCTGTTAACGTTTATATATAAAATTAAAAAGAAAACAATTTTTTTTAAAATAAACGGTAAAACTGCATAACACAGGCCTCCTGGCTGTGCGCATGCGCCAACAAACGGAAGCGCAAAAATAAAAAGTCTATCGATAAAAATAAATAAACACCTAAATTTAAACTGGATACGAATTGTGGATTTTATTTACTAATGCAGTAAAAACATCTTTGTGTTCCTTTCTAAGCAAATATTCACAAATTTACTCCCATTGATGAGGACTTCTATTATCGCTTCCGTTTGTTGGCGCATGCGCACAGCCAGGGGGGGGGCACTATTATGCAGTTTTACAACCCCCCCCCCCCCCCCCCCCCGCCTATTACTTACTTTTTCTCCCAGAGAAGATGGGGGCTTTTGGTCGGGCTCCACACCCCACCAAATGCGACCGCCTATCGTATCCGGTTGCCCTCCACCAGTGGCATCCAACATGGCTTCCCTTCGGGTTTGAACAGTTTTTGATATTTTCTTTTTTCGATGGACATTCTTGATCTGATGCTGATACTTTATTTTGGCCACAGCAACCTCGCTCTCATCCGATTCATGGTTGTGCTCTTTCGCGTTCATTGAAACCGTGATACCGCGATCCGTGCTGATGGCCCCATTACAGGAGAGCGAAAACCGACGAGTACATTCCCAGCGAATTCGATTTTTAGTTATAGCTTTCTTTGTGTACATGTAACCCCTAAAACAGAGTTTCTGGCCTCCCTTGTTGCTTCTAATGATGTCCATTTTGTGAATTGGAAATTAAATGTCTTATAATATTATGATCGCTGCATGAAATGGGGTTTTGTTTACGTTTGAAATATCGAAGATTGGGGTTTTGTCGATTGGGCTTTTCACGTGCGCTGGGGTTTTAACAATGGGAGAGAGAGACAGATAGAGAACGAACAAATTCGTGGGAGAATTACGAAAAGCAAAAAAAGGATAAAAAATATTTCTTTAAACAAGAAAGAAAGATTAAGTGGTTGAAAACGATTTATATTGCATATAACTAGTCACCCTATCCGGCGTTGCCCGGGTTTCATATTACTTTTATTTTTATTTCGCTTCTTTAACCAAATTATTTTTTTTAAGTTAAATTTAAAATTAAAAAAACTTTTTTTTAGATAATGTTGTTTTAATCTCTATTTATAAAATTATTGAAAAACTTTCAATGATGATTTGCTAAAAATGTTAAAACCAGAAATGATTTTTTTTTCTTTTGGCTCTTGTGCAGAATCCGTACAGGAGCGAGAGTTCCAATCGTGTAAGGGGCAGTAACTCTCTTTCTTTAAGTCATGCAAATTCAATTAATAGAACATTTTTCGAAGAAATAACAATTTGAGAAAAGCAACATTATATTGATAGAACATTTATTGAACAAAATAGAATATAGTATATTTTTTCAATTTTTCTGGGTTTTTTTTTTCTTCTCTTGATTTTGTTTTTTTTTACTTTTTTCATTTCAAAACCAGCAAAACGAACACTCCTATTGTTTGGATTAAAAGATTTTTTATTTTTTTTATAGTTGAAAATATTAAATTATCGCAGACATTAACATTTGTGAAAATCAACAGTATATTGATAAAACATTTATTGAAGAACATAGAATTTGGGAAAATCACCACTTTTTGTTGAGTACTTGTTAAATATAATAATTCGCGCATATTCAAGGCATTCAAGTCGATTACGTACATTTTCGTAGAAGCTAGAAATTATGTATTTAGAAAAAGAGTTGTCCGCCCCTTCTTACACGATTGGAACTCTTCTAAAATAAACTTCGCTCGTGTATGAAATCTGTACAAGAGCCCTTTTTTTTTCTTTTTTTTTTTTTTAATCGAAGTCGCTCCAGACAAGGCATGAAGCCACTTGATGTTAGGAGCTAAAAAAAAGAAAACAATACTACTTCAAGGTTAAAAACTAACCAACAATAAGTGCTAGATGTATAGATTCTGACTCAGAAAACAGCAATTCTTCCCTCTTTGTCAGAAACATCGCTCATCGAATGTGAGGACTAAAGAACAACATTTTATCCAATAGTTTAAATGCTTCTAAATTCTTTTCAAATCTCGAAATGTGAAATTAATTCATTCTTTTCTCTCTCTTTTTTTTGGCAACCGGTAATAACAGATTAAAATGGCTGATTTGTTTATAAATCGCAAAAATGCATTATTTCGGATTTGATTTCGTAATTATTTTTTAATAGGATTTTTTCAAAGTTTGTAGTAGAAAACCCGTTTTAATATAGAAATAGTGGGTATCTTTTACAATACTCAGCAGAGTAAAAACGCTCAAAAAACAAATATACAACAAATAAAAGTAACTTTAGGCGATAAAAGTTATTTTCTAACTTACCTGTGACATTTGTTTGTATTTTTAAACCGTTCCAACCGCTATTTATTAGAAATCAATAGTTTTGTCACACGAACACTTGAGAAAAAAAAATGGCGATTGGGGGAGGGGGGGTTTGTAAGGATATAAGGCCGATACCGCCATTTTGCTTTCCTAAAAATTCATGTAACAAAAGAATTTTTTTTTTTACATCTAATAAAAACCCATTTATACTACGTAAAAATACAAACAAATGTCATAGGTAAGTAGGAAAATATCTATTCTCGGCGTAGGTCACCGTCACTTGTTGCATATTTATTTTTTTACCCCGTTCTCGTTCGTTTTTTGGACCCCGTTCGCGACTCTGCTGAGTATTGTAAAAGATACCCAAAGAAAATGGTCAATTTATAAATAAATAAACAAAGGGAGATAACTCCAAATTTTACCTTTTTTTTTTTAAAAAAGAAAATGGATATTTTTTGTAATTTTTGCGACATAAATTATTTTGACGATATTGAATTTTCTTTCTCACACGCCCCTATTCCGAGTGCGTGGCTGTAGGCCGCCATCGATGAACTGACTTTTTCTCTTGTACCAAACAGACATAAACAACGGTAAATTATTGTACACTAAAAATAATTAAACAAACAAAAAATCAGTTGTTTTTTTTAAATTCGAATTATTTGATGATTTTTCAGTAATCAAGAAAAAAAAATTCCATTTTTACTTTATTTTTAATTTTCATGTTAAAAATTATTCGAGCAAATTTTAATGAATTAATTATTGGGTACTTTCACAGATTAGGACCCACACTATCTTTGATCTTTACCCTAACGACGGGGGTCAAAGTTAGCGTGGGTCATAATCTGTGAAAGCACCAATTATTGTTGTTGTTGGTGGTCCCCACCTGTGGAGGTTGCTGGCTGTCCTAACCTTTGCTCTTGCTCGGTTCAGGGTCACTCAGTCCTTCCTTGGAGATCCGTTCCACGTGGGAGATCTTTTCTGGGTTCTTGGATAGCTTTGGTCAAGTAGTCATTCCATCTTTCAATGCGGTACTTCTTTGACCATGCAGGATCAAGGCTCTCCTTAGCCATGAAACGGCTTCATGATTTCAATCTGCCTCTTGGTTGTCCACGCCCAGATAGGGGATGTCTTCTATCGGTTTCCTGTTTGTGTTTTAGGATTCTCACATGGTCATCCTTTCGTATATGGGGAGGTGCCATGCCAGCCCATCTGTACACCGCTGGTAGTGGAACTGGTCTTAGTGTCCCAGTGATTTTGCAGCAAGGATTATTTAGTTCTGGGTCGATTGATTTGGCATCGCACGATTCAGCCTAAACTACAGTGGAATATTCAGCGGCAGAGTAACAACGTTGTACGCAGGGTTTGAGGGTTATCTCCCCCAGTTTGAATTTGCGAGTTTAGTCAGCAAGTTGTTTCTTGTAGCAACTTTCTCCTTTACATTCCTGCAGTGCTCCTTGAAGGATAAGGGTCTGTCCAGTGTGACACCCAGGTGTAGAACTATGTGCATCCCTCGACAACCCCAACATTGTGTGTGCCATGGTTTTCTCATTCTGGCCGTGTCATCGTCTTTGCGATCTCCGAGGGAACAAGCACTGGTTTACAAGTTGAGGAAAACAAGAAACGCAGATACATTATGTATAAGTCAGTTGAAACTATGAGTGTCTCTGGCACCGTCGCGGACTGTCGAGACCCACATTGCCGTTACTCGAGTCGTCAGCTCATCTCTTCATCGGTTAAGGCTCTGCCCGATCTGCCCTCGCCCGAAGTTGAATACTGAAGGTCTTCCCTCCGAGTCGCCAACTTCGGTCTTTTGTCAGTTACCGATAAGCCCTTGCCCTCTGAACAATACAACCTGACCACTCCCGCACTTTCTTTTGTGTACGTTGATGAGTCACTTCCTCTCCTTGTCCGGGGCCTCGGCTCTTACAACGTCCATAATATCACACACACACTTTTAAAAAGTTCATTTAAGTTCTTGGAAATTTATTTATTTCAAATTGTATGTGAGCAATTCAACTTCTTGAATTTCATTTTACATAGATTTTATTTTTTGTATATTTCTTTTGTGTCAAAATAAAACCTAATATATTGAACTAATTTCTTGTTTCATATCTTAACATAAAGATATGATGTAAAAGAGATATCCAAGGGCTAGCTCTGAACGAGTGACGTCAGTCGTGTCAGACGTTTTTCCCTCTTCTTTATAATATATTGCCCATGTTGTCTATTCCACTGACTAATCGTCGAGGGAACAAGCACTGGTTTACAAGTTTAGAAAAATAAACAATGCAAACTCACAAGAAAAACACAAACTCAGATACATTATCAAGCGTTCCGGAATCTCGTGTGATACCGTCATGGAAAAGGGCCCTTCAAACGCTAACGTTCGTATCTTAGTTAACTGAGATTAAATTGTCTGTTAAGGCTATCAGTGTCGTTGCTTGTGAGCTCATCTCATCACTTGCTAAATCTTTGCCGAACTCTGCCTGCCGACCTGTTCATCTCTATTCTCTTCCGCGGTTGACTCCAAAACTGATTGTGTTCACTCCAAGTCACCAACTGTCCTAAATTCACAATTTGTCAATTTCCAACCAACCCAACTCAATTCCATCCCGTCTTTTGTCTCAGCCACTGACAAGCCCGGGCCCCTCTGAACAATACAAACTGACCACTCCCGCACTCTCTTTTGTGTGTGTTGAGTAATTTCCTATCATTTTCTTTCCATCCATCCTACCTTCAACGGCTCCCCCCCTCCCATGAATCATTTCCCATTAAAGTTCAAGGCTTCGCCCCCCCCCCCCACATCCATAGTATCACACAGGTAGACAGGAAATTTAACTTTTTGTAGTTAATTTCCATTGCAAGTGATACTGAATTTATTTGTTGCATTTCATGGTTGTCGAGATGAAATGCACAAACCTGTGGCTTTCCTGGGTTAGCACTGAGTGCATTGTTCTTGTAGTACTCTTTCAGGGTATTGAGCGCATCTGAGAGTCGTCGCACAATTGTTTTGAAGTCCCGTACTTGCAGCACCAGACAAAGATCATCTGCATAGATGAATCTGCCGATTTCATCAAATTCAGGTTGGTCATTGGTATATATGTTGAAAAGGGAAGGTACAAGGACTGATCTTTAGGGGAGTTTGTTTTTCTGAGGTCTCTATCGATTCTTCTTTCCATCCATTTCAACGAAAAATCTGCTAAGCAGTTGATACTTCTGACAACTGCTGCATTCTTGGTCATTTCGGTGACCTTCAATCGTAGCGTATTGTGGTTCACCGTATCGTATGCAGTTGTTAGGTCAACAAAGTCGGTTCACTCTATCGCTCCAAAATCTTTCTCACACCTGACGCTATTCTCTATCTCTACAAATCTACTATCAGACCATGTATGGAGTACTGTTGTCATATTTGGGCCGGTGAATCTCTGTCCCATTTGAGGGTTCTTGATAAGGTGCAGAAACGTATCTGTAATTTGATTGGCCCTACCCTTTCTTCTCTGCACCCTCTCTCTCACAGACATGATGTTGCTAGTCTCAGTCTTTTCTATAAATACTATTATGGCATGTATTCTTCAGAATTGCGTGATCTATTCCCCGTTTCTTTTGTTCCAGCTCATTTGACTCATTGATCTAGTGGTCACCATCAATTCGCCGTTTTGATACCTCATTGTAATACAGCTTCCTATTCCAGTAGTTTTATTCCAAGAACTGCAGGCTTGTGGAACTCTCTTCCTGCTGACTGTTTTCCTCCTACCTATAGCATTGGTCTTTTCAAGATTAAGGCGAATAGGCATCTCCTGTCTTTGCAGTGATCATATTTGTTTTTGTTAGCTTCTTACATCAAGTGGCTTCATGCCTTGTCTGGAGCGATTTCCATTAAAAAAAAAAAAACACAGTTCCTGTGATCAGTTTTTCTTCATATCTATCTTCAATATATTGTGTTAGGTTCAGAAGTTGACTGCAACAGGATCTTCCTGGACGAAAACTGTCGTAATCAGGTGATCACTTGACTTTGGCTTGACTTTAGTCATCCGATGTCAGTAGACATAGGTGAAACGTTGACAAATTCCGAGCTCCAGAGGTGATGCTATGACTGTCATGTTTTTTTCTAATGACTGGATATGTATACAGCTCACCACATATCAAGACCTAAAGCCACCTGAGGATAAGGGTTAATGAGATGGATGGATAGTCAGTTGAATGATGACAAATTTGGACAGCTTGTCTTTGGAGTTCCCTCCCTGCTTCTTGTTTCCTTGATCATACCAGCAAGCAGAAATTTAAATGTAATGTGAACAAACATCTTGCTGCCCAACTCCCCACCTAGGTTCCCCATGATAATTAAAGTATATATATATATATATATATATATATAATCCGTTTACAATTCTAATTCGGGCCAGGACGTATTGTTTAAAATTACCCGATTTCTTCAATTTAATTAGGTGCGCTCCATCTACGATTTGAACTCGACATCTCACAATTAGATTTACTTCATTTTTGAGCATTTTCCTATGCTCCCTTCACAAAACTTTTTCTTCTCCATCTAAATCTACTTCCATTGGACACCTTACCAACGGACAATTACCAACTGGACAAACCCCATATCTTTTTTACACAAACTTTTCTTCACCCTCCATTTTCGTAATAATATATTTTTTCAAATGTTGAATTTTGGCTTTCATACTGCCAACTTATCTATCTGTATAATTCCTCTGATGATAAGATCTCGATCTTTGAAAAGCCTTGGCTTAAGGAAAGAATAATAAACATAATTTTATTACAGAATATACCTTGCAGTGAACAATCGAAGTTTGTAATAAATCTGGACATTCGTACATGTTTATCACTCTTCGTTCATCTATCTTTATATATAATCCTATATAATAATATAAGTTTTATAATCCTATATATATATATATAAGTTTTATAATCCTATATATATATATATATAAGTTTTATAATCCTATATATATATATATAAGTTTTATAATCCTATATATAAGTTTTATAATCCTATATATATATATATATGTTTTATAATCCTATATATATATATATATATGTTTTATAATCCTATATATATATATATAAGTTTTATAATCCTATATATATATATAAGTTTTATAATCCTATATATATATATATAAGTTTTATAATCCTATATATATATATATAAGTTTTATAATCCTATATATATATATAAGTTTTATAATCCTATATATATATATAAGTTTTATAATCCTATATATATATATAAGTTTTATAATTCTATATATAATATATATAATAATATATAATCCTATATAATAATATATAAGTTTTATAATCCTATATATATGTTTTATAATCCTATATATATATATAAGTTTTATAATCCTATATATAATATATATAATAATATATAATCCTATATATATATATAGTCTAAAGAAGCTTTGAGTTATTTTAAACAAAAAGACAAAAAAAAAGACAAAAAAAAAAAGAAAATGCAGTTTAAATTCCCACAGAAACTAACTAAATCCAAAATAGTGCAGACTTAACATTCGTTGGAAAATTCATAAATAAATAAAATATATAATAGTAAGTAAATAAAATAAAAAAGGGGATTAAGTATCTAACAGTGAAACAAAAACAGGAGACCTTAACGTAAGCATCTAATATTAACACGGGGATCATCAGCTGTTTACCATGTAACTGTTTCGGAGATTTAAAAACAGGACAGTTATATGCATGGCTCTCCAATGGTACAGATCAAATATATATATATATAGGATTATATAGTTTTATAATCCTATATATAATATATATAATCCTATACTAATTGTTCCTTATAAATTATAATTGTTCCACGACAATGCACGTGTTGTTAGAGAAGCGAAATAAAAGCAGAGTTTGAACAGTGGCGATGATTTCAGAGAGAAATATACAAATTCGTCTGGTTCCTTGACCATTGACTGAGAGTCAGTTGCCTCGATCAAAAACATAACTTAATGGGCAAAACCGTTAGAGGTTGAAAAGCAATCTAAATAGCAGAGGTTGTTCAAACAGTGTTTAACCAGTTTGGAAGTCCCGTTAATAAGAGACGGTCTCATTTCTGAATTTCTTACTATGTGGGAAACGAGAGTACACAATCTCATGCCAGTTGCGCCCTCTTGCGTTAAAACCAAATATCTCCAAGGGAAATAACTCTGACCCAACAATGCCTTTACATTTTGGAAGATTTTTATGAATCGTGACAGTCTGAAGGGAAAGACTTTAATATTATCCATACGTTCTCGAAGTTGCGCGAGATTCGCTAATGCCATTTTAGTTTGTCATAATAATTTGTAAGTCACGTGTGATGTTTATAATATAAAGATGGAAAATGTAAGGGAGATAATTCCTATTTTAACCTACAAGTTAAAATCGAAGTTATCTCCCTTATTTTATTTGCGTTATGCTTAGAAATAAAGACAGTTTACAAATGAGGTTTGCATCATTCCAGTAAAACAACAATGTAAATAGTTGTCTAAAAAGAAGAAATTTCATTTTCTGTCATGTTTGTCAAATAACAAACGTTAAACTTTAGGCTGAAAATAATACAAAAGGCTACAACCATTTATTGCCATGATGAGCCACATAAAAAAAGGAATCGGAAAAATGTGCTACTTACACGTGGAACTGGAGATTCGCCGAGATTCGATTTGAAACACTTCAAGATTTTAGATTTACGGTTGATCCGACATTGTTCGCACATTTTTAAATAGACCATCACTTGTTCCTGTGTTATATTCGCGTATTTCGTTGCTAACAATTTAACCATAATGTTTCTCCGGCCGTGGTTCGTGAACATGTGCGCCTGATGGATAACATCGAATAGATCATTCGTCGAAACAAACTCGAGGTTGGTGCCACTTTTAGTCAAGCGTTCTTCGCCGTTAATAAGTGTCAACGCGAACCGGTTTTTACGATAATAGTCTTTGCACGATTTCGGGCCGGTTGTTTTCACCCTTTTTAGCGTTTTTACGATCTCCGCATATTGCGCGTCCGAAAGAGAGATGCAGTTGTGGTTTTTTGTTTGGAGTAGCGTTACAATGATTTCCTTGAATTTCTCCTTGGCAGGCATTGTTGCCATCTTGTTTTTGTTAGTCTTGAAAAAATGTGATTCCTGAAAATAAAAAATGGTAAAAATATAATCATTTGTAGGTTAGTTATAATTTCAAAAGTGGCCAATTTTTTTTTTTTTCTAAATTTTACTTGCTTACTTAATTATGTATATTGTTTTCTCCATTTTGACTTATATTAAATTCCCTTTTTTCCGAAAAAAAATAAAAAATAAAAAAATAAAAACTTTTCAGAATATCGGAATTGGTATTAGAATCAGAATAATTTTAGCCTAATCTCGGATTTCCAAAAACGATTCTATTTTTTTTTTTTTTTTTTTAAACTCAATCTTCTATTGCTGATACTAATGAAGAAATAATAAATATTTATTGATTTAAAAACTATCAGTAAAACTAAAATTGAGAGATTCTAATAACGGATTCAGGTCAAAATGGCACCGGAAAAAAAATGGCACATGTAAAAATGGCACGAGTGGATAAATAGGAATAAAAATGGCACAAGTGAAAAATATAGATGAAAATTTCACAATGGGTTTATCAAAATCTTGGATACGATAAATAAAAGGAAAAACATGAAGTTTGTCAAATTGCGCTGTCGACCGTTGGACGCGAAATAGAAAAGAAAAAACATGGCAGATATGTGTCATTTGTAGGAGCGCTACCCCTGGGGTGGTGAGTTTATAAAAACATGTGGACACACCCAACGTTAAGTTTGTTGAATTTATTGTTATAAACATATAAGAGCCTTGATAAGACATGCGCCAGCGGCTCTTGTGTTTGCTTATATATATATATATATATATATATATATAAAGTTAGCAAAACATTTATATGGAACAAAACGTAGATTTAGTATAAGGAACGTTTATGTTTTTGTCTTTTAAGGGAAGTGGGATCTGATCAACTCTGCTGGGAAGCCATGAAATTAAATACTGTCTTGTTTTTAAATTCCCGAAACAGTTTTTCATGGTAAACAACTGATGATCCTTAAAATAGTGTTAGAAACTAACTAATATAATAACTGTAAAAAATAAATTGACTTACATGAGTGATTTTCCACTGGAAGACTTGGGACTATAAGTTTGTTTGTTTTTTTATTTTTTAAATTTTTAAAAAAATTTTTTTAATTTTTTTAAAATTTTTTTTGTTTTTTTTTTATAGTTTTAATGGTTGAGAAACTTCCGAGACTATATATATAGTAAGTTATGAAAATATATTTATGGCAATTAAGCTACACAGTGGCTTCCGCGTTTCATCCCCATAGGGTACCGTCAGGCTAAAATGCTGAAAATGAAATCTCACAATGAGTTTATCAAAATCTTAAAAGAAAGGGTAAGAAATATCAATCCAAGAGAATAAGCCAACTCGTTGCTAGAAAACCCAGGATGGTATACAAGACCTTCACTAGAGACAGAATAAAGGTGAGATCTTCATCAACACAAGAAGTGGAAAACTTCTGGAGACAACTGTAGGAAAATCCTAAAGAACAGCAGAAATAAGAATGGATTGACACCACGAAAAGGAGAATAAGTTCAAAGTAAATTGCGGCCTTGGAAATTACCAAAGAAACTATTGTTGCATTTCCATTTCGTTTTTCTTTGATGTCGTGTTCTTTCTGGTATCCTTAAATTCATGTCATATACTTCTTCATCACTGCTTCGTATCTTATTGATGTCAGTTTCTTCACACTGTCGTTTTCACTCACCTTCCATATCATCTGTGGATTAATAATAATAATAATAATAATAGACGCGTCAACAGTCGGGAATTTCCAGTGCTTCGCCGGATTAGGACCCGGGCAAACCTCACCTTAATCGCTTGGGTCAGAGTGGCGGTTAGGGTGAGCCTCAAAGTTATCCCGGGTCCTAATCTGGAGTCGTACCTGCATTTGTTATTTGACCTTTCTTTAGTTCGTGTTAGGTATCTAACACATTTCGATTTTATGCTTGAATTTTGTAACCATTGGTTTCAAATATTTTTCCATTGAAAAATAGAAAGGGGGGGGGTATCTATTTCAGAAAAGTGACCATAAAGTGAGAGGCGTGATTTTAGTTTTTGTGAGAGGAATTAAGACAAGACAGATTCTGGAAATGGAGTTTTATTGAGAGAAAAATATTAAGTAATAACAAGTACAAGTTACACTTCTATATGTAGGAAGGAGAGAGTTATATTAACCTAAGTAACTATTAGCTAGATGGATAGACTGATAGACAGATAAACAAATAGATAGACGGATCAGTGCCCAGATAAGGTTATTCTCAATGGAGGTTTATTGAGAATAAAATATTAAGCAATGGCAAGTACAATTTACACTTCTTTCGAGAGACAGTTATATTAACCTAAGTAACTATTAGCTAGATAGATGGATAGACAGATAGATCAGTGCTCATCACCACGTGTGATTCACAACAGTTTTGTCATTACGACATTTTGAAGCTCCAAAACCGGTGTCTCAAAAATCTAACCGTTTCTTTTCACTTTCGTCCCACGTGACGTCACATTCTAGGCCCTTCTCTGCATTTGTTCTGAGCCTTGGTCTGAACTCACTTCGTGTTTTTTTAAGTTATCTCACTTCTTTATTCGATTATATATCGGCCATGTTTCTGTTCCTGGTTATCTTGTTCTGTCCGCATTACATAGAGATGCTTAAAATTGCTATAACTTACGGTTTTCAATGTTATTTATTTCATTTTTCAAAACTAAAACATGATTTTAAGGGTACTTATATAGGTCAGCCCGGTAGCTGCCAATATTGGCTCTGTAAACTCCACTAACGAGTAAAAACAACGATCGAAAAGCAATTAAACTCTGGTTCCTTACAAAGACCAAGGCTATTGGTAGAAGGAAAACAGTCAGCAGGAAGAGAGTTCCACAAGCCTGCAGTTCTTGGAAAGAAGCTACTGGAATAGGAAGCTGTATTACAATGAGGTATCAAAATAGTAAATTGATGGAGACCACTAGACCAATGAGTTAAATGAGCTGGAACAAAAGAAGCAGGGAATAGATCACATAACTCTGAAGAACACATGACATAATAGTATTTATAGAAAAGACTGAGATTAGCAACATCATGTCTGTGAGAGAGAGAGGGTGCAGAGAAGAAGAAAGAGTAGGGCCAATCAAATTACAGATACGTTTCTGTACCTTATCAAGAACCCTCAAATTGGACAGATATTCACCAGCCTAAATATGACAACATACATATTTACATTGTTGCGATGTATTTTTTGTTGTTTTTGTGTTATTTTAGTATTTTTCAGTCACGCAGAGATTTGCTTTGTTTTTTTTTATACTTGCATTTCACGTGGACACGCTTTTTCCCTATATAAAATTAGAATATTTTATATTCTATTTTTATGTTTCTATAGTGACGTACATGTTAGAGCCTCTTCTCCAACACAAGCGTGACCCAGTTTGAATATGTTGGGTTATTATGGATAACGCAGAGTTGGAATAAAAAGGGAAAAAAATGACAAAGAAACGGCTGGATTTACATTTATTTCTTACAGAAAATGTTTATCAAAGACAAACGTCAAAGGGGCATAATAAAACACAATACATAAAAGGGGGTTACATTAACTGACGTAGTTACTCTTGATTGGAAGATTCCAATATTTTTTCCCCGATTCCGATACAATTACCGATTTTGTTCTAAATTCTCTATTCCGATACAATTACCGATTGTGTTCTAAATTCCCTATTCTGATACAATTACCGATTCTGTTCTAAATTCCCGATTCCGATACAATTACCGATTCTGTTCTAAATTCCCTATTCCGATACAATTACCGATTCTGTTCTAAATTCCCTATTCCGATACAATTTCCGATTCTGTTCTAAATTCCCGATTCCGATACAATTACCTATTCTGTTCTAAATTCCCTATTCCGATACAATTACCTATTCTGTTCTAAATTCCCTATTCCGATACAATTTCCGATTCTGTTCTAAATTCCCGATTCGGATTCTTTCAAAATCTCTAAATATTTAGCTATGGAGTTGTTGTTTTTTTTTATTTCGAATTACCGTAAAAATCCTGTGCATATATTTCTGCAAACATAAAATACATATGGGGGGGTGGGGGGTATAGATTTTAGTTTTAATGGTAGTTTAAAATCAATAAATATTTATCATTTTTTCATAAGTACCAGCAATAAAAAAAATTAAATTCTAAACAAAAACAAACAAAAAAAAAACACAATAAAATGACTTGTTTTTTTTTGGGGGGGGGGGGGGGGGGGGCATCAGAATTTTTTTCTATTCTGATTCCGATACCCCAAAAAGTTCTTATTTTTCGGATTAATCGTCCAAACACTAGTAGTTACTAACAAAAGAGTCTACATTAGAAATCCAATAACACAATCGAAACAAATATGAATTGCCAGGGTAAACAAATTATAGAGAATGCATTGGGCCATGAAAAGTAAATATAGCTCATTTTGAGTAAGTTCAATGAACTTCTGTCATTACTAACCAGCAGAGCGTTACCACTGTTGACCAAGGGAAGAGTCTACGCAGTGTGATAATTTATAGAAGTGAAACCTGGCCAGTGAGAGTTGAGGACATGTGTTGCATAGAGAGAAATGATATGAGAATTATATGATAGATGGGTAATGTGAGGCTGTCCTGATGACCTCAGAAGAAGATTAAATCTAGACAGTATAGGGAGATGTGTGGCGAAGAGTAAACTCTGATGGTATGGCCACGTTGAAAGAATGGATGGGAGTTCTTGGGTTAGTAGATGTAGAACAGTTGAGATAGCAGGTTCAGTTCACAGGGGAAGGCCAGGGAAAACATGGGTCAAGGGTGATAAAAATAGACCTGATGGAAAGAGGGATAAAAAAATAACCTGGCCAGAGATAGTTTTGTTTGGAAGTCAATTTCTTAAAGCCGTCTTAACGGCAGCATGTAAAACGGACGTTAAACCGATGATGATGATGATGATGATGATGATGAGATATTATCTGAGAACTATTTTGCGACAAGTAGGAAAGGCCCAGGTTGATAGTTTGCGATCCGTAATAAGACATCTAATGGTAAATGCCACAGTCCTACAAACCATGAAAAAAAATCTAGAGGCCGAATATGTTCGGCTAGCATCAAGCCTAAATGCCAGAATGAGGACAAGCCTTGTTTTTAATTCCACACTTGTGTGGTGTGAGTGGCCCAGTATGGATTCAAGGGACATAACTTGGATATCGTTCAAGGGAAACAACTCCTGTATATATTGAGCTGACACCAGATAACTGCATGATACCCGTTTCCAAGAAAGAGAAAAAAAGAAAATTTAAAAACTTGTTTCTGACTGCTGGAAGGTGAACCATTCTTGGAATTTTGCAGATTAAGACACTAAAGCTACAACAAACCACCTCGAAAGTAAACATTAACAATAAAAAATCCGCGTGAATGATAACATTTTTAAAAGTAACACTAGAAAACAACGTAATAAAGAAAAAAAGAAAAATGCAACAATGTTCATAAATCGGTGCTGTTTTTAGTTTTCTCTCTTTCGTTTCAAGAACTCGAGTTTAATTTTGCGTGGTCGCCATTCGGCTGTTGTCGTAACTCGTTACCGAATTTTATGGCCATCCATAGGGGATGATTTGTAAAACCACCATCTAAAATAAATAAATAATAATAAAAAAGTTGCTTGGGAGTAATGAAACCTATTTCCGACCAATCATTAACAAATTACCTGAAATTCAACGAAATTAAAGATAAAAACTGAATTTAAAATTTTATAAAGGAAAATATTATATTAGTTTGTAAACATTAAAACAAGAATCTCAACCTGACAGACATTCTAAAACAGTATGAAGTGGGATACGTACATAGAAGATGCTGCCAAGTCTGCTGCAAAGAAGGTAGGCTCCCTCTACCAGGCTAGAAAACTTCTCACACCTGCCAGTATCCTATATCTTCATAAAGCCACCATTCTTCCGTGCATGGGGTATTGTTGACACATCTGGGCTGGTGCACCAACCACTAGTCTCTCCCTCCTTGACAGGATTTAAAAAGAATTTTTAATCTAATAGGTACCGCACTGTCCGCCAAGCTCAAGCCCCTGTCGCATCGCCGCACTGCTGCATCCATCCCTGTGCTTGTTTTACAAGTACTTCCACGGAATGTGGTTTAACGAATTTACTACCCTTGTACTCCCTCTCTACATAAATATACCTGACATACCCGACCAGCAGCAAAATCCCACCCCTTCACTGTAGAGGTCCCTAGATGCCACAAGATTTTTTTTATTCTAATAGCATATTTCCTCGAACCGTTCGCCTGTGGAATTCTTTTCCTGCTCCTTGTTTCCCCGACAAACATGCAGAAATTTAAATGCAACGTGAACAAGTATCTTGCTGCCCAACTCTCCACCCAGGTTGCCCCCACCACCCCTATAAATCTGGTTCTTATCACAGTGGTACCTTACGCTTGGGGCGAACAAAAGTTAAAGTTAAAAATAATAATAAACAAGCCGCGCGTGCGTGGTCCCTCTCTGTATGTGCCTCGATGTGGCGAGTGTAAAATGCAATAAATTTGGGCAATTTGGGGCATTTTTTATCCCCTGGGGGCGCGAACCAGAATTTTTCTGAGGTCAAGGATGCTCATTTTATATCCAGAACAATTGCCTTTACATTTTGGCCAAGTTTCAGAAAAATTTAATGGATGGGAGAAAAGGGTCATTTTTTGCCATTTGGGGGGCTTTGTACCCCCTGGGGGCGCGAACCAGATTTTTCCAAGGTCAGCGATACTTATTTTCTATTAGGAACAATCGCCTCCACATTTTGGCCAAGTTTTAGAGAAATTGAATGGATGGATGAAAAGTTATGGGGCAAAAAATGTCATTTTTTGCCATTTCAGGGGCCTTTTGACCCCCTGAGGGGCTAACCAGAATTTTTTTCAAAAATCGGAGAATGTCACTTTCTAACCTGACCAAAGTTACAACTTCATGCAAAATTTCAGAGAAATTCAATGGATGGTTGCAGAGAAAAATCCGGACGGACGGACGGACATGCCTCAAAACATAAGTCCCCCGATTTTATAAATCGGGTGACCAATAATAAAAAAATAATAATAATAATTAAAAAAAAGAATGACAAAACACGAAAGAGTGTGGAGACTATTTTTTATTATTATCATTTGTTTTTGTTTTTTTGATGACACTTGTCAGCCTGAACTGGGAGTTCGATTATGTTCACCTGGTCTGCTTATAATTACATAATTGTATATTAATAAAATTATGAAACCACTTGTGTGTGTGCGTGTGTTTCTCGACTCTACGTTACTTACACACATTATTTTTATTATTTTCTATTAATCAAATTAAATACAATAGCGTAAATTAGTGGAACAAAATTCTTACAAATCCTATGTAAAAAAAAACGAAATTAAATCCACCGGAATGCATTTTGGTTTCTTCGTAAACAAATAAACTAGGAGAGTAGAAAGTGGACCTTGCGTTTACTTTCTGTAACCTCGTAACTCTTGCTTCACTTATTTTTTCTTTTAGTCCTCATATTCCATGAGCGCTGTTTCTGACAAAGGGGGAAGAATCGCTGTTTTCTGAGTCGGAATCTATCCATCTAACACTTATCGTTGGCTAGTTTTTTTTACCTTGAAGTAGGTTTTTTTTTTAGCTCCTTACATCAAGTGGCTTCATGCCTTGTCTGGAGCGATTTCCATTTTAAAAAAGTCAACCATTTTAACCTTTTGTAAATAGTAAAAAAAAATTTTTTTTTTTAAATGAATTACTTTCTGACCTATTAAAATTTGAAAGGGATTTTGAAGCATTTAAACTGTCGAATATAAAGTCATTTCTGGCTTTAAAATTCTTAGCAAACTCACATTTAATTAATTGAAAGTTTTGAAAGCTATTTAAAGCTAATAATTTTATGAAGAAAGATTTAAAATTACTTAGAAGTTTTATAACAAACGATACGGTAATAATTAAATTTGACTTCCAAAATCCTGTTTCCAAATATTTCTTTTTTATCTCCCTCCCACAGCGGTAAGATGTGACACAAGGTCGGAAAGTAGGATTGAAAAGCCAGCACCCTAGAGGTTGAGCACGCTGGCCTACAAAAAATGTCTGGGCAGCCCCATCGGCATCCCCCGATAGGACCGCCCCAGGCGATTAGCAATAAACTAACCTCTTCTCAAAGGGTGAGAAGGCAAAGGGGGTGGGGGCTCCTAGGACTTGCACAGGACAATCCTTAAGACCGGCGAAATCAAAGCCCGAAGGCGATGACAGTACCGGTTTAAGGAATGTATTGATTTACTCCTCTCCAGGAGTTAGGCACAAGGCCAGTTTTTATCTTACTCCCACAAGTAAGATGTGACCCAAGGTCGGGTCGGGAAAGTGGGGTTTAAAAATTGCCTGGGCAGCCCCGTCGGCATTCCCCGGTAGGGGCGCCTCAGGCAGTAAGCAATAAACTTACTCCTCCCCAAAGAGGGGAGGCGAAGCCTGGGAGGGTGGACCTCTTAATGTAGCATCCGTCGGAACAGATACTTTAAGTTGTATTATTTGGATGAATCTGATTAATGGTCTCATCTTGGATGTTGTTCTCACAACGTTTCGGCTGATGTAACCTCCGTTGGACTCGTGCTAGGTAATAATCAATTCTAAGTGACAGTCTTCTGTGCTTCTTTAGGGACGTGACCGACACGAAATGGGGAGATAATTCAAACTTTTGGGAGCAGGATCAAATCTTAATAAATAAATCTAAAAATAAACGAAATTAATTAATCATCGAAATAAATAATTGAAATGCTACAATTATAAATAAAAAATAAAAGTCATTTACGGAAATGTAATGAAATGAAAAAGATTAAATAAAAATATTATTGAGATGAAATAATTGAAAATTTTTTTTAAATTAGGCCGGCGGAAATAAGAAAGGGGGAGGATAATTCAAACTATTTTTTTGGGCGGGGGGGGGGGGGATTTTTTTTTTATCGAATTTAAAATGCAAAAAATAAAACTTCTGAGGATACGTTAAAATAGATTTTTTGAAATAAGTTAAACATCAAATAAATAGATTTGCCCCCCCCCCCACGAAAAAAGTTTGAATTATCCCCCCCCCCCTTCATATTTCGTCTCGGCCATGTCTCTAAAGAAGCACCCAGTCTTCTGGAGTTGAAGGTTCAATCCTCAGTACAGGCGATACTAAGAATAAAATGAAAAATTACTCCTAGCCGGTTATTGATTAAATAAAGAGTTGTATTCGAAATTCCGTACAGAATTCGACAAGACGCATTTGAAGGTCGGAGGTTACATCGGACGAAACGTTGTAAGAATAACATCCAAAATAAGAACAGTAGTTTGAATAATCCAAAATTTCCAAATCTGACTAAAATAATAATAATTTGATTAACTAAAAGCGGCATAGTTAATAAAAAGAAAGATTTTAAAAAAAAAAGAAAAAAAGAAGCGAAATAAAAATGAAAGTAAAAAGATTCCCGGACAACGCTGGATATGAACAGCTAGTGTTTAAATAAATCCAGCAAAGGAAAAAATAATGGTAAAATTGTCGTTTCCCAATCAAAATGGCGGACAATAAATCGTCTGCAGTTTTCTGATTTTTTTTCCGACCTCACAAATAAGTTAGTACACCCAAATAAATTGTTTGGACTAATTTCCCAATTGTATTTCTTTTAAAATAATTTAAGGTAAATCTTAAATTAGTAAAAAAAAAATTACTTTGGGTTTACTTACTCATTTGTGAGGTCGGAAAACTTCAGACGATTTAATGTCCGCCATTTTTGGTTGGGAAACGACAATTTTACCAAAATAATAATAATAAAAGATAACACTGACCACGTGTGAAGTGATATTCATTTAGGTACGTGTCCTCTTCGTCATTTTAGTACAATCTCTCAAGTATCGAAGACTTCAGAAAAAATGGGAACGCAAAAAAGAAGAAGAAGAAAACTTTTTAAGTGCATGGTTTGGTTAACAGTCGACTATTCTTCTTTTTTTTCCGCCTGTATATTATTTAGAAAAGGACAGAGAGCAAGAATGACATCGGAAAGTTTGTAGAGATGTTTAACAATTCAACGGGCAATTAAATCAGGAAAAAAAAGTTTACAGTTCGGCAGTGTCTACGGAAGAAAAGAATTTCCCGCCTTTTTTTTTTTTTTTTTTTTTTTTTTTTTTTGAGGTCGATTGTGACGGTTTTGAACCAGCAAAATTGAACACATGTAAAGTTCTGTGGTTTTGCGTTTCGAATCGAAATTTGAATGGCTTTCCTGTATTTTAGAGCCGAAAAATGGAATAGTTTGTTAGTTTGAGAGAGAAAGAGAGAGAGAGACAGACAGAGAGACAAAGAGACAGAGATAGACAGAAAGAGAGAGAGAGTGTGTGTATCTGTTTATCTGGCGTATTTACCTCCACTGTGGAAAGATGTGACACAAGGTCGGAACGTGGGGATAGAAAAGCCAACACATAAAAGGCCGTGCACTCTGGCCTCATAAAAAAATTGTCTGAGCAGCCCTGTCAGCATTCCCCGATAGGGACGCCTCAGGCGATTAGCAATAAACTACCACGGAGCTGCTTCCCAACTAACTACATCATGCTCGTTTTTAAGTTTAAGAAATTCTTGTCGAGCCGTTCTCTTATATTCAAAATTAATAATACAATGCAAGCACACCCAATTTAAGTTCAGACTTCAAATTCGCCGCTGGCTTTCATAAAGGTGACATAGTTGATAATATCACACAAAATTACAGACATGGCAACTCCGACTTTGAAAAAGCCTACACCCAGGGCCTTATAATAACCTCAGTTGGTCTACCAAGTGATACCACTTGACCACAGAGATTCTCAGAAGCCACCAGAGAGCTTTCCCATAACAAGGACATCCACATCACCCATGCTGATAAAGGAGACAGTGTGGTCATCATGGACGCAGATGAATACCAACAAAAACATTACGCTCCTACTAAATGATGACAACATCTACACAAAGACCCTAACCCTAACCCTAACCCCACAGCAAATAATTAAGGACACGCAATACTTCAAACACAAAGTCAGAAAAAAGTTTGGTAGATTACCCTTCCTGGATTAAATTCCTGGAACATCACCCTAAAACTCCCAGGCTTTATGGCCTCCAAAAACACATAAAGCGAACATCCACATGAGGCCCATCATATCAAGCATCGGCAGCACACCACATAAATTAGCCAGAAAATTAGCAGAAATATTCACCCCCCCCTCCTCGGTTTCAATAGTTCAGCCCATATAAAAAAATATCCGTAGATCTGCTACAAAGACTCCAACATATCAATATGAATAAGCTCACCATGGCTTGTTTAGATATCAAATCTCTTATGCCTTAGATTCCTCAAAATTCATCTCATTAAGCCCAAAATTAATCCCCCTTTCCCTACCATCCAAATTATTAAATTATACCATTTAATCACACAACAATGTCATTTCACTTTTAACGACAAATTTACAAACAAAAATTTGGTTTACCCATGGGTTTCCCTCAGTTGAGTCTTTGCCTGTTTTTTCCTGTAATTTTTAGAGAACGGCCCCTTCAAATCAATTTTTAGAGAACGGCCCCTTCAAATCAATTTTTAAAGAACGGCCCCTTCAAATCAATTTTTAGAGAACGGCCCCTTCAAATCAATTTTTAGAGAACGGCCCCTTCAAATCAATTTTTAGAGAACGGCCCCTTCAAATTAATTTTTAGAGAACGGCCCCTTCAAATCAATTTTTAGAGAACGGCCCCTTCAAATCAATTTTTAGAGAACGGCCCTTTCAAATCAATTTTTAGAGAACGGCCCCTTCAAATCAATTTTTAGAGAACGGCCCCTTCAAATCAATTTTTAGAGAACGGCCCCTTCAAATCAATTTTTAGAGAACGGCCTCTTCAAATCAATTTTTAGAGAACGGCCCCTTCAAATCAATTTTTAAAGAACGGCCCCTTCAAATCAATTTTTAGAGAACGGCCCCTTCAAATCAATTTTTAGAGAACGGCCCCTTCAAATCAATTTTTAGAGAACGGTCCCTTCAAATAAATTTTTAGAGAACGGCCTCTTCAAATCAATTTTTAGAGAACGGTCCCTTCAAATAAATTTTTAGAGAACGACCCCTTCAAATCAATTTTTAAAGAACGGCCCCTTCAAATCAATTTTTAGAGAACGGCCCCTTCAAATCAATTTTTAGAGAACGGCCCCTTCAAATCAATTTTTAGAGAACGGTCCCTTCAAATAAATTTTTAGAGAACGGCCCCTTCAAATCAATTTTTAAAGAACGGCCCCTTCAAATCAATTTTTAGAGAACGGCCCCTTCAAATCAATTTTTAGAGAACGGCCCCTTCAAATCAATTTTTAGAGAACGGCCCCTTCAAATCACTTTTTAGAGAACGGCCCCTTCAAATCAATTTTTAGAGAACGGTCCCTTCAAATAAATTTTTAGAGAACGGCCCCTTCAAATCAATTTTTAAAGAACGGCCCCTTCAAATCAATTTTTAGAGAACGGCCCCTTCAAATCAATTTTTAGAGAACGGCCCCTTCAAATCAATTTTTAGAGAACGGCCCCTTCAAATCAATTTTTAGAGAACGGCCCCTTCAAATCAATTTTTAGAGAACGGCCCCTTCAAATCAATTTTTAGAGAACGGCCCTTTCAAATCAATTTTTAGAGAACGGCCCCTTCAAATCAATTTTTAGAGAACGGCCCCTTCAAATCAATTTTTAGAGAACGGCCCCTTCAAATCAATTTTTAGAGAACGGCCCCTTCAAATCCATCCTACCCAAAAACTCCCACTACTTTAGATATATCTATGACACACTCCTCATCTACCCACATCACACAAATCTCCCTGGCATAGTCGACAAACTTAATAAAATTGAACATACCATTTCCTTCACCTCCGAAGTAGAAAATAATCACATTCTCAACTTCCTTGATATCATTCTGCACAACACCTCAAACGAACGGCCTAAACTGCTCAGTCTATAGAAAACTAACGAATAAAAACGATCTTATACATTTCTACTCCGACCACAACCACAGAATAAAATCTGGAATGATTATAGGTTCGTTCCTCAAAGCTCTTAGAATTTGCAGCCTCTCTTACCGTCTATCGAGAACACTTTCAAAGCTTTAAAATATTCTAAATCTTTCATTCAAAACGCTAAACGCAAAACCTTTAATATCCACAACAACAACAAAACAAAAACAGTAACACTGCAAAAATGTCCCCTCATAACAACATCACCAGCACAAATAACACCGACATGATTGATAAAAAATAAATCTTGCATAGTTCTCCCCAATCATCCCATATCTATTCCCTTACAAAAACAATTCAAATCTAACATAAAGATAGTAACATCAACCTCTAAAATAATTAACGATTTACTAAACACCAAACCCCGTCCCCAACTACCCCCTAAGGACACTTCTTCCCTAGTCGGATTTTACAAAATAAAATGTGCCTCATGTCCGATGTTTTATATCGGTGAAACACCCAGAAATATAAAATCTTGCATTTACAAACACAAACAGGACCTCAAACACGACAATTCCACTAGTCGTAATGGAAAAGGAAAAAGGAAAGCCAAAAACTATGTTATTTATGCATTCATCAACGTTTCGTCTTTATTGTAAGACATCCTCAGGATGAAGAAAAAAATCATACAAGCATCAATTTGATTTGCCTGAAAGCGGCGAGTTATAGTTTTATAATAATCAGGTTCAAGTAATAATTTAATGACCAAACGATACCCTAATAATAAAAATTCACTTTCAAAATCCACTGTTTTTTTTATATATGGCAGTTAAAATAATATGCAAGATTTTTTTTAAACAACAAAACAAGCAAAACAGAGCGAAATTACTGTTATCAAATAAATATTTTTAACCCTAACTCTAAACCCAACAACAACAAAAAAAAACAAACAAGCAAAACATTATGATCACAGGACGCAGCACCGTATCAAAATTGTCGTCTGGTACAAATCGGCTCGTTATCTCTCGGGCGTTTGCGTAGGACAGCCGAACGCTTCCGAGTCGAACCTCACGAAAACTGGTTCAGGATCGATATCAGTACCGTTATTTGTTGTAAGAAAAGTTTTAATTAAGGATATTTGTAACACGTAAATGTTATGTACCAGACGACAATTTTGATACGGTGATGCGTTCTATGATAATAATGTTTTGCTTGTTTTTTTTTGTTGTTGTTTTTGTTAGGGTTTAGGTTTTAGGTTAAAAAAAAATATTTGATAACAGTAACTTCGCTATGTTTTGCTTGTTTTTTTGTTTCTTTTAGAAAATTTCTTGAAAATATAACTTACAATCACAGTATGCAGCACCGTATGAAAATTGTCGTCTGGTACAAATCGGCTCGTCAACACTCGGGCGTTTGCGTAGGACAGCCGAACGCTTCCGAGTCGAACCTCACGAAAACTGGTTCAGGATCGATATCAGTACCCAAAAATGAAAGTTAAAAAAAAAAAACCTCCCGGGCAACGCCTGGTAGGTACAGCAGATAATTTCGCAAAATACAATCTTATTTATTTCAGGATAAGAAATATAATTGAAGACCAACAATCAATTTTATCCAAAATTTGAGCGAACACGAAGCGAAATAGGAGAGATATTTCAACGGTCTCTATGCTACAATTGAACCATCGATTTAATGTATTCACTAGTGAGTATTTAAAAATAAGCTTATAAATATCAAGCCAACTAAGTAGGTCGCCATTATTGCTTTTCGTACAATTCGTCGTACATTACGTACAATGTACAAAAAGACAACGTTTTCACTTTGAAATTTGATTAAAACCAAATGTTTAATTTAATAATTAAATTTTAATTATTAACCCTTAGTAACAAGTGCTTTTTACGTAAAAAAAATTTTTTTTTTTAAATCTGTATATAAAGTTGTGGTTGCTGTCTGTCTGTCTGTTAAGTGTTACTGAACCACGAACATCATCTCGGGTTTTGGAGATAGACCACCATAACCATATATATTATTCTAAACTACGTTACCTGGATAAGTATATTTCATTTTGATCAAGTGGTAAGTTGTTGTTGTTTTTTTCGTTTTTTTTTTTGTTTTTTTTTGCCATTACATTTGTTGCACGTGTGGGGTCTGCGTTCGCGCTTAATATCAATTAAATAGGAATTATTTTATTTATAACTTGAAAAATTATAGAAATGAAAAGAAAAAAAAGAATAGAAATGTTACTCAGGCAGGAGTGCCTAAGGACCCTCGTCTATTTCCGGGAAACGCCGGGTGTTCCTCGAAGGGCTAAAGACGATAAATTTACTAAAATTTATTTCAATAAATGTCAGGTTATTTAGACCTCATGTCATCCAATCAATGCTGAGTACATCCTTGGGCCCATCACCAAAAATTAAACATTATTACATGTAAAAAAATAAGAATTATTGAAAAAAAAAAAAAATTTTTTTAAATAATATATATATATATATATATATATATATATATATGGTTTTATTCAATCCCGGGCAACGTCGGGTTTCCCCGTTATTTCCTAATTAATTTGATTATCAACATAAAAGTGTGTTTTTAACCTGTTCTTTGCCTCATATGGACACATTTGAAGTTAGAGAAAACTGAAAATGTATAAAAATGGGTGTGTAAAGTGTACAAAAAAACACAAATCTGTCGGTCGATGGCCATTGTTACAGAACATTTAAATTGTTATTTCTTTAAATCAAACAAAATAAAATAAATAAAGTTGTGTTTTTTTCTTACTGTTTTCAGCGCCTGTTCGATGATATTTGAAAAATCTAGCCTGTTAAATGGAGGCGATTTAACAGAGACGTGCGTGACGCTGTTAGGTTGGATGTATATAATGTAATAAAGGCAAGTGTTAAAAACGCTGTGAATTCATACATTCACTAAAGACGAATGTTTGAAAAGGAAGAAGGAGGGTGTTATTTTATACATCTTCCCGAGCCTCGCTGCTGTTATTACAATACATTGGCCAGGCCCTGAAACTGGTTATTTCATACATTCACCCGGGCCTACACTAACAATTACTACTGCTGGACTGCTAAAAAAATATATACCTATTCATTCAACTTTGATTTCTGCCCCTCTCGGAGTTCAATTTGAGTCGTTTGATTCTGCAAGGTGTTCGGGAGACCATCCTCCCGGGCATTACCTCCCCATTTCGGAAGGCGACGTTCTTGTGGTGCTCTTTGCTTGCTTCACATTAAACCGTAACATTGTGTCACATCAGTGCTGGGTTTTGGAGCCGTCCGTTACGTTTTCTTTAATGTTTACGGACAAAGTCTACGGATCAAAGTGTCACCCTTGATGCGTTCACAATTGACAAATATCACCTATTTTTTTTTCAACGGTCGTTGTATTTATTTTGTTGTCGTCTTGAAATAAAATTCTATTTAAAAGAAACTAGCTGTACTTACCCGGCGTTGTCCGGGAGTCTTTATATTTTTATTTTTGTTTCGCTCTTTTTTTTTTTTCACTATGCCGTGGTTATCTTGAACTTTTCAGCTTTAAGATGGCTGCCATTGAAACATTATCTTAAGAAAATTAGTTCTAGTTTTATAACAATTTGGTTCAATTGATAATTGGGTGCTTCTGTAGTTTCACAATGACATGTTAGGCCTCTTACAAAAATAGCTAAAAAAACAAACTTTGTTATGTACTTACGTGGTAGCTGAAAAGAAGACTGTATACCAACAATTACGCAAATTCATCCAGTATTTATTATATTAAGAATGAAAAACGATTTTATCTATATGTCGCCATTTTTTCTTATATTTTGAATTTTTTCGAAAGTTATTTCCCTTGCCTAATCTGTAAGCTGAAATGTCTACCGATACGTTAAGATCGTTTTTTTCTTCTTTTTCTTATAATTTAATAAATACTGAATGAATTTGCGTTTTTTTTCTGTACAATCTTATTTTCAGCTAATACGTAAGTACATAACAAAGTTAATACATTTCTTTAAATATTTTAATGTCATTGTGAAACTACAGAAGCACCAATAATTTAATGACCAAACATTACCGTAATAATTAGGTGGTTTAAATTACTGTAGTGTTTGGTCATTAAATTATTAATTGAACCTGAACGAACTTTTTATAAAACCAGAACTACTTTGGTTAAGATAATGTTGTTTCAATGTCAGCCATCTTAAAGCTGAAAAGTTCAAGATAAGTGTAAACGGCTTCAAAAAACATCCAGTCTTTTAATACATGAGAATTTTCTAAACCTTTTAAAACTAGAAATGACTTTTTATTCGACAGTTTAAATGCTTCAAAATTTCGAAGAGTCATAAAATAATTCAGTTTTTTTTTTCAGCTATTAGCAAAAGATTAAAATGGCTGACTTGTTTACCAATAAACCACAATGCACTATGGTGGATTTAATTTCGTAATTAAAAACGTTTTTAAATAGGATTTTTTAAACGCTTTTGCATGTTTGATATTTAAATAATTTGTTTTTATCTACATACGTATACGTTTCATCCTCTCGGGAATCGTCAGTGTATAGATAATTATTTATACCGGTCGCAGGACTGAAAACCCCGGAACACGAGTCATGTTATAACCCAAATTCCGACGCCTTAACCCTCTCGGCCACTATGACCAATCTGATAAATCAGCGATAGCTTAAACCTGTTACAGGCAGCCGTCGTCAACAGTGTTCAACTACTGAAGGAGCATGCATTAAAGCTACGATGACGGCTGTGTTGATACTACTCACTACAGTGCTCAGCCTAAATCGGGGGCGACAAATAATATATTATTATTATTATTATTATTATTATTATTATTATTATTATTATTATTATTATTATTATTTAAAGAAGTTAGAACGCCAAGTAATGTTTTTTTTTAATCGATAAATAAAATCATTTATTTAATATGAGACTTTCGACGTACAAACGTTTTTTTCAAAGACTTTTTTTATTTATTTTTCTTCATTTTGCTGGTATTAATCCACGAGGGGTAGCTCCACGGCCGTCGTAAAGGAGGCCAGAACACTGGAAAATGACGTCATGCGCTAAAGTAACAAACAAGATCTGTCGAACAGTCAGACTATGGGCATTTTGATCCCTCCCTTCACTTAAAAATTCATTAAAATTCAGGAAAGCAACCAATTTTAATGAAGTTTTTTGTATTTATTAATTAACGATCACGGAATATAATTAACTCATTACTTTATTAGAAATCTTAGGGAAAATGTGTTATTTCGTGTAATTTACGTAGACTAGACAGCAAACATTAAATTAATACTTAATAAAATTATGTTGTAATAAATTTTTTAATTTTTAAAATGTGTGTTTTTTTTGTTTTGTTTTGAATAATTTGATAAGAGTTGCTCTCATTTCTGAAATAAATAAATGATGTTTCTTGATTTTTTTTAAATTTGAAAGTAAATCAAATGTGAAAAGTAAATCAAACATAAAAGATTACGAATTCATTAAAGTAACACAAAATCAATAATCCAAAATAATTAATCAATAGAACATTTATTGAAATAAATTAAAATGTGTTTTTTGGGGTTTTTTTTCTTCAAATTTGTAATAAATTCAAACAGTCATGTTTTTCTTTTATTGGAAGAATTTTTTTTCTAAACGAAGAGTTTATTTACAATATATTATTTGAATATCTCTGTTATTTCGTTTGATTTTTTAACACATTTTGGATAAAATTTATTAATTAGTTAAAAATTGTATTTTTTATCCCGAAATAAAATTATAATTGATTTTTTTAAGACTTGAAAATCGAACTTTAATGCAATGCCTTAATCGTTAGAGGCCATGTTGTAATTTCCTCTTATTTTCTTTCGTGCTTGACATCTATAAAAAAGGGAAACATATTTGAAAAAAAGGAACAAGTTAATGATTTCCAAGTGAATGAATAGTCCTTAGGAGGGTAGCCGTGTTTTTGGCAGGGGAATAAAGCCACAATAGCAGGAACAAGTTTACAATGATTTCCAAGTGAATGAATAATCCTATGGACGTGAGTCTGCTCGCTCTGATTACTTTCTCTGATTACAGATGGACGCATGCGCGTTAGTGCCTTCGGACACTTCCGGTCCTCATTGATAGTGGTTCTTACTCTCACCAGAAAAAACTCGACTCAGTTAACGAGCCTTATATTACGACGGCCGGGGTAGCAAAATGTACGTCCATTCTTATTGACGAGATTGACGATGTGTTTTGCAGGGTTAGGGTTTTGAATGCAAAGGAGTTTGTCGCATCATAGAAAACATTATTTTCGTAAAATTATTTAAAGAAGTTACAACACCGAATAATGTTATATATATATATATATATAGTCTCGGAAGTTTCTCAACCATTAAAACTATATATAAAATATATATATATATATATATAAAACAAACTTATAGTCTCAAGTCTTCCAGTGGAAAATCACTCATGTAAGTCAATTTATTTTTTACAGTTATTATATTAGTTAGTTTCTAACACTATTTTAAGGGATCATCAGTTGTTTACCATGAAAAACTATATATAGGATCAAATATAAACCAAAAGTAAAACTTTTAGTAGATGGAACCTATTGTGAAGAGGTTTAGCTCAATATACGAGATAGAGCAATTGTAGAGATAGAAGAAAAAAGAGTGATAAATATGCGACGATTGTCCAAATTTTTCTACAATTCATTGGACATCTATTCAACGGAAATTTACCACCCGGACAAACCACATATCTTTTTTACGGAACTTTTCTTTCACTGCGTTTTTTTTTAATAATATTTTTCATATATTTTTCAAATATTTGAACTTTGGTTTTTTCGAAAGCCAACTTATCTATCTGTATTTCTCCTCTGATGATAAGATCTCGATCTTTGAAAAGCCTTGGCTTAAGGAAAGAATAATAAACGCTGGTTTATTACTGAATACACCTTGCATTGAACAATTGAAATTTGAAATAAATTTGGACAATTGTCGCATATTTATCACTCTTTTTTCTTCTCTCTCTCTCTCTCTCTCTCTCTCTCTCTCTCTATATATATATATATATATATATATATATATATATATATATATATATATATATATATGGATAATGAAGTGATGAAATAGTTAAATTTGTATAGTTTACAAGTTTATTAACTCATCAAGGGTTCAAACAAGGAATACAAATTCAAAATGACCTTTAATCCATGATTTTTCAAAGATAACGCTCTTATCGTCAGAAGGTCTGATCAATAACCATTGAATATTCATTAATTATTTAAGCCATTAATGACATGATGATAAGAGCGTTATCTTTGAAAAGCCATGGCTTTAAGGGCTTTAAGGAATACAAAATGAACCTGTCATATATATATATATATATTAGTAAGTTATGAAAATATATTTATGGCAGTTAAGCTACACAGAGGCTTCCGCGTTTCATCCCTGTAGGAAATCGTCAGGCTAAAATGCATGGAATTAGTGTTGCTGAGAGTTTTTATATATACACGTGATGTTTAGTCTAGCTAGTTAACCAATCAGATTCTTTATTATTCTCTTAGCCAATCGTTGGGCTTCTCACAAACAAAGGTTCGGTTGATTTTACTTCCTATTTCCTATTCTATTGTTCTGTTTTCTATAGACTAAACGCCACGTGTATATATAAAAACTGAGACTGGACAGAACCACACCTTTTTTTAATGGAAATTGCTCCAGACAAAGCATGAAGCCACTTGATGTAAATCAGCTAACTAAAAACAAGATACTACTTCAAGGTCAAAAACTAGCCAACGTTAAGTGTTAGATGGATAGATTCCAACCCTGAAAACAGCATCCCCCCTTTGTCAGACACATCGCCCGTGGAATGTGAGGACTAAAAGACAAAATAAGGGAAGCGAGAGTTACTAGGGTGACGAAAGTAAACACATTTTTTTATTCTCCCTTACACCAACTAAGCCACTGTCGGACTGATATGACACACCATTTCTAAATACGTAGATCGGATGTACGTTCTAGTTATAAATAATTTCGGTAACGTTATTTTTGTTTGTTCGTTCGTTTTTTCTATCCTTTTCTAAAGAAGTAAGTTTTTATATATATATATATATATATATATATATATATATATATATATATATATATATATATATATTATATATTGTGCCAGTTGACACGGTTAAGATTCGGATAAAAATTGTTGTTTGGGATAAATACAATTTAGGCGCGCAGTGTGAATATAATTGTATTGGCGCGTGAAAAATAAAAAATAACGCCCACGCAAATTCCGGCGTGGCCTTATATATTAAATCAACTCAAAACGAGCGGACGTAGTAGGGAGCACACCACGTGATATTTCTGTCCAATGGGATTTCTCCAAAGACATTTTTCTAAACTTTTCTCCTTAAGCTCGCTGGAGCCTATCCAAATAGTATTTAAGCATACACAAACATCAAACCCTCTCTCTCAACTGACTCTTCATTCGGAGGTTACACGCGTCTTACTATCACTCTTCCATTTCACCTTTCGCGCGCTTCATACAATTACACAGGCGAACATTACCTATTGCCTCTCTTAACATTTTATAACATATGAGCATTTCAACAAAACAAGACATTCTCCTTTTTACTTACCCTGAAACTAAAGAAAGGACTTCTGAACTCATTACATGTTATATTTGTTAATGGTTTATTTCAGTGAATAAACTTCTGTTGGTTTTGCATGTAAGTCTTCTTATTATTATTTTTATTTGTGGAGGAAGTTATCACCAAAAAAAGGCATGACGACCACCACAATATATATATATATATATATATATATATATATATATATATATATATATATAAACTGTCCCGTCGGTCCTGGTAAGTGCGTATGAATTTTGTGAGTACTTTAACTGTTGTCGCTCACGTGGCGCGCCCAACACATTCTAGCGGTCTCTTTAGACAGCCAGTTTTACTAGACGCCGCTTGGCACGCTCTGATTCCTCGCGATGTCAACACCGGTTTTAGCGTTCGTGATTAAAGCGTCTAAATCCAGCTTATTTCGGAGAGGCGTTTTCCTCGTAGACATTATACTGCTCATTACGCAAAAGGGGGGACGGTGAGAATCAATTGACCGCACCAATTTTGCCGGCCTCCGAAAGGAACGCCTTTAGCGTGACACCGTATATGGCGTCACTCAACGTCACGCGTTCCAAAACGTAAATTATAACAAAATAAATAATTAAATAAAAAAAAAACATAGTACACATATTTTCTAAATCGATTTCGTCTCCAAATAACATTTTTTTTTTCTCCATAAAAAAAAACTTAAAAAGAAAGAAAAAAAAAACAATTTATATTTTTACAAGAAGAATACTCGTCCCAGGAAGGGTAAAATTAATTCCTCGTACAAAACAGTTTTGCCCCTTTACAAAGATTAAAATTTAAAAAAAACTGAAATTTTGGGAATATTTATTAAAATTTCACAAAAATCGGAGGTATCTGAATTTTCACGAAGGGCTTTCACACCCCTTTTAAAATTTTTTTTTGGTTAACATAGTTAACCCAAACAAGGCAGGCCCCCACTGTAAACGTAAGGGACTACCGAGAAAAAGGGTAAAAGTTATTTTTTTTGGGGGGGGGGGAGGGGGGGAGGGGGTCAACCAAAATTGGGAGCTGTACAGTCAGATGTCTGTTTACATTAGTTTTAAATTTCTGCATGTCAGTACCGTCAGGAAAACAGGGAGCAGGAAGGGAGTGCCAGAGTCCAGCAGCACTCCCTTTGCATAAAACTAAATTAAACTAAATACAGCCCACATTGAGACGCCTTACGCCTAGCATTGTGTTCCGAAATTCATAATGATCGGTTAATTAGTTTAGGAGTGAATCCTATACATACAAAGATGAAGATAACTCGACGTTGTCTGGGAATCATATTACTTTCATTTTTTGTTACGTTTCTTTGGTGTGGGGGGTTGATAAACTACGCCTTCTTGTTATAGCAAATTAAAATGTTTTTTTTTAATTATTATTAAGATTAATTTATTATTTGTTAAATATAATTTTAAAAACTTGAAAAAAAATTTTTTTTTTTTATCGTAAACAAATAAACGGTAGTGATCAAAGAACGAAATCATATTACGGAAGAAATTGTGTAGCAAATTATTTCGCGATATGAATGGAGAAAAAAAAAGCGAATGAAGTATAATTGTATTCCCCGTGTGTTTTAAAAAAACTTTTTCTCGACCTTTTGGCTGAGATCAAAGTGTAGTATCTGTTCCGATCAATGCTACACCCTTTAGAATCGGTACCGTCTTCGCCTTCGAGCCTTGATTCCGCCGGTCTTAGGGATTGTCCTGTGATACTTTTAATGCGCTTTTGAGAATTAAGTCAAGGCGTCCAATATTGATTGCATAATTATGGAACCCTAAGTTAAGGCAAGATCAGTGATAAAGCCTCCAACAATAGTGATATGTGAAATAGCAATACAGACAATTAACTCTAACCCTAACTCTAACCTTTACCCTAAACTTAACTCTAACCCCTAACCTTTACCCTAAACTTAACTCTAACCCCTAACCTTTACCCTAAACTTAACCTTAACCCCTAACCTTTACCCTAAACTTAACTCTAACCCCTAACCTTTACCCTAAACTTAACTCTAACCCCTAACCTTTACCCTGAACTTAACTCTAACCCCTAACCTTTACCCTAAACTTAACTCTAACCCCTAACCTTTACCCTAAACTTAACTCTAACCCCTAACCTTTACCCTAAACTTAACTCTAACCCCTAACCTTTACCCTAAACTTAACTCTAACCCCTAACCTTTACCCTAAACTTAACTCTAACCCCTAACCTTTACCCTAAACTTAACTCTAACCCCTAACCTTTACCCTAAACTTAACTCTAACCCCTAACCTTTACCCTAAACTTAACCTTAACCCCTAACCTTTACCCTAAACTTAACTCTAACCCCTAACCTTTACCCTAAACTTAACTCTAACCCCTAACCTTTACCCTAAACTTAACTCTAACCCCTAACCTTTACCCTAAACTTAACTCTAACCCCTAACCTTTACCCTAAACTTAACTCTAACCCCTAACCTTTACCCTAAACTTAACCTTAACCCCTAACCTTTACCCTAAACTTAACTCTAACCCCTAACCTTTACCCTAAACTTAACTCTAACCCCTAACCTTTACCCTAAACTTAACTCTAACCCCTAACCTTTACCCTAAACTTAACCCTAACCCCTAACCTTTACCCTAAACTTAATCATAACCCCTAACCTTTACCCTAAACTTAACCCTAACCCTAACTCTAACCCCTAACCTTTACCCTAAACTTAACCTTAACCCTAACTCTAACCCTAACCCCTAACCTTTACCCTAAACTTAACCCTAACCCTAACTCTAACCCTAACCGTAACCCTAACCTTAACTCTAACCCTAATAGCAATACAGACAATAAACCCTAACCCTAATAGCAATACAGACAATAATCCCTAACCCTAATAGAAATACAATTAACCCTAATCCTAACCCTAACTCTAACCTTTACTCTAAACTTAACCCTAACCCTAATTCTAACCCTAACCGTAACCCTAACCTTAACTCTAACCCTAATAGCAATACAGACAATTAACCCTAATAGAAATACAATTAACTCTAATCCTAACCCTAACTTCCAAATAAAACATTCACCAATAACAATAGTGATATGTGAAATAGCAATACAGACAAAACACTCAGCTAGACAGTAGATATCTGATTCAAGCTGGTAGCAAGTTTAATTATAACTGAAGATAAAATTTAACTAGCGAATAGTATTCAATCCTGAATAAGTGAACGAATATAGCCCTCTCTCTATATATGTATTGCTCTCTTTCCCCCTCACTATATGACTTCCGTTATAAATCGTACAATCTCACCCTCTCTCAATATATTACATATGTTGTCACCCCTTTTCCCCCTCAATATACGCCTTCCGTTATCAATCGTTCAATTTCCCCTCTCTATATATGTGTATTGAATAGTGAATGTGAATTTCTCGTTTTTCATTTTCAAACATGTAATCTTCTCGTTTGGATGCTTGAAAAGGCCGGAGGGTCGAAATAAATTATTGCACCGGTGATTATGTGATTCCGTGTTACTTTATTTTATTTTATTCTTGCTCTGTTTATTACATTGAGCTCTCATACCCGGATTTCCTTCTGGAATTTATTTCACTCTAACACACTATGTATATATATATATATATATATATATAGCATGCCAATATATCCAGAAGTTCGAATAATATAGGGGTACAAATCCGATGCTGAAGTTTATTGGTAAAAAAATGTGTGACTCACCAGAGAAAAATATAAGAATATAAATTTACAAATAAAACTCACAATATACGTAAATCCATCAGCCTGATAAATTGACTTCCTTGGCCAGTAAAAAAGTGTGTATGTGTGTGTGTATATATATATATATATATATATATACACACACGAGGGTCGTTCAATAAATAATGTCCCTGACCCACTTCCAACTGTCTGATCTAGATTAAATTTTGCATGAGTAATGATTTATATCTGTATGGGTTATGTTTCAAAAAACAGCTTTGAACTAATTTTGGTTTCTGATTTACAGGTGTTTGAACTGAGTCAGGTGTGAAATGGAGCCAGTTGAGTGTCACGCAGTGATCCGGTTTTTGTATTTGAAAGTACACACACCAAAGGAAACTTTTGCTGAAATGAAAGAAACTTATGGTGATGATGCCCCATCATATGGCTTTGTAAAATGCTGGCATCGTGAATTCAAACATGGCCGGAAGTCTGTGGAAACCGCTCCCAGACCTGGTCGTCCCTCTTCTGCCATTGATGAGGCATCTGTCTGTCAAGTTGAGGCTGCCATTTTGGAAGATCGACGCATTACTATTCGCCAAATAGCCCAAGAGGTCAAGATAGTACAAAACTATCATTCATGACCATTTGCATATGCATAAGGTGTCTGCCAGATGGATTCCCAGGTTGCTCACACCTTTCCAGAAGCAAGAACGCGTCGAGTGCTCGAGGATGAATTTGGAGATGTGCCAAGAAGATGAGTCAAAGTTTTTCAAAAGACTGATTACACAGGATGAAACTTGGGTCCATCACTATTATCCAGAGACCAAAGCCCAGTCAATGCAGTGGAAGCACTTGGACTCACCACCTCCAAAGAAGGCAAGGGTGCAGTCCTCTGCTGGCAAGGTCATGGCTCACAGTCTTCTGGGACCAGGACAGAGTAGTGATGACAGATTTCCTGGCAAAGGGTACCACAATTACAGGAGCCTATTACGCTTCACTTTTGATGAAATTAAGAGAAGCTATCAAAATCAAGAGGTGGGACAAGATCAGCAACAGTATCCTCCTCCTGCAGGACAACGCTCCGATCGACAACTCGCATGTCACTAGATCAGAAGCATGGGCGTGCGGCTATGAAATCCTCCCCATCACCCCCTTACTCTCCTGACCTTGCACCCTCTGACTTTCATCTCTTCTCAGCCATTAAGTTGTTTTTGAAAGGAAAGCGTTCCCCAGATGATGCAGCCTTAATTTCTGAAGTTACGACGTGGTTGGAGGACCAACCTGGGATGTTCTACAAAAACGGTGTCCAGAGCTGCATCAAACGATGGGAGAAATGCATCAGTCTGGGTGGTTCTTATGTAGAGAAAGACTAATAACTGTGCCAAGTCTCATTAATCTACTGCTATGGGAAATGGGTCAGGGGCATTACTTATTGAACGCCCCTCGTATGTGTGTGTGTGTGTGTATATATATATATTACTTCTAAGGAAAGTCCATTTAATAAACAAAACGGTGAGTTGCAGTGATCTGTAATTGAACACATACAAATGTATGCATATATATATATATATATATATATATATATATATATATACAGGGTGGGCCAAAATAAGGGTCCTATCTTTAAATTTGAATAACTTGAATTTGAATAACTTCCACAAAATAAAAGTTAAACTCACCAAACTGTATGTGTGTGTAGACTGACCCTTCCGAGATTTTTTGAAATAAACAAAACAAATTTTAGCCGAAAAACACTTCTTAAAACTTACAAAAACTAAAGTATTGTTTTTTACACTGTTTTGAGTTTTTTAAGCAAAAATAATGTTTTCTAAATGAGGGTACGTTCCTTAGGGCTAATACGGCTCATGCTTGCTTCGGAAGGGGTCCTTTACTTATTCTAAAAAAAAAAAAAAAAAAATCAATAAATAAAAAAGTTATGAATTTTTAAAAATAGGACCCTTATTTTTGCCCACCCTGTATATATATATATATATATATATATATATATATATATAGAACGTCAGGGTATGTTTAAAAGAAATCAATAAAGTGCTCGATCGTAAAGTGTGAGAGGTAAAATACAAATCATTTATTTAAAAACTATATGTTACATATTTCAGAGACCTACCACAGTTTCATCGAGATGGACTGACCTTTTATCTTTTAAAAAGCCGTTATAGTCCATTCAAATCATCAGTGACTCACGAAATGAAAACAACATGAAGGATGGTGAACTCCATTCTTCGTGCTATTTATATTAATACTTTATTTACACAGACATGTACAAGCGCGACACTGACATGACGATGTTTCGATCTGTAGTTATTAAACATACACACACATATAACCCTAACCCTAACATTACATTAACCTTTTTTAAATACTTCATTTTTTTTATTGGTTTGAAAAAATAAATTATCATCGAAGATACTGATTACCTATTTGGCGGGTGTGCTGATGCAACATCATACTAATACCTACTCACACTTGCTAACAGGCTCGTTGCAGATGTGAAACAAGTTGCAGTTTGACAAATTTTCGTTGAATATTATATTAAATAGACATTTTGTTGGGATGTGTCATATTTGAAACAAAAAGCATTTAAGGGTTAAAATCGAATAATTCTCTGATATTTGGTAGAATTTTTTTTTTTTTTTTTTTTTTTTTGTCAATCAGAGGTTTGATTCATTTTTTTTTGGTTTAAAACAAATTACTTTCACTTTCGTTTTCAATACACATTTCAAATTTATATTGATTTTTAAATTGTTTTTGTATTACAAACTGAAGCGTGACAGGGCAACTTAAAGAGATAAGAAGAAGAAGAAGAAACAACTCTCTTCCTAAAGTACACATAGTAACTTGGAATTTGTCTTGCCGTTTAAGTTACTGATATAGGCCGATTTGTTGGCGCGTTTTATTCCCGCCCATCACGGCTGTTCCTTGTTGTAGTCGATTGTGACCACCCGTTATCTAATGGCCCGCTCATCATCACCACCGACCACACCAAAAAAAAAAAAAAAAAAAAGCAACAACAAAAAAAAAGAAGAAAAAAAAAGCGGATTTGTACTTTTAGGTCGACGTACACTGATGTACATTAACGCCGTACGGAGAGGAACGCCAGCAAGCGGCGACCGTCGAAGTTACGAGTACTCTTGTCAGACAAGGAGGAAAGGAAATGTCCGTAATCGTTTATTAGCGAAACAAAACGACAAGGTCATATGAAAATAAGTGGCGGGCCGTTGATAAAGAATGATCATAATGAATGGTTACTTTAGAGGCTTCGCTGGATGAGAAAGGTTAGGGTTAGGTAGGTGGCTATATAGCTGTTGATCCCTCGTCTCTCGTCACCGGCGAGCCGTCTCTACTGATTTTTAGGGTGGGTTAGTAAAATCGGCGGATCTTTGGAATAGATATCGCAGATCTTTTTTTCTTTTTTTTTTTTTTTTTTTTTTTTTTTACTAAAGAGTCACCACTTATCAAGATCCAGAGACCACTCGAGGATAAGGGATAATAATTTTGTCAGGTGGACGGTGAGATAACATCATGATGATTGGTAACGATGGTTGAAATTCTGCTAAATTTTATTATTTAAGAGGACGGCTCAACAAGAATTTGTTTACATTGGACTTGAAAATGACACTAGTTTTTTTTTATCAAATAATGATTTTTTAAAAATTATAAACACATCTTCTTCAATTAGCATGGAAGATAGATTCGAACGGCCTATTAGTTTGCCACATGTCCTGTCGATAGGATCTCACTGGCTGCTCCCAAATCTACGATTTGTTTAATGTGCTAACGAGTCATCACTTATGAAGGCCGATGGGCCACTCAAGGATAAAGGTTAATGAGTTTATCAAGTGGACAGTGAAACAACAACACGAGGATTGGTCAAAATGGTTGAGACTGGCCAGAAATTAGATTATTTAAGAAGATAGCTCAACAAGAATTTGTTTACATTGGATCCGAAAACGATAATGTTGTAGTCAGCTGAGAAGCAGCCCCACGGTAGTGTGTTCTTTTATGAACTCCGTCACTAATGGAAAAAAAAGAGAGTCCTGCAACAATATATAAATAAAATGAATAAAAATCAATAAATAAAACAAGTCTGCTTCCCAACCAACTACAACATGGTCGTCTTCAAGTCTAATGTAAACAAATACTTGTTTAGCCGTGCTCTTAGATAACCAATTCCTCTCTAGTAATCTTCTGTCCATTCCATCCATTGGTGATCATTGTCCAACTGACAATCTCTTTAACCCTTATCCTTGAGTGGCCCCTGGGCCTTGGTAAATGGTGACCCATCAATTAAAAAAAGAAGCCCCGTCAGTCGTGAGCAGTGCGCGCACATGCTCTTGGCCTACTTTTATGAACCTTGTATAGATATATGTCGAGTTTGGGTTAGAGTTAATGTTAGGCGGTACAAAATGCAGAATAAACGCCATTGTGGAACGCATCTCGGAACTGTGAACTACATGGTTTATGGGAAGGCAAAAACATAAGGGAAACGAAATTTTTATGCAAATACTCAATGACATGAATGAATCTCATCTTCTTAAATAAAGAATAACACGTTTCCTTACTTCAACTCACATTTGTCCGGTTTTTTTTTCATTAAATCGTTGTAATTAATATTCCTACTACTAATAATATTAATATAAAGAAAGGCATTACATATATATAAGGAAATGCATTACATATATATAAGGAAATGCATTACATATATATAAGGAAATGCATTACATATATAAGGAAATTGGAGAATAAAAATAGAAATGAATTGTGCAAACTATTAATTTATTAGAGAGTGTTTATAAAATTATTATTCAAATGAAGCATTGTGATAAGTGTGATTTGGCAGTGTTCTGTTGGGTATATATATAGTGTGTTTGAGAATATTTAAACGTAAAATTGAATTAAATCAGCTTAACATGTTTTGATATGAATATAGTCGGCATAAATAAAAATAATTTTTTTTGCATTTATTCATTTAGATAACTTGTGAGCAGCTATTGACTATAAGTAAGTCCCCAACATTTCACCTAATATTTCCAACAATGGAAAACAGAACCAATGGGATTTGAACTCGGCTAAAGTTGGTGTTAAAGTTAGCAATCACTTATATTTATTTATAGTTTGTGAGGCTGACCTCCTTATCGGCGGCGCAATACATTTACTTTATAGCCGGTGTAACTGAGCTCCCTAAACTACACTCTGCATTCTATAGAGGGGGTTTCAGCTACATCGGCTATAAAGTAAGTACTCGTTTTGCAATGAAGCTATATTACAAGGATGTGAGTTGTCCGCTATTTAGCGGAATTACGCTTCTTTTTTTTTTTAATCCAGAAAAAGTAGACTTCCGTTTAAATCACAAGAGGCTTTCATGGATTTGATTTCTCCGCTTTTTGGTCAAATCTGATATTTTTTCATGAGACAAAGATGATTTCTGCCAAATCGCTAGCGCCTTACCTCCTTATTTTTGGGTCGCTATTTGACTGGATTTTATTTCTCTTTCTCTTTTTCTTCCTCTTTCTCTCGCTTTTCTCTTTTCCTGTTTTCTCTCTCTTCCTCTTTCCGTCTTGCCTCTCCCTCCTCTTCCCTTTCCCTCTTATGACAGTTCTGTGAAAACTGACAATATTAATTAATATAAACTTCAAACGATTTATGATTGGAGGTAGGAGAGTTAGATGACTTTTGTTTCACCAAAGAATGATTTGCTGTCTTCTACCCCGCCCCCATCCAACGTGCTCACTCAGTGTCTTTCTCTTAAGTTTGATTTTTTTTTTATTTGAAACTAATTGAAGTTGGGTTTTTTTTGTGTTTTTTTTCGGCGCTGCCCTCTCCACAAACACGCGTATGGATGTGACAAAGATAGTGACCCTTTTATAGGAGCTGGAGTTGAAAGCCTTGTGCCTGACTTTCTCTGTACTCGCGGGGAGACGAGTAAAATCGAGACGGTGGTGTTGTTGCATCAAAATGTCACTATAGCAGTCAGTAGAAAAAGTGTGTCGTCAATCATATTTGATCCTAGCTGAGTTTGACAGATGTTTATGGAATCGAGGACGCGAAATTACTGCTGAAAGGTATAAAAGGCTGAACCCAATGAACTTGTTACCTGGGACTTGTGATTTTATAACATCAGTGACTGCAGTTGTTCTGTGTTTATTTCTTTTTTATATGTATTCACATTTCTCTCTCTCTCTCTCTCTCTTGTCACTGCGAGGAGGAAGGACTAGTTTGAATTTCTACTTTGAGACCATACAGGGAATAAGGACATTGGAAAGATGAAAAGAGACGAAATTCAGTTTACACCGGTTGATCATACCGGTTTTTATAAACAAACGGATAATAATGCTGTTCTTTGGGTTTTCGTCAGAAGCTCGCTTTTTAATATAGGGAAAGATTTATTTTAAGAAATATTTATTAAATATTTATTTTTAATGTAAGATGCGTTTTTTTATTTACAAAAGTTTTTTAATAATCAAATGAAATATTGCAGAATTCTCGTTCTAAAATGTTTTCGTGTCACTATTTACTTGCCTCCCTACGAGGGCAGAATATATAATAAAATAAAAAATCTTATAGGGTGCGTCTTTTTTATTTTTTACAATACATTTTAATAAACACATAAGATTCTATTTTTCGTGTTGTGTATTTCAAGAAAAGGGGGAGGTATAGGAAGTATTCATTTTTTCATGTAGGGTGCGTTTTTTTTTTTTTTTTTTTTTTTTTTACAAAACTCTTTAATAAATAAACGAAATATATACATCGTTTAAAAATAGGTGGACTTGAGTAATCTTCCGTTTTGTCTCCCCACGAAGGCGGAGTAAGACTTAAAAAATAAGTTTCTAAATTGAGGCAATTTAAAGTTTTGTCCCAATCCAAAGTGCTCCCTTTTTAGGGGAACTGGATTTTCTCCTACCTAAAAATTGATCGTAGAAATTTATAAAATAACCTCCTCACTAGGGAAGATTAGGCACAAGGTCAGCTTTTAATGTAGGGAAAATCAAGCTCCCCCAAAAGGGGCACTCTGTATCGGGACGAAAATTAAAATTACCTCAGTCTAGAAGGATTTCTCCATCATTGACCGCAGAGAGGAATAACGAAGTGTAGTCTAAGAACAGATACCACACTTTGCTCCTAGCCAAAAGGTCAAGGACAGTTTTGAAAAAAGATATTTTCTGTGTGCTTTTGTTAATACAATCCCATATTTATTTAAATCTTTTTGTAAAACATTAACTTTAGTGACAATAAATTTAACTGCGCCATCTTAGGGAGGCAAAACGAAAGATTACTCAAGTCCGACCATTTAAAAAAAAAAAGAATGTATATATTTTGTTTATTTATTAAGAAGTTTTGTAAATTAAAAAAAAACGCACCGTACATGAAAAAATGAATATTTAATATATCCCCTTTTCTTAACATACACAACACGAAAACTAGAATATTCTGTGTTTATTAAAACGTATTGTAACATTTTTTTTTTTAAAAGACACATCCTATAAGATTTTTTTATTTATAAAAATGTATATACGTTTGTATTTAAGTGGAGACAATTCTAATTGTGTTAAAAAAAAAAATTGTATTTATTGATTTTATTTTAAAAAATCTGCGTTGAGCCACTTGCATACGAACCATTTTAAAACACTTTTATAAATGGGCATAGTAGGGTAGTCATCCGGTTCTGAACACTAGAATAATGTTAATAATAATTATTAAAAAAAGGATTCACATATTTTGGGACAAAATCTTCTCTAAATTCAAATAAAATGAATAGAAGGAAATACATATTTTTCAGCCAATGAGAAGAGTTAAAAATATAGTCACCAAAAGAAAAACAATCTTCACAGTCATCGGCGCCATACCGGGGAATGCCGACGGGGTTGCCCAGGCTATTTTTGATAGGCCAGAGTGCTCCTTCTTTAGGGGCGCTGGCTTGATCTCCCCACCTTCCCGAATTAAATACCGTCATCGGCGCCATTCATTTGCCGTCCGGTGACGATGACGGATATACCAGTCGAGGATCCGATCTCGACAATCAGTCCCGCAGGAACTGGGCCATTTCGGTGACCTTTTATCTGCCGGGCTGAGGTATACTGTCCTAGGTTGTCCTAGGAGGTACATCCTCCCAAGCCTTGCCTCCCCTCTGTGGGGAGGAGTAAGTTTATTGCTTGCTGTCTGAGGCGCCCTTACCGGGGAGTCCGACAGGGTTGCCCAGGCTATTTTTGCTAGGCCAGAGTGTTCCTTCTTTAGGGGCGCTGGCTTGATCTCCCCACCTTCCCGACCTTGTGTCACATATTCCTGCGGTGGGAGGGAATTAAATACCACCATTCATTTGGCGTCCGGTGGCGATAGCAGACGCATACCAGTCGAGGATCCGATCTCGATAATCAGTCCGACAGAAACTGAGCCGCTTCGGTGTCGTGTTATCTGTTGGGCTGAGGTATTCGTCCTGAGTAGTCCTAGAAGGTCCCCCTTCTCAGGCCTTGCCTCACCCTTTGGGGGTATAGTTAGTTTATTGTTAACTGTCTGAGGCGTCCCAACTGGAGAATGCCGACGGGGATGCCTAGGCAATTTTTTAAAAGTCAGAGTGCCCTTTCTTTAGGGGCGTTGATTCTCCCAGACCTTCCGGCCTTGTGCCACATCTTCCTGCGGTGGGAAGGAAGTAAATCCTGCTATATAAAGAAAGAACACAAATCATCTGCAGTCCAGTCCTACTCAACAAAGTGTAACCACAACAAAATATGTTTGAATAATGTATAGGCACTACCTAAAATAACTTGTGGGAGAAAATTCACATAAACGCATACACACTTAAGTATATATACTCACACCTCAGTAGGAGCTTAACACGTGCTGAAAATATTTCAATCGATATATTTCTGGACTCACTTCCTCGTGGTATAAACTTATCGGATTGGCATCCTCTATTTTATCAACAAACAACATGGGCACAAAAACAGAAACCAACTCGAATTCACTTCAACAACAAAAGCTAAAACTGAGGCCATAAAAATCAGCTCCCAGAGACAGTCTAACAAAAATGGCGCATGACTACTAAACACACACACAAACACACAAAGGCTTACACTCCTATCATTCTCCAACGCACGCAACCTCACACTTCTGACAAAGACATGCACATACAAATGCCTACACGAATTATCAACTCTACGCTCACATGCACATCCACACACTTTGACGTGCTAACGCCAAGCCTAACACATGACTACACTACGCACATACATACACATTCATAAGGCAGAAAGAGAGGCAACACTGATTGAGGTGAGTGTTCCAAATGACAGTGGCTTAAACAGAGCAGAAAGGGAGAAGGTGACAAAATACCAAGGCCTAATGTATGATATGAAGAGAAACTGGAACCTCAAAAACATCAACATTATCCCAGTTATAATAGGAGCTAAAAGCCCTCATGAAGAAAAATTTCAAAAAGTATCTGGAAAGTATTCCCGGAAAACCAAGTGCAAAAGAAATCCAAATAATTGCACTTAAGGGAACGGCCAAAATCCTTAAAAGAGCACTCGGTTGGAGCCTCTAAATAGCATGTGATAGTCTGGCATTTGAAAGAATGCCTCGTCCCTATGCTAACGAATACAGAAATAAGAAAATTAAAAAAAAAGAGAAATCACAGGTATGGGCATTTATCGTTTCTCTAACTGGGCACTCAAAATGAACACTTAATGCTCTGTAATTTGTAAATATGTAACTATTGTGTTACTTTTAAACTACGTTTTATTCTTTCTTCAACTTATGCATGCTTTATCTTTCATTAAACTTTCATACATGTTTTTACATGTTTTATCTGTTTTTACTGTTTTAAAAATTTCTTTACCCAATCTAAATGTAAGCGTGGATCTTAGCATTTTCTCTAAGACACAATATCTTAACAAGTTATATAGAGAGTAGAAAGTGACTAACTTGGGTTTACTTTCGGCAGCCTCGTAACTCTCACTTCCCTTATTTTGTCCTTTAGTCCTCACATTCCATAAGCCATGTTTCTGACCAAGAGGGAAGAATTGCTGTTTTCTGGATCAGAATCTCACCATCTAACACTTATTCGTTGGTTAGTTTAAAAAATTTTTTTTTTATCTCCTTACATCAAGTGGCTTCATGCCTTGTCGGGAGCGATTTACATTAAAAAAAAAAAAAGCTACGGTCCGCGCTTCTACAAACGATATATTGTGTTTGGTAAATAAAACGTTTATAATTTATTTGTATGAAATACGCTGTTAATTTATGTAATTTGCGTTGATTCCTCTACATTATATACGATACTATTTAATTTAATACTATTGAAGAACCCCCCCCACACACACACACACACACACAAATCGGACTATTTAAAAAAAGAAAAAATAATAAAACGCTTTTTTTTCTTTTCATGACTGGGTTATTGTAAAGTAGCACTAAAAAAAAGTTTCCCTCAGTTGACCAGAGCGTACAATCCCCTGAATCTTTAGACTTATAATAACCCTAACCCTAATCCCCTGAATCTTTAGACTTATAATAATCTTGAACTATAAGTGGGAAGAAAAAAAATTGCAGTGATAGAAACAATGGTCGTGTAAAATCCCTGCGTAGCGGCGCAGTTGCACAATGTGATGGGAGATAACTCAATTTAATTTTTTCCACAAAACCTGATAAAAAGGCAATGTTAAATTTTAGTTTTCATTAAAACTAAAGAATTAAGGCGATTTGTGACTTTCATACTTTCGTCTTCACTCAGCAGCAAATGACGCCGTTTGTCAAATACGGATGGCCAGAAATGATAAAAAAAAACTTTCTCCACAATTACTATAATTTCAGATTTGTTCAACGAATGTATTAGTTTTATTTCGTAATAAGCAAATAATTAACAGAATACAGGATCTATTTTTTTAAATAATTTATTTGTTTTTTATTTTATTGTTTTGAACACTTTTTTTGGGGGGGGGGCGGTTAAAATTCTTAATACAGACATAATATTATTGTTTTTTTGTTTGTTTTTTTAAACGTTTTCACAAATTGATTTTTTGTTTTGTTTTAAATTTTAAAGTTTATTTTAAGTTTTAAACCTCATATAATTTCCGTATAAATATTTTGTATTGGATACGGAAATTTTATGAGGTTTAAAACTTAAAATAAACTTTCGAAAAGTCTGAAAGTCACAAATTGCCAGAATTAATAACAAATAAAAGAATTACGGACTCAATAATACTATAGTTGCCATAGCAGAGCTAAGTACAGCGCTTGTCTGCCGGTGGGGCTACACTCCAAATTTTCTATTAGGGTTTACTCCTTTTGCCTTTATCGAACCAACGAATAACCACAAGGCGGTGGTACTATTTACCCATAGCTGAGGGCTTGTTCATGGGCATCAGAGCTTGTCCATACAGCGATGGGTCTGGCATGCTTCATGTCTGAAGGCTGACCACTCCCAAGTCTCCTGCTTGAGTCCACAATTCTTTTATTTATTATTGACGTACGTCGCCACGGGGGGGGGGGGGGGATGGGGCACTGTGTGGAGCTTGCTTATGGGCAGACTATGTATTGGCAGGGAAGACTTACGCACCCTGCTTCCTTTTTGCACAGGCTAACCACCGGTGGGGACTGGAAGAGGAAGGTGGTAAACATACAGCACACCACACTTGATGCATCAATAAACCGTTGGACATTCGTGTTTATTCGCTTAGTAAATGTAGTTATCTCCCTTGCATATTTAACGTATTCTGCAAATACGTCACAATAAAATTATTTCATCTAATAAATCACTTTAGTTTAAAATATATCATCAGTTAAAAGTTTATTTTCAAATATAACTATCTGTTACAAAAAAAAAAGAAAAAAAGAACTTAAGAATTGGAGATGGGCCTAATTATTTTCTAGCAAAGTAAATAATCAAAGGGAGATAACGTTCGTTGCATAAATAATCTTTGATTATTTCCCTTTAAACATGTCCTTTGTTTCGGGATTTTTGAAATGCGGATTGATAATTCAGATTATTTGGATTATTTGGATTATTCGGAATACTATTCTCACCTTGGTGGTTATTTTTACAACGTTTCGGCCGATGTAACCTCCAACCTTCTTATTTATTTGCAAAAAAAATATATAATATACATTTTAACAAATTAGGCACAAGACCATCAAAAGTGTGGAGTGTCTATCTTACTTTGTATTTCCTACTCTTAGCTAGAATCATTGCAATCACCAAAATACCACATTTACTCTAGGGGCCATCCTTCTTAAAATATCCCCAAAGTGTTCGAAAATTTAATATTACACTTTGTCATCAGATACTACACTTTGATTCTCGCCAAAAGGTCAAGGAACTGTAATTATGAATTTAGGGAACAAAAATACAGTAAGTAAATAAACAAAAAATTTAAAAACAAACGATAAATCATTAAAAAAATGTAAACGATAAATCATTAAAAAATGTAAACAATAATGATTAAAATCTGATTAAATAATGCATTTCGTAAGTGTTACAAAAATATAAAACTATTTGAAAATAAATATATGACACCCAAAACTTACTCCTTAATGCTCAGTAGCCCCTTACGTCTACAGTGGCGTCCTGCATTGTTTGGGGTGAAATATCTTTTCTTTTTTTTAAAGTCGGTTGCCTGCGTCCCAAAAATCTAAAACGAGGCTGGATGTACAACTGGAAAAAATGTTGTCTTTTTTTACACGTAAAATTAAAAAAAAAGAAGAAAAATATCACTGAATAAGTGTTAAAACGGTGTTAGGGTTAAGGGTTAATGTTAGGGTTAGGCTTAGGGTTATAAAATGTTTTTTTTCTGCATGAAAATATCTGTTTTTTCACTGAACAAGTATTAAAACAGTGTTAGGGTTCGTTAAAATTTATTATCGCTTTGGTCAATTTTTATTCCCAATTAGTGAATTTCACGATTCAATCAATAAAAATGTTAACTTGTCGTCTGCTTATTTTCTTGCATTCTAATTGGATAAGAGGTTCGGCGTTTTCCGTTCGTCTACATAAACATCTGGAAACTACTGACGCCAAGTCAATTTTAGCTGGACAAGTACCAATTTACACACACACGTAAACGCACATTGTGTCAGCCGAAATGAACATTTGCACTTAATTTATCCGTGCACGAAAAACAACTCTTTCCTCCAGGAACGTTCCTTGGACATGTTGAAGTTATTGATCTCCCTTCCTCCCACGGCGGAAAGATGTGACACAAGGTCGGGAAAGTGGGATTTGAAAAGCCAGCACCCTAGAGGAAGAGCACTCTCCCCCTCCCCCAAATGCTTGGGCAGCCTTTGTTGGCATTCCCCAGTAAGGGCGTCTCAGGCGATTAGCAATAAATTGACCCCTTTCTTGGGAGTTTTTTTTTCTTTCTCTAAAATAAACTTCACATTTTTAAATCTATCAAAAGAAAATACTTGTACGTTTTTATGACAAGTTTAAATATTTATTTTCTACACAGCAACACATCTGCATAACATAAAATTGTAATTGTATTTCGACAGTTTAGCAGATTTTAGCCGATTTTAGTTGACTTTAGCAGATTTTAGCCGATTATAGTTGACTTTAGCAGATTTTAGCCGATTATAGTTGACTTTAGCAGATTTTAGTTGACTTTAGCAGATTTTAGCCGATTATAGTTGACTTTAGCAGATTATAGTTGACTTTAGCAGATTTTAGTTGACTTTAGCCGATTTTAGTTGACTTTAGCAGATTATAGTTGACTTTAGCAGATTATAGTTGACTTTAGCAGATTATAGTTGACTTTAGCAGATTTTAGTTGACTTTAGCCGATTATAGTTGACTTTAGCAGATTTTAGCAGATTATAGTTGACTTTAGCAGATTATAGTTGACTTTAGCAGATTATAGTTGACTTTAGCAGATTTTAGTTGACTTTAGCCGATTATAGTTGACTTTAGCAGATTTTAGCAGATTATAGTTGACTTTAGCAGATTATAGTTGACTTTAGCAGATTATAGTTGACTTTAGCCGATTATAGTTGACTTTAGCCGATTATAGTTGACTTTAGCAGATTATAGTTGACTTTAGCAGATTATAGTTGACTTTAGCAGATTTTAGTTGACTTTAGCAGATTTTAGTTGACTTTAGCAGATTTTAGCCGATTATAGTTGACTTTAGCAGATTTTAGTTGACTTTAGCAGATTATAGTTGACTTTAGCCGATTATAGTTGACTTTAGCAGATTATAGTTGACTTTAGCAGATTTTAGTTGACTTTAGCCGATTATAGTTGACTTTAGCAGATTTTAGTTGACTTTAGCAGATTTTAGCCGATTATAGTTGACTTTAGCAGATTTTAGTTGACTTTAGCAGATTATAGTTGACTTTAGCAGATTTTAGTTGACTTTAGCCGATTATAGTTGACTTTAGCCGATTATAGTTGACTTTAGCAGATTATAGTTGACTTTAGCAGATTTTAGTTGACTTTAGCCGATTATAGTTGACTTTAGCAGATTTTAGTTGACTTTAGCAGATTTTAGCCGATTATAGTTGACTTTAGCAGATTTTAGTTGACTTTAGCAGATTTTAGCCGATTATAGTTGACTTTAGCAGATTATAGTTGACTGTAGCAGATTATAGTTGACTTTAGCCGATTTTAGTTGACTTTAGCAGATTTTAGTTAACTTTAGCAGATGTTAGCAGATTATAGTTGACTTTAGCAGATTTTAGTTAAGTTTAGTTGACTAGCAGATTTTAGTTGATTTTAGCCGATTTTAATTGACTTTAGCAGATTTTAGCCGATTATAGTTGACTTTAGCAGATTTTAGCAGATGTTAGCCGATTTTAGTCGACTTTAACAGATTTTAACCCATTTTAGCCAATGTTAGTGGAATTTCGCAGATTTTAGCTCGGGTCATTAAGTCAAGAAGCATCAATTTTATTTGTCAAATTAATTAAAGACTTATCCAATGAATAACAAATAGAGTTTCAATGCACTTAAAGTCCAAGTCAATTATTTATCATGTTAGGGGTGGCATGAGAGGGGGGTATACAATAGCCAATCCTTCTTATTTTAATGAAAAATTATTCTTTTTTTCTTATGAAATGATAATAATAAATATTTGCCAAGAAGAGACACCCGATATTACCTGGACATGGCTTCAGAAAAGGTAACCTGAACAGAAGAAACGGAATCACTACTGACAGCCGCACAGAACAGCGCAATTAGAACAAACTACATCAAAGCTAAGATAGACAAAACCCAAGAAAACAGTAAATGTAGACTCTGTGGACAAAGAGACGAAACAGTAAACCACATAATAAGTGAATGCAGCAAACTAACTAAAAAAGAATACAAAAACAGACATAACTGCGTAGGAAGGGCATTACACTGGGAACTATGCAAACATCTTCACTTTGAACATGCAGACAGATGTTACAGACACAAACCAGAGACAGTATTTGAAAATAAAAAGCACAAAATCCTCTTAGACATGGAGGTGCAAACAGATAAACCCATCCAAGTAAGGCGACCGGACGTGATAATAGTCGACAAGAAGGAAAAATCCTGCCAGATTGTAGATTTCGCCGTCCCAGCACTTCACAGGGTGAAGATCAAGAAGGCAGAAAAAAAGCGAAGCAAATACTTGGAAGTTGCCAGACAACTGAAAGGAATATGGAATATGTAGAAAATCACTGTAATACCAATACTTGTAGGAACACTAGGAAGAGTCCTGAAAAACCCGGAACAAAAGACTAGGAGAAATTGGAATTAAAAGAAAAGATTGAAACCATACAACATACGGCAATGGTAGAAAAACATTAAAAATTTTACGGAAAAGTCTCAAGTGCGGAAACCACTCCACATAAACAACGGACGCTAACCAGCCACAATTAAGCTGAAATAGAGATAGAACAATACATATAGAAAGAACATCACACGAGCCCAAGGGTACTGAAACTGCCCGGAATCCCTTACCCCCAATAAATAAATACACACAAATGTGGTGGCACCAGCCTCGACTGATACTAAACGAAATGATTAATAAGGGTCTCGGAGGATGGAAAGACCCAGGAGGGAAAGCACCAACCAGGAGAGCAGAAAGTGACTGGTGGGTTTACTTTTGGCAGCTTCATAACTCTCGCTTCCCTTATTTTGTCCTTTAGTTCTCACATTCCATGAGCGATGTTTCTGACAAAGGGGGAAGAATTGCTGTTTTCTGAGTCGGAATTTATCAATCTAACACTTATCGTTGGCTGTTTTTTTTTTTTACCTTGAAGTAGTATTTTTTTTTTTAGCTCCTTACATCAAGTGGTTTCATGCCTTGTCTGGAGCGATTTCCATAAAGAAAAAAGAAGACTTCCACTGGAAGAGTGAGGAGAGTACTGGAACGTTGGAGAAGCTTATTGTCGCTTATGGTCGGGAAGGAGGATGGAAAGGTCATGGACGGAAAACACTGTCCCACTGGAAGGGCACAGCGAGTACTGAAAACTTGAGGAGCATTATTTTCACTCAAATTCCGGAGAAAGCCATTGGACGTTATCAGCGAGAATTCGATGGTAAACGACTGCTGCGAAAATACAAAGTAATTTGCAATTATGATAAAAAATAAAAAAGTAGAAAATACTGGTAATCTGGGGAGACTTGTTGTCACTCGACTCGAGGGAACTCTTTTTGCCAGTGAGCGATCACTAATGGAGACTAGACCCTCCGATCCTAAACAGTTTAAATGTCTAGTATATATATATATATATATATATATATATATATATATATATATATATATATATATATATTAGACAAACTGTTTAGAATATATATATATATATATATATATATATATATATATTAGACAAACTGTTTAGAATATATATATATATATATTCATATTTGTCGCTCCTTAATTATTAGTAGAGCACTTTAGTCGTAGTGCAAATACAGCGTGACGTCATTTGCTTTATAATGCATCATTCCTTAATATAAGTAGAATGCCTGCGATGTCATCGCCGCTTATAAATGTATTTAATCTACCACTGTTTATCAGCCGTTCAGATATTGGCCGCGAGGTTTAGGACGTTGGGTTGGAGTTGAAAAATACTTATAATCCAGGGTTTCGAATCGTGTGAATAGTCAAACTTCTACGCTGAAGAGTCTTGATTGAAAAAAGATGAAACGTATACGTCCGTAGATAATAAACAACAACAAATATTTTCATATATATATATATATATATATATATTCTAAACAGTTTGTCTAGTATGTATATATATATATATATATATATATATATATATATATATATATATATATATAATATTTATAAATAAATATTAATTATTATTACCTACGCAATCTTCAGTACAGGAAGTTAATTCTCGACGGTCGGCGGGCTCGAACTCCGATCACAAATCGCCACTGATTCGTAGTCAACAGCGTTCCCCCGTTGGCCACAATGAATTAGCTAATAATTAAGGAGGAATTTAACTTTGTAAATACCGAGTCGGCGGGTATTTTACACGAGCAGCGAAAGTATATACATATATATATATATATATATATATATATATGCGCGTATATATAATTATTTTATGTATCGATTTTCAGTATTTACTTCAACAGTGCCCAATACGTGAGTAGAGCTAGGTAGTAAGTTATGAAAATATATTTATGCCAATTAAGCTACACAGAGGCTTCTGCGTTTCATACCCAGGGGGAATCGTCTGACATTTTAGCGTGGGGATGAAAAGCGGAAGCCTCTGTGTAGCTTAATTGCCATGAATATATTTTCATAACTTTATATATGTATATATATATATATATGATAAAAAAATGGAAATATTCCAACGTAATGGAAAATGAAAACCGGAAAACCAAAAATATTATTTATGTATTCATCAACATTCCGTCTTTATTTCAAGACTTCCTCGGGATGGTTGATTTGTAGAAATAACACACAAGTACAAATATTTGAAAAAGTTTGATCCGTTTGTGACGTGAAAAGAATGTTTTTGTTATTTTTTAGAACGAAACATAGTCGTTAGGAAATAGAACGAGTATTTTGTTGTTGTTGTTTTTTTTTCAAACGAAAACATATTCGTTAACAATTTAAAAAATTTTTCTCGGTCTTTTGGCTAGGATAAAAGTGAAGTACTTGTTCTGTCCAAAGATGGTAAAATAATAATAACGTCCATAGAATGGAAATATGTTACAAACTCCTACAAGGTTTTGTAGATAGACCCCCATAACCAGATATATTGTGAATACCCTAACCCTAACCCTAACCCCCATAACCAGATATATTGTGAATACCCTAACCCTAACCCTAACCCTAACCCCCATAACCAGATATATTGTGAATACCCTAACCCTAACCCTAACCCCCATAACCAGATATATTGTGAATACCCTAACCCTAACCCTAACCCTAACCCCCATAACCAGATATATTGTGAATACCCTAACCCTAACCCTAACCCCCATAACCAGATATATTGTGAATACCCTAACCCTAACCCTAACCCCCATAACCAGATATATTGTGAATACCCTAACCCTAACCCTAACCCTAACCCCCATAACCAGATATATTGTGAATACCCTAACCCTAACCCTAACCCCCATAACCAGATATATTGTGAATACCCTAACCCTAACCCTAACCCTAACCCCCATAACCAGATATATTGTGAATACCCTAACCCTAACCCTAACCCCCATAACCAGATATATTGTGAATACCCTAACCCCCATAACCAGATATATTGTGAATACCCTAACCCTAACCCTAACCCTAACCCCCATAACCAGATATATTGTGAATACCCTAACCCTAACCCTAACCCCCATAACCAGATATATTGTGAATACCCTAACCCTAACCCTAACCCATAACCAGATGTATTCTGAATACTTGGATAAGTATATTTCAGTTTAAACAAAGTTGGTACAATAATATCGCACGTCCATAGAATGGAACTATTTAAAAAATGGAATAGCCAGATCGACGAAAGTGCAAGGCAAAAAAAGTATTTTTTTAAATTTCATCTGGTGGCGCTGTGGTGTCTAACGTGAAAACCAAACTTAAATACACTTATTTGACTTTCGGATGCGTTCTGTCCAAAGATAATTATTATACTGGGGGGGGGGGGGGAATAAAAGAAGTTGGATTCAAACGAAGAATTGATATCATACAAAACACAATACTGATAGCAACAGCTAAGATTTTAAGAAAAATCCTAGAGTGTGGAAACCAATCAAAATAAACAAGATAACACCGGCCAACCATAAATAAGTCGAGATAAAAAAAAAAAAACATTGCATAAGCACAAGTTTGTTTGTTTGTTTGTTTGTTTGTTTTTTTTTTGCTTTTGTTTAACAACTCCAAGTGAACTGAGATGGTAGCATTAGGGTCGACTGTTCTTCTTGTAACACTTGTTGTTTTGTTGCACGTGTAACCGGTTAACAGCCGTGATTTTGGTGACACTCAGTAATCAGCGTTTTTTTTTCTTATTTTCTTTTGACTAATGAGTCACCACTTATCGAGGCCAAAAGCCACTTGAGGATAATGGTTAAAGGGATGGATGGATTGTTGGTTGAATGATGAAGAATATTATGAGAGGATTGAAAATCAACAAAATGTGATTACTTATAAGGATGGTTCATGACAAGTATTTGATTTGAAGACGACTATGTTCTAATCTACAAAGAAGCAGTCCTGTGGTAACGTGTTCCATAGATGGAGAGTTCTTGAAACAAAACTTTGCTCATGGAAATTCCGTTTGATGCTCGGCACACGGAAGAAAGAAAGGAAAGTTCGTTGCAATTGTGGTAGGAAGACGATTCCTTACTATGAATGTCTTATAAGAAAGAACAAGAGGTTGGAGCTCAGTTGAGAATCTTCCATAACAATAGAGCAGAGAGTGACTAGCAGATCATCCCCCACTAGATTGTGAAGTTGATTTTGTACTTTGTCAAAGACAAGTAAGAGTGCCCTGAGCGGCACCTCCCCAGACGGGGCAACAGTACCTCCCCAGACGTGGCAACAGTACCTCCCCAGACGGGGCAACAGTACCTCCCCATCTGAGGATGCATCTGATTCTTAGAAAACCAGAATGACGACGGAAGATACTAATTTTTATAAAATCATCTTAACGATTATTTCATGTGGACCATGTGCAGATTCAGCACCCCAGTTCTGCTGGCCTCTGAAAAGAACGGGTTTAACATGATACCATGTTATATAGAGAAAGTGCAAAGAGGAATGCTTTGAGCCGGTGATTTGGTCTAGATTGTGCAGTTGTTACTGCGCCACGGCAGGTAACAGATTGTTGGCGATGAGGAAAAAAAGCACTACACTTGCCTACGTGACACGAAGCTGAAGCGAGTATGTGAATGAGGAGAAACGAACTAGGTGCGTACGGACCTCAACTGTTCTTTCACGGTTGGTCGCACATCTCAGTCACTCCCGAATGAGAGCAGTATAGCGGCACACGCCATGATTGGAAACGGGGAAGAAGATAAAAGGGTTTTCATAAATTTTTGTTGCGTCATTTTTTCATAAAAAAACTAACAGCAATATTCAACAATCTGACCTAATTCAAATGTGCCACGCCTTCTCAAGCGCAAAGAAAACATGCGTTTTCAAGTTGACAAACAATAATTATTTCTATTTAAAAATCCAAAAATATTTATATTATATTTCGACAATACTGTTTTTTTTTATGAAAGTCGCTCCTGACAAGGCATGAAGCCACTTGATGTAAAGAGCTAAAAAAAAAAAAGAACTAAGATAAATAAATGTTTGAAATGCACATTGTTATATCCTAAATTACATAGGACATACTAAATTAAGAATATGCCGAGTAGTTTGCGTTTAACAGGGATCCGGTAGGAAGTAGAGACGTTTACCCTTCGCTCTCTTCCAGATATGACTGCCCGTCTTATATACGTACTTTCGTATATAGTCAATACCTGATTACTTCCCTTTATGTTAGTTTCGTATTTATGCCAATCATGACCTTTACAACACACATATAAAGACTTATACTTATTTTTGGGGATAATAGACAAATATTTGCTTAGAAATAATTAGCTATCTAAACTTATCAACAGAAATAATATTAAACTTAGTTAATGTTGTATGGAAAATGTGCATGCAATAATAAACAAACACAATAATAAAAATAATAATAATGGTAGTAACAGTAATAATAAAGATAGTGGTAACAGTCGTAAGCAGTAGTAATAATAGTAATGATTATTAATAATAATAATTATAATAATAATAGTAATAATAATTAATAATAATAATAATATTTTATGTAATAATATTAATTCATGTAATTACAGAATCAAAAACAATTGCCCACTTTTTTATGGAAGTCACTCCAGACAGTGGAATGAAGCCACGTCATGATCATAAAAATATGATTAACACAAATAGACAGTTACCTATTGGCCGTAGTCTAGAAAATACCAAGGCTATAGGTAGAAGGAAAACAGTCAGCAGGAAGAGAGTTCCACAAGCCTGCAGTTCTTGGAAATAAGCTACTGGAATAGGAAGCGGTATTACAATGAGGTAACAAAACAGAGAATTGATGAAGACCACTAGACCAACTAGACCAATGAGTCAAACAAAAGAAGCAGGGAATAGATCACACAATTCTGAAGAATACATGCCATAATAGTATTTATAGAAAAGACTGAGACTAGCAAGATCAAGTCTGTGAGAGAGAGGATGCAGAGAAGAAGAAATGGTGGGGCTAATCAAATTACAGATACCTTTCTGCACCTTATCAAGAACCCTCAAATGGGACAGAGATTCACCAGTCCAAATATGACTACACGACTCCATACATGGTCTAATAGTTGACAGAGATTCGCCATGCCAAATATGAGAACAATACAACAGTTACAGGGTCACTCGACGTTGCCCGGGTTGGGTAGATAACATCAACTGCAACAGTATACTAAGGACAAAGGGGTGACATATATGTCTACTATCTATGGCCGGTTCAAGCCTCGGTCGAGTCATACCTAAAAGGTGAGGATCAAGGGTAAGTGGAGTAATCTTGGGAAAGGAGTGGCGCCCTCCCCTACATCTCGATGCAGTAGCTAATGAAAAGATGAAGATAGAGCCTTCATGGCGTCCTCGACTACGGTCGTCCATTCTACTTTTTTTTTTAAATCTATGTTATAAATGTCATAAATGTAATAAATGTTATAAAGGTCATAAATGTTATAAATGTTATAAATGTCATAAATGTTATAAATGTTATAAATGTAATAAATGTTATAAATGTCATACATTTTATAAATGTTATAAATGTCATAAATGTTATAAATGTAATAAATGTCATAAATGTTATAAATGTCATAAATGGTATAAATTTCATAAATGTTATAAATGTCATAAATGTTATAAATTTCATAAATGTAATAAATGTCATAAATGTTATAAATGTCATAAATGTTATAAATGTCATAAATGTTATAAATGTTATGAATGTAATAAATGTCATAAATGTTATAAATGTCATAAATGTCATAAATGTTATAAATGTTATGTCATAAATGTTATAAATGTAATAAATGTAATAAATGTCATAAATGTTATAAATGTCATAAATGGTATAAATTTCATAAATGTTATAAATTTCATAAACGTTATAAATGTCATAAATGTTATAAATGTCATAAATGTTATAAATGTTATGAATGTAATAAATGTCATAAATGTTATAAATGTCATAAATGTCATAAATGTTATAAATGTTATGTCATAAATGTTATAAATGTCATAAATGTTATAAATTTCATAAATGTAATAAATGTCATAAATGTTATAAATGTCATAAATGGTATAAATGTCATAAAAATCTGTTCACTGGATTTTTTGATTTTTTTTTTTAACATAGTTCACCCCAAACAAGGCAGACCGCCACTGTAGACTTAAGGGGCTACTGAGAAAAAGGGTGAGAGTTTGGGGGGAGGGGGTCAACCTAAATTGGGAGCTGTGCAGCAAGATGTCTGTTTACATTAGTTTTAAATTTCTGCATGTCAGTACCGTCAAGAAAACAGGGAGCAGGGAGGGAGTTCCAAAGTCCAGCAGCATGAGGAAAGAAGCTTTTGGAGTAGAAAGCTCTCCGGCATCTGGGGCCCTCCACAGTGAATGGATGGGATTTGGCAGATTGTCGGGTTGGTCTAGTGAATTTACGTCATGGGGGCACCAGAGCAGCAAGTTCATCAGAGCACAACCCATTGAAGTACTTGTAAAACAGGCACAAGGAAGCAACATTGCAGCGGTGGGACAGGGGCTAGAGCTTGGTGGATAGTGAAGGACCTATTAAGTTGGCGACTCTTTTTGGACCTTGTCTAAGAGGGAGAGACTAGTAGATGATGCACCAGTCCAGATGTGGCAACAATACTCCATGCATGGGCGGATGGTGGCTTTGTAGAGATATAGGATAATGTTAGGTGTGAGAAGTTTACTAGCACGGTAGAGGGAGCCAACCTTCTTTGCGGCAACCCTGGCAATGTCTTCAATGTATTTGTTCCAATTCATGTTACTTGTGAAAGTTAGGCCGAGGAGTTTGAATGATCAACTCTCAGGTAGGGTGTTGTATAAATCAATGGGAACATTCATTTTCAAGGAGAGGGGGGGGGCGTTCTTCCCCCATTCAATAAATGAAACATAGCGCATTACACTCCCTATGACGTCTACTCTTTATGTTCTATATTTCTTAAAAAAACTGTTCAGTAGGGGGTTCAGACCTTCCGAAAAATACTCTCGGAAGGTCTGAACCCCCTTTGCTACTCTCTCAAAAATAAAAATAACATCTTTTATCGATATTCCAAATTTCATAAAAATTTTCAAGGAAGGAGGGTCTGACCCCCTTTGCTTTCCTAAAAAGTAAATCAAATATAACTCATTACACTCCCTATAACGTCTATGCTCCAAATGTCATAAAAATCTATTCAATAGTTTTTTCTAATCAATAGATGCATTTACTTTCGAAAACAGAGAAATTTCCCAAATTTAGAGGAGTGCAATTATATTAGGCGGTTGACGTTGCCTTCCTCTCTGCTAGCGGCAGAAGGAGGCGGAGAAATATCGGGGCTACAAATTTCTGGGGCGTGGCCCTTCGTTTATACTCGATTCTGAAGTCATTTCTTATCACGTCTCATTGCCTCCAGCTTCCAACTCAGAGTCCCCGCTCCTTGCGCCTATCTTATTTCGTGTGACATCCTTTCCTCTAGTTCATGCTCTAACAGGAGACTGACCACCATAGGCCAACTATCTGACCCCCGTCTGACCCATCATCATCATCATCATCATTATCATCATCATCACCATCACCATCATCACCATTCATTTAACATCCATTTTACGTGTTGGCATGCATTGGATGGCATTAAGAAATTGACTTCCAAAGTAACTTATCTCTGGCCAGGTCTTTATTCCTCCCTCTTTTCCTCAGGTTCATTTTTATCATTTCCTTCGATGTTTTCCTTTGCTTTCCCCTGTGGACTGAACATGCTACCTCAACTGTTCTACATATACTAACCGAAAAACTCTCATCTATTTTCTCAACGTAGCCATCGAAGTCTACTCTTCTGCGCACATCTCCCTATACTGTCTAAATTTAATCTTCCTCTGACGTCATCAGATTTAAGCCTGTCTTTAAAACTCACATTACATATTCATCGTATCATTCTCATATTTTTCTCCCCATCTAACACATGTCCTCAACCCTCACTGGCCAGGTTTCACTTTCATACATCATCACAATGCGTACACGTGCCTGGTAGACTCTTCCCTTGGGTGACAGTGATAACGCTCTGCTGGTTAGTAATGGCAGAAGTTTCCTGAACTTACTCCATCCACTCCTAATTCTTGCAATCACACTAGCACCTGCTCCAACCTGTGCTCCAATGGTATCACCAAGGCAACAAAACCTCTCAACAACACCAATCACCATCCAAATATATTTTTCTCCACATCTGAGTTCTCATCCGTCTCCATTGTCTTCACTTCCGGCACGCAAACTGGTTATCGAAAATGTTAAGTGCAATTCCTGTAAAGTTATTTAATTGCAAATCACAGAATGAAAAGTGTAGATGGTTATCTGGTTAATTCCTATTTCAGTCACCCAAATTATTTAGAGTGAAATGGATTTCGACATTCCTCCCAAACAACTTATATTTACTTATGTTTTAGTAAAAAAAATAACATTGAAAAAGTTATAGCAAGTTTCATCACGAATGTGAAACACAGAAATGAAACCCACCCGGAAAAATATAGTCGCCATCTTTAAAAACTAGAGACTAGCTATGAAAGAACGATAACTCACGTTCATACCCCTGTCCTTAAACTAAAAAATTATGAACTTCAGTTATCGCCCTTTCTTAGCTAGTCTTATTCTTGACTTGTTTATAAAGATGGCGACTATATTTTTATGGCCTAGTTTTCATTTTGGCGTTTCACGTGTATAATGAACCTCGCTATAATTGAATGCGATTTTACTGGTTATGTCCACCGGCACTACGAGTCTCTTTCGCACTACGAGTCTCTTTCGCACTACGAGGCTTCTGCTGTTTGTTGATTTTCTATTTCTGTAGGTATTCAAGCAATCATATTCGGATTCCATATAATCTTTACAACTAAATCTGTTTTCTTTCTTATTTTAAATTATACCGCAAGATATATTTCAGATACTTTTGTCCGACGAACTGAGATTGCCCGAATGTCAATGGGAATCAGAGGTTGCTCGAGATGACAAGCCGAAATTGCCCGAATGTCGATGAGAATTAGAGGTTACTCAAAATAACGGACTGAGATTGACCGAATGTCAATGGGAATCAGAGGTTGCTCGAGATGACAAGCCGAAATTGCCCGAATGCCGATGAGAATTAGAGGTTACTCAAAATAACGGACCGAGATTGACCGAATGTCAATGGGAATCAGAGGTTGCTCGAGATGACAAGCCGAAATTGCCCGAATGCCGACAAGAATTAGAGGTTACTCAAAATAACGAACCGAGATTGACCGAATGTCAATGGGAATCAGAGGTTGCTCGAGATGACAAGCCGAAATTGCCCAAATGCCGACAAGAATTAGCGGTTACTCAAAATAACGGACCGAGATTACCCGAATGTCAATGGGAATCAGAGGTTGCTCGAGATGACAAGCCGAAATTGCCCGAATGTCGATGAGAATTAGAGGTTACTCAAAATAACGGACCGAGATTGACCGAATGTCAATGGGAATCAGAGGTTGCTCGAGATGACAAGCCGAAATTGCCCGAATGCCGATGAGAATTAGAGGTTACTCAAAATAACGGACCGAGATTGACCGAATGTCAATGGGAATCAGAGGTTGCTCGAGATGACAAGCCGAAATTGCCCGAATGCCGACAAGAATTAGAGGTTACTCCAAATAACGAACCGAGATTGACCGAATGTCAATGGGAATCAGAGGTTGCTCGAGATGACAAGCCGAAATTGCCCAAATGCCGACAAGAATTAGCGGTTACTCAAAATAACGGACCGAGATTACCCGAATGTCAATGGGAATCAGAGGTTGCTCGAGATGACAAGCCGAAATTGCCCGAATGGCGATGAGAATTAGAGGTTACTCCAAATAACGGACCGAGATTGCCCGAATGTCAATGGCAATCAGAGGTTGCTCGAGATGACAAGCCAAAATTGCCCAAATGCCGATAAGAATTAGAGGTTACCCAAAATAACGAACCGAGATTGCCCGAATGTCAATGGGCATCAGAGGTTGCTCGAGATGACAAGCCGAAATTGCCCGCATGCCGACGAGAATTAGAGGTTACTCAAAATAACGGACCGAGATTGACCGAATGTCAATGGACATCAGAGGTTGCTCGAGATGACAAGCCGAAATTGCCCGAATGCCGACAAGAATTAGAGGTTACTCAAAATAACGGACCGAGATTGCCCGAATGTCAATGGGAATCAGAGGTTGCTCGAGATGACAAGCCAAAATTGCCCGAATGCCGACGAGAATTAGAGGTTACTCAAAATAACGGACCGAGATTGACCGAATGTCAATGGGAATCAGAGGTTGCTCGAGATGACAAGCCGAAATTGCCCGAATGCCGACGAGAATTAGAGGTTACTCAAAATAACGGACTGAGATTGACCGAATGTCAATGGGAATCAGAGGTTGCTCGAGATGACAAGCCGAAATTGCCCAAATGCCGACGAGAATTAGAGGTTACTCAAAATAACGGACCGAGATTGACCGAATGTCAATGGGAATCAGAGGTTGCTCGAGATGACAAGCCGAAATTGCCCGAATGCCGACAAGAATTAGAGGTTACTCAAAATAACGGACCGAGATTGCCCGAATGTCAATGGGAATCAGAGGTTGCTCGAGATGACAAGCCAAAATTGCCCGAATGCCGACAAGAATTAGAGGTTACTCAAAATAACGGACTGAGATTGACCAAATATCAATGGGAATAAGAGGTTGCCTGAGATTACAAGCCGAAATTGCCAGAATGCCGACAAGAATTAGAGGTTACTCAAAATAACGGACCGAGATTGACCGAATGTCAATGGGAATCAGAGGTTGCTCGAGATGACAAGCCGAAATTGCCCGAATGCCGACGAGAATTAGAGGTTACCCAAAATAACGGACCGAGATTGACCGAATGTCAATGGGAATCAGAGGTTGCTCGAGATGACAAGCCAAAATTGCCCGAATGCCGACGAGAATTAGAGGTTACTCAAAATAACGGACCGAGATTGACCGAATGTCAATGGGAATCAGAGGTTGCTCGAGATGACAAGCCGAAATTGCCCGAATGCCGACGAGAATTAGAGGTTACTCAAAATAACGGACTGAGATTGACCGAATGTCAATGGGAATCAGAGGTTGCTCGAGATGACAAGCCGAAATTGCCCAAATGCCGACGAGAATTAGAGGTTACTCAAAATAACGGACCGAGATTGACCGAATGTCAATGGGAATCAGAGGTTGCTCGAGATGACAAGCCGAAATTGCCCGAATGCCGACAAGAATTAGAGGTTACTCAAAATAACGGACCGAGATTGCCCGAATGTCAATGGGAATCAGAGGTTGCTCGAGATGACAAGCCAAAATTGCCCGAATGCCGACAAGAATTAGAGGTTACTCAAAATAACGGACTGAGATTGACCAAATATCAATGGGAATAAGAGGTTGCCTGAGATTACAAGCCGAAATTGCCAGAATGCCGACAAGAATTAGAGGTTACTCAAAATAACGGACCGAGATTGACCGAATGTCAATGGGAATCAGAGGTTGCTCGAGATGACAAGCCGAAATTGCCCGAATGCCGACGAGAATTAGAGGTTACCCAAAATAACGGACCGAGATTGACCGAATGTCAATGGGAATCAGTGGTTGCTCGAGATGACAAGCCGAAATTGGCCGAATGCCGACAAGAATTAGAGGTTACTCAAAATAACGGACCGAGATTACCCGAATGTCAATGGGAATCAGAGGTTGCTCGAGATGACAAGCCGAAATTGCCCGAATGCCGACGAGAATTAGAGGTTACCCAAAATAACGGACCGAGATTGACCGAATGTC
>OY744538.1:77186472-77201472 GCA_963556195.1 Sepiola atlantica | reverse complement strand
ATCGATTTTTCTTTTTAATTAAATCGGCAGATTTTCTGAGGATTTGTGCCATATGTTTGGAGAGCATTTAAATACTGGATTGGTGGAAGGGGGTTCGTTGGGAGGGCAATCAGTGACATTTTCGAGCAATCAGAAATAAGGAGGGGCATTGCGGAAAGATCAACATGCGTGTGAAAGGGGCGGCAACAGTGAAATAAATAAATAAACATTATTAATAATACTTATCGACTATATCTCTACATTATCTATATATAAATTTTGATTGTATGTTTGTTCGTCGAAAATGCGAAAACTAGAATATTTAACACACACACACATTCACACACACACACACACACACACACACACACACACACACACACACACACACACACATACAAACACACATACAAACACACATACACACACACACCTCCTCCACTTTCAAGAGAAGGCTTTTCAGTAAAGTCCAGATAGATAGGGGCGTTTAGATCTATAGTTCTGTGTCTGATAATCTATCCAGATGAAACTCAGAGTTAAGGAAAATGCATCCATAGATAAGTAAATAAGATATATATTTAAAGTTAACATTGAATTGTCTTTGTCTCTTTCTTCCACGGGTGTGCCAGCTATCTTTTCAAGAGAAAGGCATCCGGAGAGCATCGTCAAACATAGGCCCCCCTCCAGAGGCGAATAGCATAAATACCTTTCATCGGATATAAAAGTTTGTTTATTTACTAATTTAGTGAAAATATAAATAAATATATACCCGTCCCGTCACGTAAAAGTTAGTGAGTAAAAAACATACTTTTTCCGAGACGACAGACAAAACTATTTCAAGTGCTTGGGGGAAGAGAGAAAGCAAATAGCAAGTCAGACAACCCACCATCTGAAATGAAAAGAAATCTTCCACTTAAAATAACAAGTCAACGGTGTGCATTTTTCTTTTTCTTTAGGTCATCAGAAATGATAATAATAATTTATATATGTAAAAATTAAATTGCTGACATAATTCTATGATTTTATATGAATTTTAGTGCGAACACTGGGGAAGTATATATATATATATATATATATATATATATATTATAGTTGCATTCCAATGACCATAGGAACAATCAATCTATAACTATAACTTTCATCTGTTCTTTCAATTTCTTTATCTTCATATATCAGTGAATACCTGCAATTACTCTGTTCCACAAACAAAAAACAAAATTTGTTTTATATAATTATATTTCATTTTTTTATGTTTATTTTTTCCAAATTCAATACATCTTACGCACGTTTCACAGCAAAATTAAGAGAAATACATAGTCTTCGTCTTAACTTCGTTTTAACATCAGAGAAATTGTTCACGCAATAGTAATGATTCCAAAGACATGAGAACGTTTAAAAAGAGTTCTTGACAAACGGTAACGATAAGTCAAAATACATTTTTAAAAAAACTCACAGGGAAATGGTGAGAAAAATCCAGGAACACCCACTCCCCCCCTCCCAAAAAAAAATTTTTTATTCCCAAAACTTGGAACGACTATTGTCATTGGGATGCAACTATAAAATATATATGCTCTAAAGTTTGTAATACAACTTCATTGAACTTGCAATTTGGAACATTTTCGGATATTATAAAGAGTATATACTTAAATATTTTTTTTTTGTAAGAAACCATATATATATATATATATATATATATATATATATGAGAGAGAGAGAGCGTTAAACACTGTGGACAGCAATAACGCTTGTCCCCTGCCTCCCCAGGTAAGTGTATCTTAATTTCAATTACTGTCTGTGCTGATTGCCGGTAGCCGTGTGGTCCTGAGCGTTTGTCTCGTAATTCTAGCCTGAATCTACGAACTGTGTTCGATCCCATACAACTGCCTGCAACCACCACTCCTGCACTGATGAGTCCGAAATGATATCGTCTGTAGCTAAAAAACACTTTAATATTTAATAATATATATATATATATATATATATATATATATATATATATATATATATATATATATATAGTATATATATATATATATATACAGGGTGTAGTAGCAAAATCTGAAACTTGACAAACCAGGATGTGGTGAAGCCCTGGATGGATGAGATTGCCGCTGGACACCCCTACGTCTTCCAGCAGGACTGCGCTCCTGCACACAAGGTCAAGACGACTCTGGCGTGGCTGCTCAACAATGTATTTCACCACTGGTTGCCGGGCTTGTTGTCGCCCTTTTCACTTGACTGCAACCCCCTTGACTATTTCTTTTGGATCGTGATTGATGCCAAGACCAACAAGTACAACCACAACACAGTTTACTCTCTGAAAACTGAAGACTTAAATGTGTTAATCATACTTGGTTTTAGTTTTGTCTATTATTCGTTCTGATGATGGTTATGTTTGGGATATATGTTTAATATGTTGGCTGTGAAATCAAATAACTTATATTCCAATACCTTTTAACCATTTCGACATGATAATAATAACTAATAATAACATAAATTAGCACTAGCACTTCTACCTGATCATGGCTGACAGAATGAGAACAATCTACCCCCCGTGGGTTAAATAAAGGGTTCAGTTCGAAATTCCGTACAGGTTCGGGAGCTTGACATAAAGATTCCCAAGTACGACTAGAAGGTTCTCAGGTTTGAAAAGATGCACCTGAAGAAGGCAGGAGGTTACATCGGCTGAAACGTTGTGAATATAACAATCAAGATGAGAATAGCCGTCTGAATAATACAAAATTGCATTTCCTGGTATTTCCGAATGGTCATCCGAAAACTTGCATAACAGGATGTTAACCCTAGCAAAAATGTTCCCGATTAGGACACGCCCAAAAGACATTATTCTTCTGCTGATTGTGTTTGGTGTGCGAATTCAATCAGTTTGAATATTTTTATTTTGAACAGATTTGAATAAAAATGTGAATGTTGACTGAGTTGGAATTAGATGGATATCACTTGGTATTGTGAATGTAGCAAAATTCTACTACTACTACCACTACTACTACCACTACTACTACTACTACTACTACTGTTAATACTAGAACTAAAATGTTACTAATGCTAATGCTACTATTAATACTGCTACTACTACTAATACTACTACTACGACAAACAATAAACACGTATATCTTCCAAAACTATTTGACAGAATTGAACCAGATTTGGCATGAAGCATCCTTGGCATAAAAGATTGTCTCATTGGAGAAAAAAAACATTTAGAGCCTACAAACAATAAACACGTATACCCTCCAAAACTATTTGACAGAATTGAACCAGATTTGGCATGAAGCATCCTTGGCATAAAAGATTGTCTCATTGGAGAAAAAAAACATTTAGAGCCTACAAACAATAAACACGTATACCCTCCAAAACTATTTGACAGAATTGAACCAGATTTGGCATGAAGCATCCTTGGAATTAAAGATTGCCTCATTGGAGAAAAAAAAACATTTAGAGCCTACAAACAATAAACACGTATACCCTCCAAAACTATTTGACAGAATTGAACCAGATTTGGCATGAAGCATCCTTGGCATTAAAGATTGTCTCATTGGAGAAAAAAAAACACACTTAGAGCCTACAAACTATTACTACGACGACAAACAATAAACATGTATACCCTCCAAAACTATTCGACAGAATTGAACTAGATTTGGCATGAAGCATCCTTGGCAATAAGGATGTCTCATTGGAGAAAAAACACTTAGAGCCTATAAAAAGTATTAGAATTTAATTTAAATTTAAAAATCTAGCATGGACATCCCTTGAAATTCCTGAGACGTCACAGGGGGTTCAAATTAAAATACTGATTCTGATGATGATTATTATTTCGAACACGTATAGGCTCCAAAAATATTGGTTAGAATTACATCAAATCTCTGTATTAATAAAACTGTCAGACAAGATGTCGTGTGTCTGTATGTGTGTGTCTCGTCCAACCATATTTGGTGAATGTTTTTTGTTCATTCATTTATTATTAAAACAATTTTTTTTAAACCACCCTAACCCTAACCCTAACCCTAGCCAAAATGTGATTTTTTCCTCGCTCTTGTTGAAAGCCGCTAGGACTTTAGTTAAAATATCACAATTAGTCTTCGCATTTTTATTACACTCGGTATTCCAAGGGCTCTTCATACTAAATTAACTAAATTAACCCGACGTTGCCCGGGTTGAGACATATTGCTGGGTAAATGGCTTAGAGAATAATAATTCAAAATACAGTCATGGGTGAAATTGACTTTTAAATGTCCCCTAAATGAAAAATTGACTTTTAACGGACATGTTAAAATGTCATTTATATTCTAGTTAAAATTAATTTCAATTTCAAATTTTATCACGCCATGTTGATTACTGAACTTGCTCATCAGCATCATCGTCATCATCATCGTCATCATCATCGTCATCATCATCGTCATCGTCATCATCGTCATCATCATCGTCATCATCATCGTCATCATCGTCATCGTCATCATCGTCGTCATCATCATCGTCATCATCGTCATCATCATCGTCATCATCATCATCATCATCGTCATCATCGTCGTCATCATCATCATCGTCATCATCATCGTCATCATCATCGTCATCATCGTCATCATCATCGTCATCGTCATCGTCATCGTCATCGTCGTCATCATCATCGTCATCATCGTCATCGTCATCATCATCATCGTCATCATCGTCATCGTCATCATCGTCATCGTCATCGTCACTGTCATCTTTATTGTCATCGTCATCATCATCATCATCGTCATCATCGTCGTCATCATCATCATCGTCATCATCGTCGTCATCGTCATCGTCATCGTCATCGTCGTCATCATCATCGTCATCATCATCATCATCGTCATCATCGTCATCGTCATCATCGTCATCGTCATCGTCATCGTCACTGTCATCTTTATTGTCATCGTCATCATCATCATCATCGTCATCATCGTCGTCATCATCATCATCGTCATCATCGTCGTCGTCGTCATCATCGTCATCATCATCGTCATCGTCACTGTCATCTTTATCGTCATCGTCATCATCATCATCGTCGTCGTCGTTGTCGTCATTATCATCATCATCATCAGCATCATCATCATCATTTCAACGTCCGTGTTACATGCTGCCATGCGTTGGACGGATTTTAGAAATAGATTTCCAAATTAATCTATCTCTGACCAGGTCTTTATTATCCCTCTTTCTCTTAAGAGAAAGAGGGATACTTATCACTTTCTCCCATACTTTCCTTGGCCTACCCCGGTCAGTGGAGGAAGTTATAAGGATGGACTGAAGATGCAATGCCAAGAATGTAATTTTAAAAACTTCATCTGATGATCGCTGTTGTGTCGAATATGAGATTCAAACTAAAATACACTTTGATCTTAGCCTTTGGGCTACGATCAAAGTGTAGTACCAGTAGCAAGCTTGTGTGTATAAAAAGGAGTCAAGTATGAGTATGTGTTCCCTGCTTGAGTATGGCGCACGCAGTTCTTACTCTTGTCGGACCCCAACCGTTCGGGTAAATTTAGCCTCTTAGCTAATCGAGTGAATGAGTAATAGAAATCCTCCAAGATGTCCATTCCCAACTTTCATTTTTTTGTCCTGACCTCTCCCAAATTGCATTCATCTTGGAAGGACACCACTCACTCCCCAAACTCCATTTCACGTTTTCTTTTTTTCTCCTACTTAGATTCCACTCCCACTTAGAGATTGACCTGCTTGTTTTCGGTTCTGAACAAATCAGAAAACGGTTAAGAGGGTTTTACTAACCAATTTAAAAAATTTTTTTTTTATTTCCTCACTCCTTGTTTTATTCCAATTAAATATTTGTATGTAGGTATATTTATGAACGATAAAATTTCCAATCACTATGGGGGCATCTTGAGTGTAAATGTGGTATTGTGGTGACTGAGATGATTCTAGTTAAGAGTAGGATAGACATTGTTATAACTGTAGACAAAGGATGACCAACGACACCCTCCCCACACTTTTGATGGCCTTGTGCCTAATTTGTTTTAAATGTAAATTTTTTATATTTACTTCAAATAAATAATTCAAAGTGTAGTATTTGTTTTGTCCAAGGAGGTCTTTGTTTGTGCCGGACGTCCATATAATGGAAATATGTTACTAACTCCTACAAGAGATTTAGAGATAGATTCTCATAGCTGGGTATATTCTGAATCTATATTAATCAGAGTACTTAGGTAAGTATGTTTAGGTTTGAACAAAGGTGGTACAATAATATCGTGGGGTCTGCGTTCGCTCCGGACGTTCATAGAATGGAAATATTTTCAAGCACAACAGCAATATACCACAGATCAAGGATACAACCGTGGAATTTCCACAGGTCACACTAGTCCATATGTGCCCTACTCCTTCGATCGCGACGTCACCAGTTTGGCCGTTCCCGGTTCGGTTGGTCACCCGGTACTGCTCGGGAGAAGTTGCCATTCTGATGAAGTTGCCGATGTTGAAACACCTGGTCCAGCGACTACTCACTCAACCATAACCCAAGTTCGTATTTTTTTTAATAACTTTTATCCCTCCGCATGCCGTCTGATTTCGACAACAGCTGAGAGATATCAGGACTGTCCCCGCAGGGTAATTAACCAGCGTCCATCTCGGACGACCCACTTAAAACCAATTGACCCGATTCGAGATTTAACACTCGACCGTAATTCCAACTCTCGCTGCGTTCAGCTGTCAGTCTCATATTGACCTTGAGAAGTTAATTCTTCTTTTTCTTTATCTTTTGATAAGCCCATAAAAATAATAATTCGGTTCTCTTTTTCTCATCCCAGCTGTTCAATTCCGTCCAGAGATTTTTAAGGTTTCTTTCTGTATATTCTTACTAGCGCACTATCGACCTTCGTAGGCTCACGGTCAACTCATACTGCCGTTGCCCGACACTGTCACACATACATGAATATATCAATTTTATTGACAACTTTTGAAGAGAAACAAAAGTAAAGTTCTAATAAATAACGAGAATGAAGCGTGTCCAGGAACGTTCAAAGTGAAAGAAGAGTTTCTTTGTCTGTATGAAAAAGTTAAGTAGCCATGTTGGCTTCGGCTGGCGTCGTGTGAGTTTGAGTGTTCATGTGTGTGTAAATTGAGTAGGCATTGTAGATGTGTGTGTGTGTGTGTATATTAGCTTGCGTTTATTTTAGTCAGTGACTCGTGCGTATGTGCGTTCGGTGAGCACCGGCGTATGTGCTGTTGTTGTGCGTACAGTAATTTGTGAACGTCTCTCGTCATTTGTGCGCTACTTGCCCTCGGCCCAGAGGCTGACGCTATTTTGAAAGAGTTTCTCACGTGTTTCAGGTCTGACAGCAATAAACGGAAAAAGAGAAAGCTGTGTGCTTGGGTTTTTATATTACGCACAAAATTAGGAGATGAGTATTCTTGTGCCTGTGGTTGGTTAAAAGAAACGACTGGTTTGAGCTTTTGTCCAATCGAGAGTCGATACTTAAAAACAACATTCACTGCTGTTGTTGTTAAGGGTGTTTGAGTTCTGCATAGAGCTAACCAATTTCGTACCCCAGGATTATCTCATCTGCATGAAGTTGGCCATGTTGGTCGTAACTATTGCATGATTTTAACCCCGATATCGAGAGCAACAAGGCTAAGCGGTTGCATACAAAGTTGGGGAAGGTTTGGCCCGGAACATATAAAGGAATGGTATAAAAGCAACGTTGCCACTCTCACACCATTTATTTGTGGTTCCGCAGACGCAGAGGCAGAGACGACCAGAGGACAACAGATCCTGATGACGACTCCTCCTGGAGTTTCACCAGAGCCCTGTTTGCCGAGTTGCAGGTTTAATACCGCTTGGTGCCAACACCTGTCCACCATTGGTGACCCTGCCAGGAACCGAAGATCCAAACAGCATAACTCTGATGCTGTCATGTTGTCACTGCCCCTACCACAGTGAGGAAGTGTTGCACTTTAGGGGGGGGGGGGCGTTGCATCTCAGGATAGTCAGAACATAGACAAGTACAAGGTTTCCAAACTTCTTTGAAACTTCAGCAAACAAATGAAACCCTTAATCCTAACCCAATCCTAAACCTTAACCCTAACGTTTTTATGCTTATTATCAGACAGATATTGAGAGCAGCAAGGCTAAGCGGTTGCATACGAAGTTGGGGAAGGTTTGGCCCAGAACATATAAAGAAATGGTATAAAAGCAACGTTGCCACTCTCACACCATTTATTTGCGGTTCCGAAACTTCAGAAAACAAATGAAACCCTTGACCCTAACCTTAACCTAACCCTAAACCCTAACCTAACCCTAAACCCTAACCTAACCCTAAACCCTAACCCTAGACCTAAACCCTAACGTTTTCATGTGTATGTAGGCAATCATCTTTCCAAAGAAGAAAATAAAAAACATTCCATGTTGGATTTGTGATTAACTTATGACGTTGAAGTGTTTACACAAAGGCAGAGTCGTTGATTTAAGATCAACAATTAAAAACTGACCCGAATGTTATGAGTTATTTCGTTTGAATAAAAATGGTGTAACACGTGGTTATTTAACTGATTGTATTTGCCTGCAGCCGCAAACGTTCCGGACCACTCGAGGGTGCAATATTATTTATTAAAAAAAAAGAAGAAAAAAAACCCAATAATCTTTAAAACCTTTTGATGGTAACAGGCCATTATGTTTTCAAAGGAAAAAAAATCCATGTAGGATTTTTTTTCCTTCTGATTTTTAATTGCTTACACAAATTCATAGACGTTGATTTAAGATTAACAAACATAAATAAAAGCCGGTTCGAATGTTTATTTACTCCTCCCCAGGAGGTTAGGCACAAGGCCAGTTTTATCTTACTCCTACAAGATAAGATGTGACCCAAGATCGGGTCGGGAAAGTGGGGTTTGAAAAGCCAGCGCCTGAGAAGGTGAACACTCTGGCCATTAAAAATTGCCTGGGCAGCCCTGTCGGCATTCCCTGGTAGGGTGGCCTCAGGCAGTAAGTAATAAACTTACTCCTCCCCAAAGAGGGGAGGCAAAGCCTGGGAGGGTGGACCTCCTAGAACTGCACAGGACAAACCCAGAGACAGGTGGAATCAAGCCCCGAAGGACAAGACGATACCGGTCTATGGGGTGCAGTATCCACCGGAACAGATACTACACTTACTTCCTAGCCAAAAAGTGCCAGGCCATATCTATAATAGGCCAAGAGGTCTAACATTTGGGAGGTTAGTTAGTTAGCAGATATCTTTTTAGCTTCAAGAAAATTTTGAATTTTTCTTTATTGAAATCGTTCCAGACAAGGCATGAAGCCACTTGATGTAAGGAGCTACTCATAATAATAAAAAGGGAGAGGAAGGTAGAATCACTTGAAGACAAACGAAGCCTAAAAGAAACCCCACCACCAGCGTTAAATCCCCTAAACAGGCTAGACAAAAAGTAAGCCCTTCAAGAATTACAAGGCTGGCTGACAAAAATAGTCTACCCCTGTACTGGTTAAGAGGTTGGCCACAAACCGGTGTTTTATTGTGACAACCTACCGTTTTCTTATGTTGTTCAGTTAAAATCTTGTTAACTTGTGGACCTGCCATACGAAGATAGGCTGAAACACATGAAGCTCCCGTCCATGTACTATAGAAGAGAACATGGAGATATGATCCAGACGTTCAAGATCCTCACAGGCAAAGACAAACATGGACCAGGAGAGACTGTTAGCCCTCAGCAAGATCAACCTGAAACTGGAAAAGAAGCATAGTAGGCTAAACATCAGAAAGTATTCCTTCGGGATACGGGTTGTGAACAATTGGGTCATCGACGCAACAGACATAAACGACTTTAAGTGCAAGTTGGACAAACATTGGCTTCACAGACACGAACTGGTATAGTGAACAAGAGGGAAAGGAACGGGAGTTACAGGGACAAGCCTTTTTTATGTTAAAATCTTTGAAGAAGCTAACTTAGACAAGGATCGAACCTTCGATATTGATGTCTATAAGCTAGCATCTTTACCACTGGACCTTGTCTAGAAATATGTACGATTTTTATCACCTAAATATTTAATGTATTTTTATGTAATTGTTTTTTTTGGTGATTGCAGCGTTCGTTGTTATTTTGCTTACTATTAAACTGTGTCCATCGCTTTATTGCAGATTACAAAATAATCAATATTTCAGTAAATATAAGTTATAAAAAGCTGAAAATTACACCATCCAAGGACTGTATTAAGGTGAGATAAATCCTAAAATTTCATCAAAATTCATGTTATATTTAAAAAGTTATGTTATTTTTTTAATATTCAAGGAATTTTCACCGTCCATTGCTTTATTGCAAGTCTTCTAAGATAATGATTTAGCTCAATAAAACAATACCAAAGCATCATAAATTTATATTGAACACATTTTCTGGGGAAAATTAACAAAAACAAAGGCACATCCCGAGGGCTAAGTGTCAAACAAACGAATTATTTGTCCACATATCCCCCATGTTTTGAAATTACATTAAACAACCTTTTGTCCACCGAGGAGGTCAATTGTTTGATCTGAGATGGAGTAATGGTTCTGGCAACGTCGACTATTTTGTTCCAAAGGGCATCCTTCGAAGAAAACTGCTCTCCTCCCTCATAAACTCCTCGTTTCAATATTGACCATAGGTGTTCGATGGGGTTAAGGTCCGGAGAACACGGTGGCCAGGACATGAGGGTTTCTCCAACAAAGCCCTGAGATCCAAGGAAGGATGTAGTTGCCCTAGCAGCATGAGATGGGGCATTGTCATGCATAAAAATAATCTTAAAACGACGTGACAAGGGAAGATCATCTAGCCATGGTAACAAATTCTCATTTAGAAAGGCAGTGTAGGCATTGCTGGTGAGCTTGACACCTTCTGGCACTCGGAATGGTCCACATAGCTTATCCCCAATAATTCCCGCCCAAAACATTATGCCTCCACCTCCCTGTTGGCGACGAAATCTATAAGGCGTTGGAGTTCCATTTGGATTCCAAACTTTGGCCCATCCGTCCGGTCCATCAAGGGTAGCACGAGCCTCATCTGTAAACAGAACATTTTGGCAATCCATTTTCATATATTTTTGTGCCCAAGCCAATCGTTTTTCTTTGTGGGTTTGGCTCAATGGAGGCCTTGGAATAGGTTTGATGTTCCTTGCCATTTCATTCAGTACATTGCATCGGGCTTGTCTGGACCTTGGTATGACTCCAGCCCTCGCAAAAATTGTTGCACTGGTGCTGTTTGGGTTGCGCACAATCTCTCTACGAATTTTTCGAAGATCCCGATCAGAAAGGTTCCTCCTTGTGCCCTTATCTTTCCTGGACTTGATGTTGGGGTTCTTGACGAATGTAGCTAAAGTTCGGGGATCCCTTTTTAGTTCTGTGGCTAAATTTATGATCGAGAGTCCTTCTGCTAGTCCTGCAATAATCCTCTGCTTCTCGGTAGCTGTTAAACGTCCTTTTTTTGGCATTTTATGAGACCTGCAATAAAGCAATGGACGGTGAAAATTCCTTGAATATTAAAAAAATAACATAACTTTTTAAATATAACATGAATTTTGATGAAATTTTAGGATTTATCTCACCTTAATACAGTCCTTGGATGGTGTAATTTTCAGCTTTTTATAACTTATATTTACTGAAATATTGATTATTTTGTAATCTGCAATAAAGGGATGGACACAGTTTATTTCGATTGTCTCACTTTCCTAAGTGATTAAGATGCAGAAAATTGCATTATTAGTCGCCTTTAACTTTATAGGACATACTTTTCGGTTAGCTTTTTTATGCTAAGACGAAGCACGTTCTGCAAACGTTCCACCTTTATTTATAACCACAAAAACAAGAGCGACCCCTAGGCAAGATAACAAACTGGTATACAAGGCCGGTAATTTTGGGCTTAAGCTTTCTACTTTAAGGACGACAACTCACGTCCTTGATATAATATTACAATCTGACTGAAGAGTTCCAATAAACTTATAACTCAATAATTACTTGGCCTTTTTGACTAGGAAGAAAGTGTAGTATCTGTTCCGATGGATACTGAACCCCATAGACCGGTGTCGTCTTGTCCTTCGGGGCTTGATTCCGCCGGTCTGTGGGTTTGTCCTGTGCAGTTCTAGGAGGTCCACCCTCCCAGGCTTTGCATCCCCTCCTTGGGAAGGAGTAAGTTTATTCCTTACTGCCTGAGGCGACCCTACCAGGGAATGCCGACGGGGCTGCCCAGGCAATTTTTAATGGCCAGAGTGCTCACCTTTTTTATAGCGCTGGCTTTTCAAGTCCCACTTTCCCGACCCGACCGTGGGTCACATCTTACCTTGTGGGAGTAAGATAAAACTGGCCTTGTGCCTAATCTCCTGGAGAGAGGGTAAATAAACATGAACTTGTCATTTATTTTGAGAACAGTTTTTGTTTTTCAGCATGACCAATGCTCTTCGAATCAAAGATGGCGGAGTTGGAGACCACCATCAGACAAGAACCGAGTCCAGTTGAGACACAGGGACAAATTAATTGGTGACCTTTCACCTCTGTAACAAAAAGCGTAATATCTGTTCTGTCCTTGTTCAAAGGAGGAAAAATCCTTTTAGACTGAAGAATTAAAAAAAAAAAAAAAAAAAATTTTTTTTGTCCCAATCCAAGAGGAGCTGAATTTTAACCACATTAAAAACTGATCTTGTTTCTAACTTTGCCCTCATGGGGAGGAGAAAATAAATGGGGACCACTTAACTATTGCATTGAATAATTTGTGATCATTTTTATTTTTTTTTTTTGTAAGTTTTGCAACTAAGCTCCGGTTTGTGGTTTCCCAATCGACCATTAATCGTCCAGTTTGCGACAAGATGCTGTTTTATGTATTAATTTTTCAAAAATAAAAATGGCTCCCCGATGATAATTCCGACTCTGACGACCTATTTAGTGAACAGTAAATTCCATTGTGCACCACACAAAAGAAAGAAAATAAACTTTTTTTTTCCGGGAAATGACTAAATTGGCAATAAACATGAAATCAAGATTAAGAAAACAAAGTTCTTTTGTTCGAAGACAAAGTATTTACACAATTTTTCTAAGAAAAGAGAAAAGATCGATTTTCTTGGAAAAAGTCGAGAATAATTGGTTTGCTGGTGGCAGCCGTGGTAAAAAAAATTTCTTACCCCCTCCCCAAAGACGTCTTATTAATTTGTCATCCGAAATAAGGAAAATATTGTTAGAGATATTTTATGTATTGTCTATCCCCTCGTCGTCGTCGTCATCATCATCATCCATCTTCTTGTTCTTATTATTTTATTTATTCCGGGTTTTTTTTTTTAGACTAAAAGATTTATGGATATAGAGCGGGGCCCAACATTTTGGCACTGTAGCCTGGAAGCTCGGATCTCACATTGATGGTGATTTTCAATAGTTTTCTGAGCTGCAGATACCTGGCCATTTCTGATACCCATACCACCATCCTTTGTTTGTCTTGATTTTTTAGATATACAGCAAGAACAATCATTGAATAGTTTTTGTAGGAAATGTTTTTCAGTTTCATTTGAGTTCCCTAATTCCATCAGCGTAAGATTAGCTGTATTAGAGTTAGGGTTTAGGGTTAGGATTGGGGCTACGGTTAGGGTTAGCTGTATTAGGGTTAAGGTTTAGAGTTAAGGTTAGGATTGGAGTTAGGGTTAGGGTTAGCTGTGTTAGAGTTAGGATTGGGGTTAAGGTTAGCTGTGTTAGGGTTAGGATTGGGGTTAGGGTTAGCTGTATTAGGATTGGGGTTAGGGTTAGGATTGGGGTTAGGGTTAGCTGTATTAGGGTTAGGATTGGGGTTAGGGTTAGGATTGGGGTTAGGGTTAGCTGTATTAGGGTTAGGATTGGGGTTAGGGTTAGTTGTGTTAGGGGTTGGGGTTAAGGTTAGCTGTGTTAGGGGTTGGGGTTAGGGTTAGTTGTGTTAGGGGTTGGGGTTAAGGTTAGCTGTGTTAGGGGTTGGGGTTAGGGTTAGCTGTGTTAGGGGTTGGGGTTAAGGTTAGCTGTGTTAGGGGTTGGGGTTAGGGTTAAGGTTAGCTGTGTTAGGGGTTGGGGTTAGGGTTAAGGTTAGCTGTGTTAGGGGTTGGGGTTAGGGTTAGCTGTATTCGTCTCTCCCCCTAATTCCGGTGTTGATCTTACCGGCCTCTTGTATTTACAGAGGCACTTGTGTGATATCTGCAGGGGTTGCTGGAACACATGACCATTATCCTAAGATTTTATACCCTTTGGAGTTATGCTTTATCCACTGTCACAAGGTGGAGTATCCTTGTTATGATAACTGCGGTCGAAGTAGTTACTTCTACCGATCCGCCTGTAGATCTGGTAGAACCGATGGATAAGATAGTGGACAGAGAAAGGCCAAAGAGAGAGAGGGAGAAGGGCAGTGAGAGGACAGAGAGAGAGAGAGAGAGAGAGAGAGAGAAGGAGAGAGTGAGAAAGGCAAAGAGAGAGAAAAGGACAGAGAGAGAGAGAGAGAATGACAAAGAGAAGGAGAAGGAGAGAAAGAAAGATAAGGAGAGAGAGAGAAGGAGAAAGAGAAAGACAAGGAGAGAGAGAAGGAGAAAAAAAGAGAGAAGGAGAAAGAAAGACAAGGAGACAAGGAGAGAGAAGGACAGAGAGAAAGACAAGGAGAGAGAGAGAGGGAGAGAAAGAGAGAGTAATCCTGAAAATTAAACAATCACATAAAGTACAAGACCCACTAGATGCATAAAACCTTTACGTTTCAAGGAGATGTAGTGATACTAGCATAATCCAGTATTATAAGAGTATTGATTTACTCCTCTCCAGGAGTTAGGCACAAGGACAGTTTTTATCTTACTCCCACAAGTAAGATGTGACCAAAGGTCGGGTCGGGAAAGTGGGGTTTAAAAATTGCCTGGGTAACCCCGTCGGCATTCCCCGGTCGGGGCGCCTCAGGCAGTAAGCAATAAAGTTATTCTTCCCCAAAGAGGGGAGGCGAAGCCTGGGAGGGTGGACCTCCTAGAACTGCACAGGACAGACCCATAGACCGGCGTAAATCAAGCCCCAAAGGCCAAGACAATACCAGTCT
>OY744538.1:77153972-77183972 GCA_963556195.1 Sepiola atlantica | reverse complement strand
ACTGTTGTCATATTTGGGCTGGTGAATCTCTGTCCCATTTGAGGGTTCTTAATAAGGTGCAGAAACGTATCTGTAATTTCTTCTTTTCTGCACCCTCTCTCTCACAGACGTGATGTTGCTAGTCTCAGTCTTTTCTATAATGGCATGTGTTCTTCAGAGTTATGTAATCTATTCAATGTTTCTTTTGTTCCAGCTCATTCGACTCGTTGGTCTAGTGGTCTTCATCAATTCGTTGTTATGATACCTCATTGTAATACAACTTCCTATTCACGTAGCTTCTTTCCAATAACCGTAGGCTTGTGGAACTCTATTCCTGCTGACTGTTTTACTCCTACCTATAACCTTGGTCTTTTCAAGACTAATGCCAATAGGCATCTCCTGTCTTTGCGATAATCATTTTTCGTTCTTGTTAGCTCCCTACATCAAGTGGCTTCATGCCTTGTCTGTAGCGATTTCCACAAGAAAAAATATATATCATTGTTTTGGCTGTAAATTCAGTATGTGATATTTTCCCTCATTTTACAAATTTTATTGTAATATTTGCAAATTAATTTTTTGTAATATAAAAGCGCATTTGTTTTAATTGTATTTGTTTTCAATTTGCTTAGATTTCGTCCAGCGTTTTGAAAAACCATGTGATGCCAGTAGCTTCATCTTTCAGCTTCCTTGTAAGGAAGTGAAAACTTGTCATGGATAAGATTGTCCATGTATTGAACTTGTTGAAGTCTAAACAGTTTCTTAAAAAAATTCAAATAAATTAGTGTATAGGCGATAATATATAAGATTATGACATTAAAAACGTGTGTTTCTTCAGATTACATGCGTAATACTAAATAAATTTGAACTCTAAATGGTTCCTCATTGAATAATATTAAAAGAAAACAACAACATAAAACCATCTTTTTCGCCTAGACACATTTTTTATCGCTTTCTGTTTAGACCGTCGATCTTTACATTTACCTAATTGTCGATGCCTTTTTTTTTTGCTATGAAAGCTGACATAGAAGTTTTGTTGTCATCAGTGAAGAATTTAATAAATCAGATAGGCACGGAGTATTTGCTTATAGAAGCGGATGCTGCTAATGTAGTTGTGTTTGCGGGCGGGGTAATGGTGTAGTATTTCGGCTGTGCATAAAAGAATGACGACACACTAATATACGAAACTGTAATGATGCATCTTTATTGTCGGTGACGGTGAAGGAGTGTGGGTTAGCGAAGAAGGAAGACGCACATACAGGAATTCGACAGGTCGTTTTTCTCGGGCCGAAATCACCAGCCAACTGACGATATCAAATTCAAGTTGTTATTATATAGGGTGGGCCAAAATAAGGGTCCTATCTTTAAATTTGAATAACTTGAATTTGAATAACTTCCACAAAATAAAAGTTAAACTCACCAAACTTTATGTGTGTGTAGACTGACCCATCCGAGATTTTTTTAAATAAACAAAACAAATTTTAGCCGAAAAACACTTCTTAAAACTTACAAAAACTAAAGTATTGTTTTTGACACTGTTTTGAGTTTTTTAAGCAAAAATAATGTTTTCTAAATGAGGGTACGTTCCTTAGGGCTAATACGGCTCATGCTTGCTTCGGAAGGGGTCCTTTACTTATTCTAAAAAAATTTTTTTTTTAAATCAATAAATAAAAAAGTTATGAATTTTTAAAAATAGGACCCTTATTTTTGCCCACCCTGTATAACAATTTGTGACCCAAACGCCTACCGTGGGACTTCACTGTCACTGTAGCCACGCCCCGAGAGCGTTTTCTTTGGCAACGGAGCGTTTCCTTCTGTAGCTAACTTTTTGCAGGTGGTTGTAATCAACAATTATTTTATTTTTGATAATTCACCATATTTGTTTTACCAGCTTCAACCAACGTATTTTAACTTTTGTCAATCAATCATGTTATATTATTTTCTTCCGGTCAGGTGCGTGTCCATACCAAGTGGGGAGATGGATTTTCCCTACATTGAAAATGACCTTGTGTCTAATCTGCCCTCGTGGCGAAGCAAAAAGTTTTTAACTTTATTTTAATTAAAAATGCAGTCTCTTTATAAATTTTTATGGTCGGTTTTTAATGTACCTCCCCCCAAAAGGGTCACTCTGGATTGGGACAAAAATTTAAATTGTCTCAGTCTAGAAGGATTTTTTCTTCACTGACCGAGGACAGGAAAGATATTGACAAAACCAATACAGAATTCCGCCCTCGTGGGGAGACAAGTAAATAGAGACACGATCTCGTCAATGTTTTTTATTTTTTTTATTTATATATCTGTCATTTTCTTAAAATAAATACAAAAAAAAAAACAACGCAGACTAGTTTTAATTTTTTAAAAAGGTTTTACAAGAAAAAATCAGCGAAGTGTGTGCGATTTTGTTTGTTTATATTTTTTTATTTAAATTAAAGTAATTTGAAAAATAGTTAGTTTAATTTACTCACACTTTTAATTAAAAAAATTTTTGTAAATAAAACTCTTTTATTTTAATAGTAAAACTTTTTCCGGTGCTTTTGCATTATGGCAACAAAATGGCGACGAAATGGCGACAAAATGACGACAAAAATGGCGACAAAATGGCGACAAAATGGCAACAAAATGGCGACAAAATGGCAACAAAATGGCGACGAACCAAATTCCCTTCCTTATTTCTAGAAGAGTGAATCGAAAGGGGAGATAATTCGAAGTCATTTTTTTTTATGGGGACTCATAACGAAACAATCATATTCGATGTTTTCCATCACGGGAAACTGTAACACATAGAAAAGCACGAGAATTTGTCAGAAGAAACATAATAAAAACAGTATTTTTGTAATAAAATACATTAAGAAACGGTATTAAAAAGGAAATAAATTAGATTTATTTAAGTAACTTTGACATCATATAAAATATATTTAATTTAATAAAATGTCTTCAAGATTTAACGCATTGACGTCCATTTTCGGAAAATTAAGAAAACAATTAAGACACTTAAAATAATTCGAATTATCTCCCCTTTCGATTCACTCCTCTAAAAATAAGGAAGTCGCCATTTTGTTTGTCGCCATTTTGTTGCTATAATGCAGAAGCACCCTTTTTCCTTTAATAAAAATCTGTGATGAAAAAGTTTTAAAAGTGCGTATTTATTGTTTAAGATTCAACCGGAAGTAAAACTTTTAAAAATTCGTGTAGGGCACACTGAGTTTTTCGTTGTTGTTGCTCATTTTGGAGTGCTTCAAACCCATTTGATCCTTTTTTGTAAACTTTACCATTTAGGGGGTACCACCGAAACCTTCCTATATCCCCTCCCTACAAAAAGAAATTGAAATATAAAATATATTAAAATATAAAACTAATGTTATATTTATTGCTTACACACGTCCTGGGGCAGGTATTCTACTAGTATATATATATATATATATATATATATATATATATATATATATATATATATAAATGGCATTTAGCCTGACGATTCCCCCCGGGGATGAAACACGGGAGCCTCTGTGTAGCTTGATTGCCATATATATTTTCATTGCTTACTACCTAGCTCTACTTACGTATCGAGCACTGTTGAAGTAAATACTAAAAACTGACACATAAAAAATTATATCTCCTTATAATATTTTATGTGGATACATGAAGTACTAATATATATATATATATATATATATAAGAAAAAAAGATTTTATCCATACAAAATATCTAGTTCTATTGTGATGTGATGTGTGGAGTTATTGAATGATGCTTGAGTGTGTGCAATTTTGAATATGTAAATGTGAGTTAACAAACAAAAATCTGAGAAAGAATTTGAATGAGAAAACTTAGTATGGTCAAGAATTAATTATTCATGTACTTTTTTCAATTGGAAGAAGAGGATTTACTAATTAATTGACATTAACGTCATCACAAAATGTCTGTCGTAACTCTCCAAATTCTCAAGGGGAATAACTCTGACAAGTTACTTCCTTTTAATATGTGTATTTTATTTTCTGAGGTAGAAATGCTTTCTACCTAACATATTGACAACAAATTAACAACTTGTTAGGATAATCAAAAAATAAAGAGTTAGTACTGAAGTGCACGAGAGTTCAGTATTTTTTAAGAACGTTCCAAGTGAGAAGAATTATTTAGTCTGTAGACACATTTTTCCTGCTGTCGCTGTGTCACTGTGTGTGTTTAGTAGTTTGTGATAGTTTCTTGTTGGATTGGTGTGTGCCTTTGGCCAGTTGTCAAGACTTGTTTTAGTGACACACTCCTGTGCCTCAGGTAAAAGAAACCGGAAAAGTGAGTGCGAGAGAGATAAAGAAGGGGAAAGGGAAGGAATCTGATGCATTCGGTTTTTACATTAGACACGAAATATTGTAACGACATATTTTTGTTTAATATGTGGACGCATATATTTTCTGCGCTTCTGATTGGCTGAAAGAAGGTGTTGATTGAGATGCTATCCAATCAGGAATCGATATTTTGAATCAATATTTGCTGGCTGCTGATCATTGTTCAAACTCATTGAGAGCATGTGTATTATTCGGACTCAGACTGTTCTCATCTTGGAAGTAATTCTCACAATGTTTCGGCCGACGTAACCTTCGACTTTCTTCAGGTGCGTCTTGGCGGACTCGGGAATCTTTATGTCAGATTTGGTCATCTGTACTTTTGATTTAATCTACAGCAGTAGCTTGCTCTCGTTCCGTCAGCCGAAACATAAAATTATTCAGAGCATGAAATTCAATATAGTGTAAATAGACTGTGACAAATTCATTCAGCGTGACAAAATTCAAAGCCACTGCTCAGCAAATATCTACAAACATCAATTAAACAATCACCAACCCTTTGATAAAGACAAATATGTGTTTAATGTTGACCTGGGTTCAGTTGTGGATTGGGGTGTGAAATGGTTTGTTTCAGTTAATCCAGTTAAGACTCAGCTCGTGTCTTCTAATCGTAGGCGTGCCCCTTTTCTTCCTGAGATTCTCATAGATGGCTCTGCTCTTGAGAAGAAATCGACTCCGAAACTTCTTGGTCTTTCTCTCTCATCAAATCTTTCTTGGAGTTCATACATTAGATCCATTGCTCTTTCTGCCTCTCGTAAAGTCGGTCCTCTCTATCGCTCCAAACACTTTCTCACACCTGAGGCTTTTCTCTATCTCTACAGATCCACAATCAGACCACGTATGGAGCACTGTTGTCATATTTGGGCTAGTGAATGTCTGTCCCATTTGAGGGTTCTTGATAAAGTGCAGAAACGTATCTGTAATTTAGTTAGCCATCCCCTTTCTTCTTCTCTGCACCCTCTATCTATCACAGACGTGATGTTGCTAGTCTCAGTCTGTTCTATAAATACTATTATAGCATGTGTTCTTCAGAATTGTATGATCTATTCCCTGCTTCTTTTGTTCCAGCTCGTTTGACTCGTTGGTCTAGTGGTCTTCATCAATTCGCTGTTTTGATACCTCATTGTAATACAGCTTTATATCCAAGTAGCTTCTTTCCAAGAACTGCAGGCTTGTGGAACTCTCTTTCTGTTGACTGTTTTCCTCCTACAAACATAGGAGATACCTATTAGCCTTGGTCTTGAAAAGAATATTTCGCTCTTGTTAGCTCCTTACATCAAGTGGCTTCATACCTTGTTTGAAGCGATTTCCATGAAAATTAAAAAAAAAAAAATAATGTATCTGTCAGTCACACAAAAGTTAGCGAGTAAAAAACGTGCCTTTTTCTAGCTTCCGGACGAAACTATTTCAAGTGGTACAAGAAAGGAAATAGCAAGTCAGACAACCCCCACTGTCTGAAATGAATTCGGAAATAAAACAGTAGGTTTTAGGTCATCAGAAATGACCATAATAATAATTCATACATGAAAAATTAAAATGACTGACGTAATTCTATGATTTTATATGAATATTAATGTGAACACTGGCGGAGCATAATTTTTTCCCTTCATTTTTTGACGGAGGCTGTAGACTAGTTGCAAGTATAGTCAATGGCTAAATTAGTATTCCTTATTAATGATTTCATTTTCCCCCTTTCTCTCCTCCCATTCTTGTGTCAATATGTAATGGCGGTCATTTCGGAAATACCCCAAAAATGGTTACCCATTCTGTACTACATTATAAATTTTAAAGTCTAAAATATAAATGAAAATTTTTTTTTTAATCTTAATGATTGGATGTCCTCTCTTCAATTTGGATGACCGAGGCCACCACCCCCCTCAGTACACCACTGATTACACCCTAAACAAATCTATCTATCTATCTACCAATCTATCTATCTATCTACTAAAATTCGGTAGATCTTGCTTGCTTGTATGGTCCGGTGCACACTTGATGACGTCATGAAAATGGTAATGTCATTAAAAGAAGATGTCATCCATTAAAACAGATGTGGGATAACTGGGCACAGTGGATGACGTCACAAAACGATGAAATCAACTATCAAATCAGAGAGAGAGTGGGGGTGTGGGCGACGAGATCTTTTATGTAGACGACCCGTGACTCAAAGAGTCACGGGTCGTCTACTAGACAAACGTCTCGGACCCTGGGTGTTCATCGCCGCCGTCGCGTTAGATTCAGCAGCTGTTTGGAGAAGATGCGATGTGTAACACAAATGATTAAAAAATTGCCGCACATCAGCGGAGAGTGACCAGCGTTCTTGCAGGCGCTAAACTGCTTGGAGTGCAGCTGTTGTTGAGAGGGCGCGAAAAAAGAGATAATGCGGAACGCGACGGCGGAGATGAACACCATTCCAAAAGAAGACTTTCAGAGGTGTTTCCGGCAGTGGATGGATCGGTGGGTTAAGTATGTGCAAGTACAAACGGCCTACTTTGAAGGGGATTAGGGTCCCAACCCCGTCACGTATTTGAAATATTTTTTTCTGGCCTAAGGTCGGATACGTTTTAGACAGGCCTCGTATATATTTATGTACGTAAATTAATATATATATATATATATATATATATATATATATATATATATATATATATGGGAAAAAAAGAAACAATGATTCAGACAATATGTAGAAATAAAAATGGAATAAAGAATAAGCAATTCAACAACTAACAAAAATAAACTCAAAAACTCATGTTGTAAAGTTTCACCGAGATATTTCGGTCGTAGATACGGCCATTTTCGATCGGATAATAAACTTTATTTTCAAAACAGTATAAATTTGAACACTTTTCTGTTTTGAAAATAAAGTTTATTATCCGATAGAAAATGGCCGTATCTACGACCGAAATATCTCGGTGGAATTTTACAACATGAGTTTTTGAGTTTATTTTTGTTAGTTGTTGAATTGCTTATTCTTTATTCCATTTTTATTTTTACATATATATATATATATATATATATATATATATATATATAAAGATAAATGAAAGACGAGGGGTAAACATGTACGAATGACATCTCCAAAAAGAGGCATTCTAGATTGGGAGAAAAGTTGAAATTCCCTCAGTTGAGAAGGATTTCTCCTTCACTGACCGAGGACAGAAAAGATGTAGTTTCAGAGAACAGATACTACACTTTGCTTCTCGGCCCTATTTACTTGCCTCCCCACAAGGGCAGAACTAGACACACGGTCGGTTTTTAATGTGGGTAAAAATCCAGCTCTCCAAAAATGGGCCACTCTAGATTGGGACAAAATTTTAAATTGCCTCAGCCGAGAAGGATTTCTCCTTCACTGACCGAGGACAGAAATAGGTAAGTGGGGTTTCAGAACAGATACTATACTTCGCTCCTAGCCAAAAGGCCAAAACTGGGTTTAATGTCGAAACCCATTTTCGATCTGAACAATTTACGTGACTGAAATGGGAAGTAAGCCGCTTTAGCTCGGCGCGTGATTAACACAAGCACAAATAAACAATGGTAGGAGATGATGAAAGTTATATGTGTGTCACGTTATTATCCCCCCCCCCTCCTCTCGATTGAAAGAAAATAATATGATAAAGAACTTTACGAGAGAGAGAGAGAGGGGGCAGAGAGAGAGAGAGAGACAGACACACAGACAGAGAGAGAAAGAGAGAGATAGAGAGAGGGGCAGAGAGAGAGAGAGAAAGGGAGAGAGAGAGAGACAGACACACAGACAGAGAGAGAGAGACAGAAAGAGAGAGAGAGGGAGAAAGAGAGAGAGAGAGAGAGAAAGAGATAGAGAGAGAGGCAGAGAGAGAGAGAAAGGGAGAGAGAGAGACAGACACACAGACAGAGAGAGAAAGAGAGAGAGAGAGAGGGGCAGAGAGAGAGAGAGAAAGGGAGAGAGAGAGAGACAGACACACAGACAGAGAGAGAGAGACAGAAAGAGAGAGAGAGGGAGAAAGAGAGAGAGAGAGAGGGAGAAAGAGAGAGAGAGAGAGAAAGAGATAGAGAGAGAGGCAGAGAGAGAGAGAAAGGGAGAGAGAGAGACAGACACACAGACAGAGAGAGAAAGAGAGAGAGAGAGAGAGGGGCAGAGAGAGAGAGAGAAAGGGAGAGAGAGAGACAGACACACAGACAGAGAGAGAGAGACAGAAAGAGAGAGAGAGGGAGAAAGAGAGAGAGAGAGGGAGAAAGAGAGAGAGAGAGAAAGACACACAGAGAGACAGAGATAGAAAGAGAGAGAAAGAAAGAGAGAGAGAGGGAGAAAGAGAGAGAAAGAGAGAGAGGGAGGGGCGGAAGTTGAAGAAAATAGTTAAAACCTTTCTTTACTTCTGCATTTTTTTCACTCGGTCCCATTTAGCATCGACTGTGCAGTTATACGAACCTGTTGCGTTTGACAAGGTAACATGTGTTTTTTTCTTTCTTTTTTTCACTCTCGCTGGGTTGTGGTCAATGGTCATCATAGTAATATATTACGGTAATCATCACTATTACCTACATAAATCACCCCCACCCCACCCAAATGAGATTCTACTTTTTTTAGGCGATTACGTGTGAACATCCTGAAAAACTTGTTGAACTCAGGCTTAAGGTTATTGGTAAAAAAAAAGTTGGTTAATGCCCTAAAAGTTTAGAATGACTCAGAAATGAGGGAGCATTTTATGTTAAATTTATATACGAAACTCTGAATTCTAAAATGATTGATTTGTATGTGTGTGTGGGGGGGGGGTGGGGGGTGTATGTGTGTGTGTGTGTTTTCCGTTAAGTTTTTCGGGGTGTGTTTAAACATCCCGAAAAACTTAACGGAAAACACATCGCCTAATCGCCTAAAAAAAGTAGAATCTCATTGGGGGGGGGGGGGGTCAGCAGAAAGTGTTAATCTGCAAACTTACCGTTTTTTTTTTTTCATCAAATGATTTTTTTTTAAAATAAGATTTTGAAAATATAATTTTATCATAACGTATCGTGCAGTCATGAAATAATTAATTGAAGAAAATTCGGTGATTCTTTACTTTCATGACGACATGTTAGGCCTCTCTTAAAAATAAAATAGCTAAAGAAATGTAAAAATTTTTTACTGATGCGTCGTATTTTTTGTCAATTGTTTTTATGTATTTATTTGTTTTCTCGTATTATTTTTTATTTTTTATCAGTCACGCGGATTTAAAAAATTTAGTTTTTATTGTTATTTTTGTTTATTTGTTTCGACGTGGTTTGTTGTAGCCTTCGTTATCTGTGGGGAGGGGGGGGTCTACGAAATCCAAGTCCCTATTTACTTGCCTCCCCACGGGGGCAGAGTTGGCTACAAGGTCGGTTTTTAATGGTGGAAAATCCAGCTCCTCCGCAAAAAAGGGTACTCTGGATTGGAATAAAAATACAAAATGACCCAGTCTAGAAGGATCTCTTCTTCACTGACCGAGTACAGAACTGATGAAATGTGGTGGTATCAGGGCAGCAACAGTTAGAAACAGCATTTTTCAATTTTGGGAAACGGATATATCTGTTTTTTAAAACAAACAACAACAAAACAACGACAACAACAACAAAAAAAGAACTAGAAAATAATAGTTACAATCATAAATAAAAAGCAACAATTTACAAAATAAAAAATAAAAAATAAAAAATAATATAATGCACCAAGGTAAACATATCAGTTAAAAAAAATGTTTTTACGTTTTCTAGTTTTTTCGTTTTCCGTTTTACGAACCCGAGTTTAATTTTGCATGGTCGCCTATCGGCTGTTGACATAAATTGTTACCGGATTTTACGAAGCATATATTGGAGGAGCAGACCTATATTAGTACCAAAATAACCCCAGTCGAGAAGGATTTCCGCGCTCATTAAAATGTTTTTTTGTTTTTTTCATATAAGCCAAGGTTCGCCTTGACATCATTCTGACCACCTACTAAGGTGTGTCTTTCTGTCTTGCAGGTCCTTATTTGTCGGCGAAATGAGGTATGGCTCGCTTCAGGCCTATAAGGTGCACACTCCCAGGCGTTACCCTCTTATTCGGGAGGGGGTGTATTATCGATCGTCTGAGTCGCCCCTACCGTGGAGTGCCGACGAGTTTGTCCTCGACTATTTTTTGTTGAGGACAAGAGTAGAGCCGCTCCCTCGGAAGTGGGGTGGTGGTGGTGGTAGGGCTAGCGCTCCCCACTTTACGACCTTGTGCAACATCTTGCTGCTACGGGAGACACGTAAATAAGAGAAAAGGGCACATGTTCGTCTTTGTCCACTGTCCGTTTTTCACAACTTTTTACTGACCAGTTTTTTTTTTCTTTTTTCGGTGTACACTTACCTATTAGGCTGCTAGAGAATTCCGGGGTTTTTGGAAAAAAAATTCAAATATTTTACATTTTAGAAGGGGGATCAGTTTACAATGTAAATTCAACGTAGACTGATCCCCCTCTTTTTGACCATCTCAATTAAAAAAAAATCTTTTTCTGTGTACAATTACCTATTATGTCGATAGAGAATTCCGGGGTTTTGGAAATAAATTTTTAAAAATTGAGATTTTAAGACGGGGGATCAGTTTTCAATGTAAATTCAACGTAGACTGATCTCCCTCTTTTTGACCATCTCAAATTTTTTAAATTATTCTTCTGCTTACAATTACCTATCATGTCGCGAGAGAATTCCGGGGTTTTTGGAAAGAAATTTTTAAAAATTGAGATTTTAAGACGTAAAAAGTTGTGAAAAACGGACTATGGTAAAAGACGAACAAGACTGATCCCCCGTCTTAAAATCTCAATTTTAATTTCAATGGTCAAAAAGAGGGATATCAGTCTACGTTGAATTTACAAAAAATTACAAAAATTAATTGTCCGTTGAGAGTGGGAGAACAAAAAAAAAAACATTAAAAAAAAAAAAAGAAGGTTAATAAGGTACAACCGCCCACTGTTTTCCGGTTTTGTTCAGAACCGAAAACAAGCAGGCCAATCTCGAAATGGGAGTGGGATTTAAGTGGGAGAAAAAAGAAAAAGAGTATACGTTAACATTAGACCTAGGTACTGTTGCTTATTGACCGAACAAATAACGTGAATTATTATTTTTGTTTTCTTTCTTTATCAACCATTCAAGTCTAGTGTTTGTCGGGTTCATAAAATAAATTTGCAACGGCAACACACACTGCCTTAAAAAAGACTTGTATTGTCTTGTCCTTCGGGGCTTGATTTACGCCGGTCTATGGGATTGTCCTGTGCAGTTCTAGGAGGTCCACCCTCCCAGGCTTTGCCTCCCCTCTTTGGGGAGGAGTAAGTTAATTGCTTACTGCTTGAGGCGCCCCTACCGGGGAATGCCGACGGGGCTGCCCAGGCAATTTTTAATGGTCAGAGTGCTCACCTCTCGAGCGCTGGCTTTTCAACCCCCACTTTCCGACCCGACCTTGGGTCACATCTTACTTGTGGGAGTAGGATAAAACTGGCCTTGTGCCTAACTCCTGGAGAGGAGTAAATAATACTGACTTAAAAAAGAAAAAAAAATGACAGTCTCTACATTAAAAAAAACTATCTGTATTTCCCCGGCGTTGCCTGGATGGAGACCTTCGCTTTTTGGCTTGAAGCAAAGTGTAGTATCTGTTTTCACATTACGCTTCATCTTTTCTGACCTCGGTCACTATTCTTCTCGGCCTTTTGTATAATTTGTGTCTACTTGTAGCCCCGACCCCCAACCGATAAATACATACACTTTTTGCAAGCCTTAGTTTTTGTTGTTTTTCTTTCAGTAGTTTTGTTGCCATTTAGGATTTTATTGTTATGTTTTTTTAAAATTATTTTTTCTAAGTTTTCTCCACAGCTATAGCTTAATTTAAGGGTATTTTTATGAAAAATGTTATGTAGTATATTATTAGGAGGAAGGTGTAGGTTAATTAAATCTAGGAATCTTTTACCGAGTTTGGTCTTTTTTATTAAAAAATAAGTTGTAAAAAATGACACGAATCTGTCCTCTGTGATAATGATGTGGTATTGAACTACATAAAAATGCTGAATATATATATATAATGGTTTCGTCTGGAGGCTAGAAAAGGGCACGTTTTTTACTCACTAACTTTTGTGTGACGGGACGGATATATTATTTTGATTTATATAAAACTATACAAATAAATACACATTGTTCTTTATTATAGAGTGGGCAGATGTACAGCCCTTGCATGTATGTATTTTTTGTTTTCTTAAAAAGAACAAAACAATTTTTATTTCAGTTTTTTTAGCCATGGATCAGAAATTCAAAGCGATGACTCTTCAATATGACCCGATCGTTGAAGAACTGGTTAATTTATCCAACGAAGTCGGCGATGAAAAACTGAAGAAACGTGTGGAAGCTATAATAGACCTCCGTTACCAACGAGACGCGTACGGGACAGAATTCAACAGCCCAGCATCCTCTGCCTTGCAAGAGCTTCTCTGCGCGACGATGACCGAAAACTGGGATTCGCTGCTGCAGAAGAATGAAATCACCGCTCGATGTTCTGCCGTTATGGTATCTGGATTATGGGCAGGTGAGTATTGATTTACTCCTCTCCAGGAGTTAGGCACAAGGACAGTTTTTACCTTACTCCCACAAGTAAGATGTGACCCAAGGTCGGGTCGGGAAAGTGGGGTTTGAAAAGCCAACGCTCGAGAGGTGAGCACTCTGACCATTAAAAATTGCCTGGGCAGCCCCGTCGGCATTCCCCGGTAGGGGCGCCTCAGGTAGTAAGCAATAAACTTACTCCTCCCCAAAGAGGGGAGGCGAAGCCTGGGAGGGTGGACCTCCTAGAACTGCACAGGACAGACCCATAGACCGGCGTCATCAAACCCCGAAGGCCAAGACGATACCGGTCTATGGGGTGTAGTATTCATCGGAACAGATACTACACTTTGATCTTAGCCAAAAGGCCAAATTCACCTTTGGTTGTGTTTGCCTGTTTTATGGCATATCAACCCTTCGGGGGAGGGGGTCATTTAACCTGTTGTTAAGATCCTTTTAATTACATAGCTTTATATATCCAATATGTTAAATGAATAAATGCGAAAGTTTGACCGATTTCTTGCACTAACAACAAAATCAAAATGTCCTATTTCGTGGATTCAGACCAGGTGAACTTTGGTTTAATATATTCTTTGATTCATTAAATGACCGAGATAAGTAGTTAGGGGAAACTGTTAGGTCGAACAGAATATTTTGTTTTCGAGATGGAGTGGAAGTGAAAGCTATTGAAACAGTTAAATTTCCTGACATTATATTAAAGCTGACATCGTCAAAAATAATTTACCCCTGTTATTAAGTCATAAATCAATGAAAACGGCAGGAATACTACTAAATTTTTAAAACGACAGCTGTCGCATTTTTGGCAGATATATTAAATTGTAAATCACGACTTTTGGACGTTATAGTCTTCCACTAAGTAATATGCTTTTGGAGGTTAAAAATGCACCAAGCGTAGTGTTAAATTGTGAGACTTTAAGAGGATGTTCTAGAGTGGAAAAAAGTAGAAAGGCTGAGAAACTACAGTTTGCCGTTTGCTCATGCATCTAAAGAGAAATTAATAGATTTGGTTAAAGGCAGTAAGGCATTTCATGATAAGGAATTTCTGAATCAGATCAAAGATGTTTGTGATTCTTGTTTGCCAAAATTTAAAGAAAACACCTTCTCCTCGACCAGTTGTAGGATTGGCTCTTGGTAACAGGTTTAATAACACTGTATGTTTAAATTTAAAAGAACATCGACAAAACCAATGCTGGATTCTGCACCTAATTGATACATCCACTAGGTACTGTGCTGCCATATTTATTATGATTAATAAAGAAAGTAAAGAAATTATTCACAACATATTTTTAATGTCTATATCTTATTTTGGAGCACCCATTCAGCAATGGTACTGTGGAACGTCACAATCTAATAATTGTTGAAGCAATGGAAAAAACATTAGATGATGAAAAATGTGAACCAGAAATAGCTTTGGCTTGGGATGTTTGTGCCAAAAATGCACTTCAGAATCATTCTAGATATTGTCCAAATGAGCTTGTATTTGGGTCAAATATTAACACCCCCTCAGTTTTGAATGATCGGTTCCTGTGATATAGTTAGAATAAATTTAAATGTTCTACATGCAGCGGGGAAAAAAGCTTCATGGAAGTCGAATCAAACGAAAGAATTCGGACAGCTTTGAGATCCAATGTAAGGACTTATGCAGATGAAAGATTTGTGACAGGTGACCGTGTCTACTATAGAAGACAAAACTACAAAAGATGGCGTGGTCCTGCTAAAGTTTTGGGTAAAGAAGGTCAATGTGTATGTGATCAGACATGGAGGAGCATTTTGCAGGATGCATCCATGTCACTTGATTAAGGTAGACAAGGAATTGCAAAGTCTAAAGAATGAAGAAAATACAAATTCTTCAAATGAGATGAATGAAGTCTTGGAGGAGGAAGATGAAGAACAATATAATAACAATTCTAATAGCAATAGAAAGGAAGTGAAAGGGTTAGGGTTAGGGTTAAGTAGAAACGAAGTTGTGGAATATAAATTGAAAGGAAGTGAAAGGGTTAGGGTTAGGGTTAAGTAGAAACGAAATTGTGGAATATAAATTGAAAGGAAGTGAAAGGGTTAGGGTTAGGGTTAAGTAGAAACGAAGTTGTGGAATATAAATTGAAAGGAAGTGAAAGGGTTATGGTTAGGGTTAAGTAGAAACGAAATTGTGGAATATAAATTGAAAGGAAGTGATGAGTGGAAAAAAGGAATGGTTATGAGCACACAACTGAGATCAACAGCAAAATATAGCGATTGGCTAAATATAAAACCAGAAGTAGCAAATGAAAATCCTTTTTGTATCAATTGGGATCATGTTGATCAGTGGAGAGAACTTCCTCAAGTAACAGAGGGAATAATTTATCAGGAACTTTTGGGGTAATGGAATCGGTATCAGAATCGGAAAAAATTGATGCCTATTTTCGATGCCAAAAACGATTCTTTTAATTGTTTTCTTTTTTTTTTTTAATTTAATTTTATATTGCGGGTACTGACGATAAGATGATAAATATTATTTGTTGATTTTGAACTACCAGCAAAACTAAAATCTATAGATCCCCCCCCCCCCCTACAAGTGTATTTTTAAAGTTTACGAAAATATATGATTATATTACATTGGTTTTTACGGTAATCCGAAAATTAAAAAAAAAAAAAGAAACAACTCTATAGGTAAATATTTAGAGATTTTAAAAGAATCGGAATCGGAATTGATAATTGTATCGGAATCGGGAAAAATATTGGAATCGTCCCATCACTACTGCCCACTGTTTTCCGGTTTATTCAGAACCGAAAACAACACTTTGCATCGATCAAAAAAAAAACCCCGATGCAAGTCAGGCGTAGGCTGGAGTTTATTTGTACCGAACATGGTTGGATTGCAGAAAGGATTATGAACTTTATTAACGATTCAATTGCGTGGACTTTTTGTGGTGAGGGGGGGGGGGGTTCATCACCAATCAGAGGACTATTATCTCACTTAACCTGAAAAATGAGCCTGATACCCCCCACCCCACCCCACCCCACCCCACCCTAAAAAAAAAAAATAGGGCCGTGTTAGAACTTGTCAAAACGTACAAGGATGACATAAAAGATCCCATTCAGATTCTAGATTGATCGAATGAGAGTCTTCGTTTTTTTTTTATCAATCATGACATAATTTTTCAGAGATAAAACTTCTGGTTACGTAAATCTGATAGCGCAAAGTTTAATTGATAAGTTTTTTTATCTGGTGGGGATTGTAATTATCTCTTTTGAATCATTTTGGCCAAGATTTGAGCACACAATTAACCATATGGCTTGTATATTAGTGCGAACACTGGGGAAGCATAACTTTTATCCGTAATTTTTGGCCGAGAGTGTACACTCGTATGATATATTGCGCGCATATATATTTTCAACATTTACTTCAACAGTGCTCAATACACGAGTAAATCTTAGTCGAGTAATAAGCCTGATGATTTCCTCTGGGAATGAAATATAAACATTTCTGTGTAGCTTACTTGCCACAAGTACACTTTTGTACTATATATATATATATATATATAACAATACATGAAATACATTAAATAGTTAGGTGATAAAAACGTACATATTTCTAGGCAAGGCGTCATGGTCCAGAGGTAACGCACCAGGCTATAGACATCAATATCGAAGGTTCGAACCTTATCTAAGTTAGCCATGCTGATGACGGCTGTGAGCCAGAAACACTTGTCCATGGATTACTTTTATGTATGTATAAAATTAATGAAAATATATATATTAACGAATGTTTTTTATATATTCATCAACGTTTCGTCTTTATTTGTAAGACTTCCTCAGGATGATAATATGAAGAAAAATGTCATGCAAGTACGTGAAAATATTGGGTTGACATGATGGGTTGATGGGAAGAAGTAGTAGCCACTGCTGGGGGCAGTAGGACCCGGGTCCGGGCTTAGTGAAGTCAGTAGCATGAAATTAAATAATTTCTTAATATTATCATCCTGAAGAAGTCTTAAAAATAAAGACGAAACGTTGATGAATATAAAAAAAAACACATCCTTTTTGGTTTTTCCTTTTTCATTTCCCATATATATATATATATATATATATATATATATATATATATATATATATATAAATATATATATATAAATATTTGTTATTGTTTATTATCTATGTACGTATACGTTTCGTCCTTTTTTAATCTGGACTCATCAGCATAGAGATATGACTATTCACTACCGGTCACGCGATTCGAAACCCTGGATTACAAGTATTTTTCAACCCAAATCCAATGTCGCTAACCACGCGGCCAATTATGAATAGCCTATAAACAATGATAATTTTAACGCTTTTTAAAGCGGCTTGACGTCCAGGCATTCTACTTCTATTAGGGAAGGAACAATGCATTATAAAGCAAGTGACGTCATGCTGTGTTAGTACTACCATTACAGTGCTCTACTTTTTTACGAGGAGCGACAAATATATATGTATATATATATATATATATAAAATATTTGTTATTGTTTATTATCTATGTACGTATACGTTTCGTCCCTTTTCAATCGAGACTCATCAGCATAGAGATATGACTATTTACTAATGGTCGTACGATTCGAAACCCTGGATTACAAGTATTTTTCAACTTAAATCCCACGTCGTTAACCGCGCGACCAATATTTGAATAGCCGATAAACAATGATAATTTAACACATTTAAAAGCGGCATGTATCTCATATAGAGATTAAGTGTTAACCCCAGGAAGGAGCCCCTTGATTTCTGAGAACTTCGACTATATATATATATATACGTTGGATTTAAGTTGAAAAATACTTGTAATCCAGGGTTTCGAATCATACGACCGGTAGTGAATAGTCATATCTCTATGCTGATGAGTCTCGATTGAAAAGGGACGAAACGTATACGTCCATAGATAATAAACAATAACAAATATTTTTATATATATATATATATATATATATATGAGGATTGCTTCTTGATTTCTGAGAACTTCGACTTAATCTCTATATGAGATACATAGATATTTGAATATTCTATTAAAGTTCTCTTTTATTTCTCAAACGTTGAGTAAAAAAGTTAAGAACATTAATTTTCCTCTTGACCAGTTGACTATGTTATATTGTATCTTTCTTGTGGTCTCTTGGTCTTACCGGATTCCAGGACAAGAATTCATCTGGTCTGGTGGAGTATCCAACTATGTGGTGTTACTTGAGGTAACATCACTTGGAGAAGGTGCACTATTCCTCGTATGAGAAAGTGTATAGCCGTGTCAAAGGGATCTTATTTGGGCTTTGAATACTATGTTATTTTGAATATTTGGTCAGGGTTTACTTGTTGGGTGAAGTATCCTCATGTTAGAGCTAAAAAAAATTACCACTTCAAGGTCAAAAACTAATCAACGATAAATGTTATGTGGATAGATTCCAACACAGAAATCTGCAATTCTTCCCCCTTTGTCAGAAATATTGCTCATGGAATGTGAGGACTAAAGGACAAAATAAGTGAAGCGAGAGTTACGAGGCTGCCGAAAGTAAACCCAAAGTTAGTCACTTTCTACTCTTCCTTTGTTCGTGTAAATAAAATAAATTCTCTATTTAGGTTTGTATGCATCATTTATATTGGCGAAATGTGTTTGTTGCTGTTGCTGTGTGTATCTATCTGTTCGCCACATCGTGCCAAGCATCAGCAGTATCTGACTTGAAGTATTACCTTTTTTTTTTTGTAAACAAGACAGCATCGTTTTGTTTTTTTTCCAAGTGAGTTTAATTATAAAAGTTGTAGGTAAGTATTTAACAGATGGGTTAGGTTAAGGGTTAGGGTAAGGGTAGGGTTAAGGTTAGGGTTATATGAATAAAACAAGAACAGACGCATTCTTCATATTTAGTGACGAAAATGCAGTTTCATTCTTCAACCTTTTCTATTGACGAACTAGCAGTCTTCGTCTGCTTGCTATCACTTCGTAATTTAATTCCTAATCATTACTTGAAATCTTTGAAACGAAAAAGAAGACAAAACTCCCCCTTCCCCTCTCTCTCTTTCTCTTTCTTTTTCTCTCTTTTTCTCTTTCTATGAGACAAAACTCCCCCTTCCCCTCTCTCTCTTTCTCTCTCTCTTTTTCTCTCTTTTTCTCTTTCTATGAGACAAAACTCCCCCTTCCCCTCTCTCTCTTTCTCTCTCTCTTTCTTTTTCTCTCTTTTTCTCTTTCTATGAGACAAAACTCCCCCTTCCCCTCTCTTTCTTTCTCTCTCTCTTTCTCTTTCTTTTTCTCTCTTTTTCTCTTTCTATGAGACAAAACTCCCTCTTCCCCCCTCTCTCTCTCTTTCTCTATCGATAAGAAAAAGATGACAAAACTAATCGATAAGAAAAGTAGATAAAACTTTCCTTCTCTCTTTCTCCTCCTTCGTTCTACTTTAATAATAATAATAATAATAATAATAATAACAATGGTAAGCGGCTATTGCGATAATGCAATGCAAAGTCATTTAAAAAGGTTATCGAAAGAGGTGGAGAGTACTTATTGTCACTCAGACTCCAGGAAACACCACCGGTTATTATCAGTAAGTAATCTCTGATAATAACCTGTGTGAGAACTCCAAGTGAGTAACAATAATAATAAGAGAATAGTTTTGTATCTATATTAAAAGTGAAAAAAATCCTTTCCTTTCTTGTTTCGTATTATCAGATATCATTGAGATTAAGCCTCTCCTTCTTTGCTCATAAAATTGAAATTTGTATACGTGATTATTGAAGCAAGCCGGACACACGTACATTCACTTTTATTCTATAGATAAGTTACCACTTATCAAGGATAAAAACCACTTGAGGATAAGGGTTAATAAGATGAACAGATTGTTGATTGAATGATGAAGAATATTATGAGAGGATTGAAAATAATGAATGGAATAGATGAAATTTGATGACTTACGAGGACGGTTTACGACAAGTTTGTATTGACATAAGATTTGAAGATGACCATGTTGCAGTCTGAGATAAGTGAATGCTGTTTCAAATATAAGCGTGACAGACTGACTGACTGGACAGGGTCTCTTGTAGAGATAATTGGACACATCTCAAAGCCACCATCTACCCATGCATGGAGTATTGTTGCCACATCTGGGCTGGTGCACCAACCACCAGTCTCTCCCTCTTAGACAAGGTCCATAAAAGAGTCGCTAATCTAATAGTTCCCTCACTATCCACCAAGCTCCAGCCCCTGTCCCATCGCTGCAATCTTGCATCCTTGTGCTTGTTTTACAAATACTTCAATAGAATGTGCTCCGATGAACTTGCTGCTCTGGTGCCCCCTCGACGTAAATACACATGACAAACCCGACAATCAGCTAAATCCCATCCATTCACTGTGGAGGTCCCCAGATGCCTGAGAGCTTACTACTCCAATAGCTTTTTTTTCTCGTGCTACCGGTCTTTGGAACTCCCCCCCTGCTCACTGTTTCCTCGACCATACTGACATGCAGAAATTAAAAACTAATGTGAACTAGCATCTTGCTGCACAGCTCTCAAATTAGGATGACCCCTTCAAGAAAAAAACTTTCACCCTAATTCTCAGTAGCCCCTTACGTCTACAGTGACAACTTTCCTTGTTTTGGGTGAACTATGTTTAAAAAAATAATAAATAAAAGAAAAGAAGTCCCATTTAATATGCGCGTTTTGTGGTGAATCTTCTGTTTGAAACCAAAATGCGATGCGCAGCGCTTCTTGTAGGAATGCGCAGATGCATCTAAAATATGGCTCTTCTTTTGTCACCAGGCAAACAATTTGGAAAACTCTTTTCAAAAGAATGGCCCAAATAATATATCTTAAACAACCTAGAAGAAGCAAAACGGCATACCGAAATCTAAAAATCAAACAAAATCACTCACATATTATGAATAGTTAAATCCCACACTCTAAAAACACCTTCACAAAAAAGAAACATTGTAAATATTGTCTGATTCCTAAAAACAACACAAAACGAACTGTTTAACCTGAGATGACTTTATAATGGTTGAAATGTCAATTAACATGCATAGAAATGTTAATTATCTTATAACCAAGCAAACAGTTTACAAAATTCTCTTCAAAAGAATGGCCCAAATAATATATTAAACAACCTAAAAGAAGCAAAACAACATACCGAAATCTAAAAATCAAACAAAATCATTCACATATTATGAATAGTTAAATGCTACACTCTAAAAACACCTTCACAAAAAGAAACGGTTTGACCTGGGATGACCTTTTAATGCTTGAAATGTCATTAAACATCAACAGACAAACAAACTTGTTACGTTTTGATGTTTATACGTTTCGGTTCAATTACAACTCAGAAAAATGAAGGAAGTACGAAGTAGAGCCGTTAACAGATTTATTTAACAAAACACACTGATTAAATTAGAATGTAGAAAAACCGCTGAACGTGAGATGCTTGTTTGATTGTGAGACCGTTCTGTTTACTTTTCACTGTTCGGCAGACGACTTCTTTAACCCCAGGAGCGATAACTCTTACTTTTTGATTCAAAGGAAATAACTCGATTTTGTTTTGTTAGGTTGCCCTAACCCAAAACTATGTTCCAAATTAACTTGAATCTTTTATTTTTGACAGGCCAAATCCTGAAGATGCTTGTGAGCATGCAGAATGCTCGTCGCGTTCTTGAAGTCGGAATGTTTACCGGTTATGGTGCACTCGCCATGGCGGAGGCTCTGCCCAAAGATGGTGAGTTGGTTACTTGCGACGTGCAGCCCTACTTGGAGAAAATGGCGCGGAAACACTTCGACAAAAGTCCGCACGGAAAGAAGATCACGATCAAGATTGGTGAGTATAAGAACGTGCTAAGATTACTTAGGAAGTGTAAGAAGGTATTAAGATTGGTGAGTATAAGTATATATATATATATATATATATATATGTATATATAGATATATATATATTTTATGGAAATCGCTCCAGACAAGGCATAAAGCCACTTGATCTAAGGAGCTAACTAAAACGAAATATGATTATCGCAAAGACAGGAGATATTGACTTTAATAAAGACCAAGGCAGTAGATAGGAGGAAAACAGTCAGCAGGAAGAGAGTTCCACAAGCCTTCATTTCTTGGAAAGAAGCTACTGGAATAGGAAGCTGTATTACAATGAGGTATCTAAACAACAAATTTCTCTCTCTTTCTCTTTCTCTCTCTCTTTCTTTCTCTCTTTCTTTCTCTCTTTCTTTCCCTTTTTCTCTTTCTCTCTGTTTCTCCTTTTCTCTCTCTCTTCTTTCTTTCTTACTCTTTCTCTCTTGCCCCCTCTCCCTTTTTCTCTCTCTCTCTCTCTTTATTTCTCTCTGTATATCTCTCTTTTTCTCTATATCTTCTTTTCTTTCTTTCTTTCTTTCTCTCTGTCTCTCTTTCTCTCCCTTTCTCTCTTCCCCCCCTCTCTCTTTCTTCTTTTCTCTCTTTCTCTTCTCTTTCTCTCTTGCCATCTCTTGCCCTCTCTCTCTTTCTATTTCACTCTGTATCTCTCTTTCTCTCTCTTTCTCTCTTTCCATCTAGAAGTAGAGAGTGTGAGCCACCTGACATCCAGTTGTAAGGTTCTGTTGGGGGACAGCTACTATACAATGCGACACAATGGAGTGTGTAAATATCTTCACTGGACCATTTGTAAAAAGTTGAATATCCAGTGTAGCAAAAAGTCATGGGAAAGAACAGTTAGAAATAAGTCATACATTATTACCCCCCTTTAATTTCTTCCCAATTTCATGTCACACACACACACACACACACACACACACACACACACACACACATATACACCATCCACTATGACTATGCAATCCTACAGCTACATATCTAGAAAACGGAGCTGTTAAACCTGACATAGTGATATGGGACAAAAGGAAGAAAGTAGCAACCCTAGTTCAAGTCAGTGTCCCTAATGATGCTAGCTTAAACAGAACTGAGAGAGAGAGAAGATAACTAAATACCAAGGTTTTATGTACGACATAAAAAGAAACTGAAATCTTAAGAAGATCTCAATCATTCCAGTAAGTGGAGGTCCCCAGATGCCGGAGAGCTTTCTACTCAAATAGCTTCTTTCCTCGTGCTGCTGGCCTCTGGAACTCCCTCCCTGCCCCCTGTTTCCCCGACAGTACTGACATGCAGAAATTTAAAATTAATGTAAACAGACAACTCAGTTTAGGTTGACCCCCCCCCCCAAACCTTCTCCCCTTTTCTTTCTTCTCAGTAGCCCCTTACGTCTACAGTGGCGGCCTGCCTTGTTTGGGGTGAACTACGTTAAAAAAAAAAATCATAGGAGCAACCGAGCTCACGAAAGAGAATTTCCAAAAACTTGCTGGCAAATATACCCGGTGAACCAAGTGCAAGAGAGATCCAAATAATTGCGCTTATTACAGAGTAGAGGATTTATTTCCAAATTCATTTCAGACGGCGGGGTAAGTCTAGGGTGGTTGTCTGACTTGCTATTTGCTTTCTTGCTTCCTCTCACTATTTGAAATGGTTTCGTCTGAGGGCCAGAAAAAGAGACAGGTTCTACTCGCTCACGTTTGCGTGACAGAATGAAAATACATATATTTATTTATGTATATAGACAAGTAAAAGATGAGAATAAAGATTGTCAGAATACAATATCTATTACGTCCTCAGTCGCTCAAAACAAGGTGTTTCAAATAAAAGAAATTTATTTTCCGTTCCTTAAGCCATGACTTTTCAAAGAATGAAATCTTATCGTCAGCGGAATACAAACAGATAAGCTGGTAAGGGAAATTACCAAAAGTCATAATTTGAAAAGAAATAAAGATAATATCAGAGAAGAGAAGAGGTTGAAAATATATGAAAAAGTTCACCATCGAAGGCGTTTTGAAAATTGTAGCAGCAGGTTTGAAAGCGGTAAATCCAGGAAAAGGTTGGCATCAAAAATTGTAAAGACCCAAGTAATCCGGTTGGAAGAGGTTGCAATGTAAAGGTTTAGCATCAATTCTTTCATGATAGGTTCTACTTTAAAGGTATACATTATATACTTGTTTTTCTGTTATTTATTTATGTATATGTAAATATACAAATCAATATTTTCAAACATATCTCTTAACGACGCTTTCAATGCTCATAGTATTCTAACCCATGCTTTCCTGAGCATCAACTACTTGCACCGGACATATATATAAAAAAAAAAACACTCCAATAACATCGGAGGGAATCGTTAATCTTCGGCATTGCCGTTGACTTCCACCATAAAGAAAAAAAAAAGAAGAAAAAAAAGAAAAAAAAAGAAAAAAAAGAAGAAAAAAATATATACTGTCTTTTTCCATGATTATGGTTTGTTAAACGGAAAATTCGGATTTTTAAAATATATAAACAAAAAGGATTAATAAATTTCATTTATTGATATAAATTCACGCATCTGTTGACTGGTTTCTTAAAATTTTCAAATAAATCTCTTAACGACGCTTTAAATGCTGTAGTGACACTGATATTATATATATAGATATATATATATATATATATATATATATATATATATATATTTGCTATAAATATATTTTAAAAAATATTAAAGTGTTTTTCACCTACAGATGACGGCTGTTTCAGGCTCTCTTATCCTCATCAGTCTAAGAGTGGCGGTTGCAGGCGGTCGCATGGGCTCGAATGCAGTTCGTATATTCAGGCTAGAATCATGAGACAAACGCTCAGAAACACACGACCGCGAGAAATCGACACAGATAGTAATTGAAATTAAGGTACACTTAACCGGGAGGCGGGGAAGTGTCTTGTCGTCCACAGTGTTCAACGCTCGAGCAGAACTTGTTTATCGAAGAAATGACATCAAATTTTTCAATTTCAAACAGGGCTCTACTTTTAAGACTATTACATCTTTAAGGGGGCTTTAACTATAAATGTATATTTTTGAAATATTAAAGTGTTTTTCACCTACAGACGACGTCGTCTCGGGTTCTCTCACCCTCATCAGTGTAGGAGTGGCAGTTGCAGGCGGTCGCATGGGCTCGAACGCCGTGCATAGATTCAGTCTAGAATCACGAGACATCAGTGAGAGAGTGGCGGTTATTATATAGTATGCGTATATATTTTGGGTGCAAGTAAATGTTTCTATTTCTTTAATCCAGCCCCTGCATTGGAAACAATGGCCGAATTGGCAAAAGAAGGCAAACAATTCGATTTGGTGTTTGTTGACGCTGACAAAGCTGGTTACATCGGATATTTCAAGGTAATTTTAGTCGACTTTAAAAAAAACAAACAAACATATATCTATTTATGGCCATTTTGACTGTGACTGTCTGACTGTATCTTTGCTTGTGTCTGCCTTCATCTCTGCCTAAATTTTTTCGCCTTTATCAAAGCCTGTCTTGGTCTGAGCTCATCAGCCTGCCTCTCTTTGTCCGAGCCTGCTTAACTGTCTCACTTTGTCCGTGCTTTCTTACCTATCCCTCCTGATTGTCTCTCTTTGTCTGATCCCACTGGCTTCTCTGTCCGAGCTCTCCTGATTATCTCTCTTTGTCTGATCCCACTGGCTTCTCTGTCCGAGCTCTCCTGATTGTCTCTCTTTGTCTGATCCCACTGGCTTCTCTGTCCGAGCTCTCCTGATTGTCTCTCTTTGTCTGATCCCACTGGCTTCTCTGTCCGAGCTCTCCTGATTGTCTCTCTTTGTCTGATCCCACTGGCTTCTCTGTCCGAGCTCTCCTGATTATCTCTCTTTGTCTGATCCCACTGGCTTCTCTGTCCGAGCTCTCCTGATTGTCTCTCTTTGTCTGATCCCACTGGCTTCTCTGTCCGAGCTCTCCTGATTTTCTCTCTTTGTCTGATCCCACTGGCTTCTCTGTCCGAGCTCTCCTGATTATCTCTCTTTGTCTGATCCCACTGGCTTCTCTGTCCGAGCTCTCCTGATTGTCTCTCTTTGTCTGATCCCACTGGCTTCTCTGTCCGAGCTCTCCTGATTGTCTCTCTTTGTCTGATCCCACTGGCTTCTCTGTCCGAGCTCTCCTGATTGTCTCTCTTTGTCTGATCCCACTGGCTTCTCTGTCCGCGGTCTCCTAATTGTCTCTCTTTGTCTGATCCCACTGGCTTCTCTGTCCGAGCTCTCCTGATTGTCTCTCTTTGTCTGATCCCACTGGCTTCTCTGTCCGAGCTCTCCTGATTGTCTCTCTTTGTCTGATCCCACTGGCTTCTCTGTCCGAGCTCTCCTGATTATCTCTCTTTGTCTGATCCCACTGGCTTCTCTGTCCGAGCTCTCCTGATTGTCTCTCTTTGTCTGATCCCACTGGCTTCTCTGTCCGAGCTCTCCTGATTTTCTCTCTTTGTCTGATCCCACTGGCTTCTCTGTCCGAGCTCTCCTGATTATCTCTCTTTGTCTGATCCCACTGGCTTCTCTGTCCGAGCTCTCCTGATTGTCTCTCTTTGTCTGATCCCACTGGCTTCTCTGTCCGAGCTCTCCTGATTGTCTCTCTTTGTCTGATCCCACTGGCTTCTCTGTCCGAGCTCTCCTGATTGTCTCTCTTTGTCTGATCCCACTGGCTTCTCTGTCCGCGGTCTCCTAATTGTCTCTCTTTGTCTGATCCCACTGGCTTCTCTGTCCGAGCTCTCCTGATTGTCTCTCTTTGTCTGATCCCACTGGCTTCTCTGTCCGAGCTCTCCTGATTATCACTCTTTATTCAAGCCCTCCTGCTTCTCACTCTTTGCTCAAATCTTGTATTTATTTCTCTCTTTGTCCGCGCCATTCTGCCTATCTATTCTTGGTGTGTTTCTGCCACTCATCAATTAAAACATGTGCTACATGTGCTCGAAAGTGTCTATTTAAATACAACCTCACACTCCACTGATTGCCTTCAGCAGAGTTTGAGAAATCGACAATTTACATTTTCTTTTTAGTATAGAAACGCGTGCACACAATGCATGGCCACAGACGATGAAAAAGACCAAGACAGGACATTGAGCGTATAAGTATATGCCATTGTCTAAGCGGCTTTACTATTATTAGATTAGTACGGTTATTAGTGTTATTAAAATAGTTCAGTTATTAGACTCCTTCAATTATTCGTGTTATAAGACGAGTTCAGTCAATATTGTTATTAGACTGATTTAGTATTACATTAGATTATTTTAGACTGACTTTGACTTGACTTGGTCCCTTAACCCCCTCCTGGGTCGTAGGGGTGCTGCACCAATGAACTCCACACCAGCTGTCTCCACTTCTGATGGTCATGGGCAATGGACTGGGTTGTAGCGAAGTTGTAGCCCGTCCACTCTTTGATGTTGTCCGTCCATCTTTTGTGTTGTCTACCTCTCCTTCTCTTGCCTTGCACTGCTCCCTGCAGGATGGTTTTGGAGAGACCACTGCCTCTTGTCACGTGACCATACCATCCAAGCTTTCTTTTTCTTACAGTTGTCAGCAAATCTTCGTAGTTGTTCAGATTTGCGTTGATGAGCGCGCGAACTTCTTCGTTTGTGACACGGTCTGAGTACGAGATGCCAAGCACTCTTCTGTAGCATCTCATTTCTACCGTTTGGATTTTTCTTTGGAGCTCAGCTGTCAAGGTCCATGACTCGCATGCATACAAAAAGATGGATAATACTAGTGTATGCAGCAGCTTCAGTTTGCAACGGAGACTAATGTTTCCGTCTTTCGAGATTGATTTCAGTTTTGCAAGTACTGCTGCCGTTTGTGCTGCTCTTGCCAGGATTTCAGTCTTGGATCCTTTGTTGCTGAGTATAGCGCCAAGGTATTTGAACTGGTTTACGGTTTCCAGTTCTTGGCCGTTGGCTGTTATCGTTGTTGATAATGGTTGTCCACTATTCGTCATCAGCTTCGTTTTTTCAGCATTGATCTCCATTCCGTACCTCGTGGATGTTCTGTCGAGGCGGCTCACTAGATTAGAAAGTTCTGTTTGATTTCCGGCAAGTCCATCAATGTCATCGGCGAATCTGAGGTTTGTGATGGTTCGTCCACCAATGCTGACTGTGCCCACGTGATCATCCAGGGCATCTGACATGATTCGTTCAAGGAGGATGTTGAAGAGTGTTGGCGACAACAGACAGCCCTGGCGAACACCAACCGCAGTGTGAAACCAATCCCCCACTGAACCCTGAACGAGAACTGCACTTGTGGCTTTAGTATACAACTCCTGTATTATTTTGATCATTTTTTGACCCATGTTGTATTTCTTCATTGTTGACCACAGTGCGTCATGCCAGACCCTGTCGAAGGCTTTCCTGAAATCAACAAATACATGATATAATTGTTGTTGTTCTTGTCTGTACTTCTCGCTCAGAACTCGTAGATTGAAGATTTGTTCTGTGGTGCTTCTACCCCTACGGAATCCAGCTTGTTCTTCAGCGATGATCTCTTCTGCTTGTGGTCTAAGTCTGTTCAAAATGACCCTCAGCATTACCTTGCTGGCATGGCTGATAAGACTAATGGTCCTGTAATTTTGACACAGCTGTAGGTTACCTTTCTTGGGAAGCGTGATGATGAGTGACTGTGTCCAAGTTGACGGCCACTCTCCAGTCTGCCAGATTTTGTTGCAGATTTGTGTTAGGATATCGGTTACTGTTGTTCCTCTCTTCTTAATCATTTCGGCTGGGATGTTGTCTACTCCTGCTGCTTTTTCAACGATTTAATAGCATGTACTACTTCTTCCCGTAGGATTGGGTGGTCATCACTGTTCGTTGACTCCTGACTGGTTAGAACACTGATATCACCGTTGTTCTGGTTTCAAGAGAAATGAAGAAATTGGTTATTAGGCCCCACCCACCCCATAACTAAAAAAAGGTTATGAAAAAAATACTTGTTTGGCAATTTTCAATGAGTTGTATCTTTTTAATAAAGGCGATAAAATTTGTAATAGTTTTTGTATTTATTTATTTTTTTATTTCAGTTTACTTCGAATAACAACCTTTAGGAGCTATAATGTTATCAGTTGTCTTCCTGGAACTAGTCAGGTATAAGTTAACCCCCTTGTAGTCGGATAAGTTATCTCAGTTATAAGTTATCTTCCTTCGTTATAGAACTCTTCTATGATGTCACGCAGAAAATAAGAAAGAGTCTTCTCCATCTTTTTAACCACAGCATTTGGAGAAAAGCATAAAATGAACTCCATATGTGTTTTCTTTATTCCGAACTGTTATCTCAATATATTGCATTTCGTTATTCCGAACTGTTGTCTCAATATATTTCAATTCTTTATTTCAAACTTTTGTCTCAATATATTGCAACTCTTAATTCCAAACTTTTTTCTCAATATATTGCAATTCTTTATTCCAAACTTTTGTCTCAATATATTGCAACTCTTTATTCCAAACTTTGTTCTCAATATATTGCAATTCTTTATTCCTAACTTTTGTCTCAATATATTGCAATTCTTTATTCCAAACTTTTGTCTCAATATATTGCAATTCTTTATTCCAAACTTTGTTCTCAATATATTGCAATTCTTTATTCCAAACTTTTGTCTCAATATATTGCAATTCTTTATTCCAAACTTTTGTCTCAATATATTGCAATTCTTTATTCCAAACTTTGTTCTCAATATATTGCAATTCTTTATTCCAAACTTTTGTCTCAATATATTGCAATTCTTTATTCCAAACTTTTGTCTCAATATATTGCAATTCTTTATTCCAAACTTTTGTCTCAATATATTGCAATTCTTTATTCCAAACTTTTGTCTCAATATATTGCAATTCTTTATTCTAAACTTTTGTCTCAATATATTGCAATTCTTTATTCCAAACTTTTGTCTCAATATATTGCAATTCTTTATTCCAAACTTTGTTCTTAATATATTGCAATTCTTTATTCCAAACTTTTGTCTCAATATATTGCAATTCTTTATTCCAAACTTTTGTCTCAATATATTGCAATTTTTTATTCCAAACTTTTGTCTCAATATATTGTAATTCTTGTCAGGTGATTGTCAGTGAGTTGTGATTTTTGATAAAAGCAATGAAATTTCTGATAGCTTTTGTATTTAATTTTTTTTTCTTTCAGTTTATTTTGGACAACAACTTATTGGCACCGCGAGGAACTATCGTTTTTGACAATGTTTATTGGTCTGGAAATCCTTACATCGTGGCGCCAGGTAAATACGAAGTGATGAGAGAATTTAATGACTGCATCAAAGACGATCCAAGAGTCTACCAGGTAAATTGGATT
>OY744538.1:77135745-77148772 GCA_963556195.1 Sepiola atlantica | reverse complement strand
TAGTTAATTTAGCTTTTTAAAAGATTTTAGCAAATTATAGTTGACTGTAGCAGATTTTAGCAGATTTTAGTAAACTTTAGCAGATTTTAGCAGATTATAGTTGACTTTAGCAGATTTTAGTTGACTTTAGCAGATTTTAGTTAACTTTAGCAGATTTTAGCAGATTATAGTTGACTTTAGCAGATTATAGTTGACTTTAGCAGTGAGTTTAGTTAACTTTAGCAGATTTTAGCAAATTATAGTTGACTTTAGCAGATTATAGTTGGTCTTTAGCAGATTTTAGTAAACTTTAGCAGATTTTAGCAGATTATAGTTGACTTTAGCAGATTTTAGTTGACTTTAGCAGATTTTAGTTAACTTTAGCAGATTTTAGCAGATTATAGTTGACTTTAGCAGATTATAGTTGACTTTAGCAGATTTTAGTTAACTTTAGCAGATTTTAGCAGATTATAGTTGACTTTAGCAGATTATAGTTGACTTTAGCAGATTTTAGTTAACTTTAGCAGATTTTAGCAGATTATAGTTGACTTTAGCAGATTATAGTTGACTTTAGCAGATTTTAGTTAACTTTAGCAGATTTTAGTTAACTTTAGCAGATTTTAGCAGATTATAGTTGACTTTAGCAGATTTTAGCAGATTTTAGTTAACTTTAGCAGATTTTAGCAGATTATAGTTGACTTTAGCAGATTTTAGTTGACTTTAGCAGATTTTAGTTAACTTTAGCAGATTTTAGCAGATTATAGTTGACTTTAGCAGATTATAGTTGACTTTAGCAGATTTTAGTTAACTTTAGCAGATTTTAGTTAACTTTAGCAGATTTTAGCAGATTATAGTTGACTTTAGCAGATTTTAGCCGATTATAGTTGACTTTAGCAGATTTTAGTTAACTTTAGCAGATTTTAGTTAACTTTAGCAGATTTTAGCAGATTATAGTTGACTTTAGCAGATTTTAGTTGACTTTAGCAGATTTTAGTTAACTTTAGCAGATTTTAGCAGATTATAGTTGACTTTAGCAGATTATAGTTGACTTTAGCAGATTTTAGTTAACTTTAGCAGATTTTAGTTAACTTTAGCAGATTTTAGCAGATTATAGTTGACTTTAGCAGATTTTAGCAGATTTTAGTTAACTTTAGCAGATTTTAGCAGATTATAGTTGACTTTAGCAGATTTTAGTTGACTTTAGCAGATTTTAGTTAACTTTAGCAGATTTTAGCAGATTATAGTTGACTTTAGCAGATTATAGTTGACTTTAGCAGATTTTAGTTAACTTTAGCAGATTTTAGTTAACTTTAGCAGATTTTAGCAGATTATAGTTGACTTTAGCAGATTTTAGCCGATTATAGTTGACTTTAGCAGATTTTAGTTAACTTTAGCAGATTTTAGTTAACTTTAGCAGATTTTAGCAGATTATAGTTGACTTTAGTAGATTTTAGCCTATTTTAGTTGACTTTAGCAGATTTTAGCAGATTATAGTTGACTTTAGCAGATTTTAGTTGACTTTAGCAGATTTTAGTTAACTTTAGCAGATTTTAGCAGATTATAGTTGACTTTAGCAGATTATAGTTGACTTTAGCAGATTTTAGTTAACTTTAGCAGATTTTAGTTAACTTTAGCAGATTTTAGTTAACTTTAGCAGATTTTAGCAGATTATAGTTGACTTTAGCAGATTTTAGCAGATTTTAGTAAACTTTAGCAGATTTTAGCAGATTATAGTTGACTTTAGCAGATTTTAGTTGACTTTAGCAGATTTTAGTTGACTTTAGCAGATTTTAGTTAACTTTAGCAGATTTTAGCAGATTATAGTTGACTTTAGCAGATTATAGTTGACTTTAGCAGATTTTAGTTAACTTTAGCAGATTTTAGCAGATTATAGTTGACTTTAGCAGATTATAGTTGACTTTAGCAGATTTTAGTTAACTTTAGCAGATTTTAGCAGATTATAGTTGACTTTAGCAGATTATAGTTGACTTTAGCAGATTTTAGTTAACTTTAGCAGATTTTAGCAGATTATAGTTGACTTTAGCAGATTTTAGCAGATTTTAGTTAACTTTAGCAGATTTTAGCAGATTATAGTTGACTTTAGCAGATTTTAGTTGACTTTAGCAGATTTTAGTTAACTTTAGCAGACTTTAGCAGATTATAGTTGACTTTAGCAGATTTTAGTTAACTTTAGCAGATTTTAGTTAACTTTAGCAGATTTTAGCAGATTATAGTTGACTTTAGCAGATTTTAGTTGACTTTAGCAGATTTTAGTTAACTTTAGCAGATTTTAGCAGATTATAGTTGACTTTAGCAGATTATAGTTGACTTTAGCAGATTTTAGTTAACTTTAGCAGATTTTAGTTAACTTTAGCAGATTTTAGCAGATTATAGTTGACTTTAGCAGATTTTAGCCGATTATAGTTGACTTTAGCAGATTTTAGTTAACTTTAGCAGATTTTAGTTAACTTTAGCAGATTTTAGCAGATTATAGTTTACTTTAGTAGATTTTAGCCTATTTTAGTTGACTTTAGCAGATTTTAGAAGATTATAGTTGACTTTAGCAGATTTTAGTTGACTTTAGCAGATTTTAGTTAACTTTAGCAGATTTTAGCAGATTATAGTTGACTTTAGCAGATTTTAGTTGACTTTAGCAGATTTTAGTTAACTTTAGCAGATTTTAGCAGATTATAGTTGACTTTAGCAGATTTTAGTTGACTTTAGCAGATTTTAGTTGACTTTAGCAGATTTTAGTTAACTTTAGCAGATTTTAGCAGATTATAGTTGACTTTAGCAGATTTTAGTTGACTTTAGCAGATTTTAGTTAACTTTAGCAGATTTTAGCAGATTATAGTTGACTTTAGCAGATTATAGTTGACTTTAGCAGATTTTAGTTGACTTTAGTAGATTTTAGCCTATTTTAGTTGACTTTAGCAGATTTTAGCAGATTATAGTTGACTTTAGCAGATTTTAGTTGACTTTAGTAGATTTTAGCCTATTTTAGTTGACTTTAGCAGATTTTAGCAGATTATAGTTGACTTTAGCAGATTTTAGTTGACTTTAGTAGATTTTAGCCTATTTTAGTTGACTTTAGCAGATTTTAGCAGATTATAATTGACTTTAGCAGATTTTAACCGATTATAGTTGACTTTAGCAGATTTTAGTTAACTTTAGCAGATTTTAGCAGATTTTAGCTAACTTTAGCAGATTTTAGCAGATTATAGTTGACTTTAGCAGATTTTAGTTGACTTTAGTAGATTTTAGCCTATTTTAGTTGACTTTAGCAGATTCTAGCAGATTTTAGTTAAGTTTAGTTGACTAGCAGATTTTAGTTGATTTTAGCTGATTTTAATTGACTTTAGCAGATTTTAGCCGATTATAGTTGACTTTAGCAGATTTTAGCAGATGTTAGCCGATTTTAGTCGACTTTAACAGATTTTAACCCATTTTAGCCAATGTTAGTGGAATTTCGCAGATTTTAGCTCGGGTCATTAAGTCAAGAAGCATCAATTTTATTTGTCAAATTAATTAAAGACTTATCCAATGAATAACAAATAGAGTTTCAATGCACTTAAAGTCCAAGTCAATTATTTATCATGTTAGGGGTGGCATGAGAGGGGGGTATACAATAGCCAATCCTTCTTATTTTAATGAAACATTATTCTTTTTTTCTTATGAAATAATAATAATAAAATTGTCCCGAGAAGAGACACCCGATATTACCTGGACATGGCTTCAGAAAAGGTAACCTGAACAGAAGAAACGGAATCACTACTGACAGCCGCACAGAACAGCTCAATTAGAACAAACTACACAAAGCTAAGATAGACAAAACCCAAGAAAACAGTAAATGTAGACTCTGTGGACAAAGAGACGAAACAGTAAACCACATAATAAGTGAATGCAGCAAACTAACCAAAAAAGAATACAAAAAAAGGCATAACTGCGTAGGAAGGGCATTCCACTGAGAACTATGCAAACATCTTCACTTTGAACATGCAGACAGATGTTACAGACACAAACCAGAGACAGTATTTGAAAATGAAAAGCACAAAATCCTCTTAGACATGGAGGTACAAACAGATAAACCCATCCAAGCAAGGTGACCGGATGTAATAATAGTCGACAAGAAGGAAAAATCCTGCCATATTGTAGATTTCGCCGTCCCAGCACATCACAAGGTGAAGATCAAGAAGGCAGAAAAAAAGCGAAGCAAATACTTGGAAGTTGCCGGACAACTGAAAGGAATATGGAATATGTAGAAAATCACTGTAATACCAATACTTGTAGGAACACTAGGAAGAGTCCTGAAAAACCTGGAACAAAAGACTAGGAGAAATTGGAATTAAAAGAAAAGATTGAAACCATATAACATACGGCAATGGTAGAAAAACATTAAAAATTTTACGGAAAAGTCTCAAGTGCGGAAACCACTCCACATAAACAACGGACGCTAACCAGCCACAATTAAGCTGAAATAGAGATAGAACAATACATATAGAAAGAACATCACACGAGCCCAAGGGCACTGAAACTGCCCGGAATCCCTTACCCCCAATAAATAAATACACACAAATGTGATGGCACCAGCCTCGACTGATATGAAACAAAATGATTAATAAGGGTCTCGGAGGATGGAAAGACCCAGGAGGGAAAGCACCAACCAGGAGAGCAGAAAGTGACTGGTGGGTTTACTTTTGGCAGCTTTGTAACTCTCGCTTCCCTTATTTTGTCCTTTAGTTCTTACATTCCATGAGCGATGTTTCTGACAAAGGGGGAAGAATTGCTGTTTTCTGAGTCGGAATTTATCAATCTAACACTTATCGTTGGCTAGTTTTTGACCTTGAAGTAGTATTTTTTTTAGCGCCTTACATCAAGTGGCTTCATGCCTTGTCTGGAGCGATTTCCATAAAGAAAAAAGAAGAAGACTTCCACTGGAAGAGTGAGGAGAGTACTGGAACCTTGGAGAAGCTTATTGTCGCTTATGGTCGGGAAGGAGGATGGAAAGCAAGGCGACCGGACGTGATAATAGTCGACAAGAAGGATGGACGGAAAACACTGTCCCACTGGAAGGGCCCAGCGAGTACTGAAAACTTGAGGAGCATTATTTTCACTCAAATTCCGGAGAAAGCCATTGGACGTTATCAGCGAGAATTTGATGGTAAACGACTGCTGCGAAAATACAAAGTAATTTGCAATTATGATAAAAAAAAAAAAGTAGAAAATACTGGTAATCTGGGGAGACTTGTTGTCACTCGACTCGAGGGAACTCTTTTTGCCACAGCGATCACTAATGGAGACTAGACCCTCCGATCCTAAACAGTTTAAATGTCTAGTATATATATATATATATATATATATATATATATATTAGACAAACTGTTTAGAATATATATATATATATATATATATATATATATATGTTCTAAACAGTTTGTCTAGTATGTATATATATATATATATATATATATATATATATAATATTTATAAATAAATATTAATTATTATTACCTACAGACATCGATGTTTCATGCTTACGCAATCTTCAGTACAGGAAGTTAATTCTCGACGGTCGGCGGGCTCGAACTCCGATCACAAATCGCCACTGATTCGTAGTCAACAGCGTTCCCCCGTTGGCCACAATGAATTAGCTAATAATTAAGGAGGAATTTAACTTTGTAAATACCGAGTCGGCGGGTATTTTACACGAGCAGCGAAAGTATATATATATATATATATATATATATATATATATATATGCGCGTATATATAATTATTTTATGTATCGATTTTCAGTATTTACTTCAACAGTGCCCAATACGTGAGTAGAGCTAGGTAGTAAGTTATGAAAATATATTTATGCCAATTAAGCTACACAGAGGCTTCTGCATTTCATACCCAGGGGGAATCGTCTGACATTTTAGCGTGGGGATGAAAAGCGGAAGCCTCTGTGTAGCTTAATTGCCATAAATATATTTTCATAACTTTATATATGTATGTATATATATATATATATATATATATATATGATAAAAAAATGGAAATATTCCAACGTAATGGAAAATGAAAAACGGAAAACCCAAAATATTATTTATGTATTCATCAACATTTCGTCTTTATTTCAAGACTTCCTCGGGATGATTGATTTGAAAAAATAACACACAAGTACAAATATTTGATGTGAAAAGAATGTTTTTGTTATTTTTTAGAACGAAACATAGTCGTTAGGAAATAGAACGAGTATTTTGTTGTTGTTGTTTTTTTATCAAACGAAAACATATTCGTTAACAATTTTTAAAAATTTTCTCGGTCTTTTGGCTAGGATAAAAGTGAAGTACTTGTTCTGTCCAAAGATGGTAAAATAATAATAACGTCCATAGAATGGAAATATGTTACAAACTCCTACAAGGTTTTGTAGATAGACCCCCATAACCAGATATATTCTGAATACCCTAACCCTAACCCCATAACCAGATATATTCTGAATACCCTAACCCTAACCCCATAACCAGATATATTCTGAATACCCTAACCCTAACTCTAATCCTAACCCTAACCCCCATAACCAGATATATTCTGAATACCCTAACCCTAACTCTAATCCTAACCCTAACCCATAACCAGATATATTCTGAATACCCTAACCCTAACCCATAACCAGATGTATTCTGAATACTTGGATAAGTATATTTCAATTTAAACAAAGTTGGTACAATAATATCGCACGTCCATAGAATGGAACTATTTAAAAAATGGAATAGCCAGATCGACGAAAGTGCAAGGCAAAAAAAGTATTTTTTTAAATTTTATCTGGTGGCGCTGTGGTGTCTAACGTGAAAACCAAACTTAAATACACTTATTTGGCTTTCGGATGCGTTCTGTCCAAAGATAATTATTATACTGGTGGGGGGGGGGGGACGGGGATAAAAGAAGTTGGATTCAAACGGAGAATTGATATCATACAAAACACAATACTGATAGCAACAGCTGAGATTTTAAGAAAAATCCTAGAGTGTGGAAACCAATCAAAATAAACAAGATAACACCGGCCAACCATAAATAAGTCGAGATAAAAAAAAAAAACATTGCATAAGCACAACTAGAAGTTTGTTTGTTTGTTTGTTTGTTTTTTTGCTTTTGTTTAACAACTTCAAGTGAACTGAGATGGTAGCATTAGGGTCGACTGTTCTTCTTGTAACACCTGTTGTTTTGTTGCATGTGTAACCGGTTAACAGCCGTGATTTTGGTGACACTCAGTAATCAGCGTTTTTTTTTCTTATTTTCTTTTGACTAATGAGTCACCACTTATTGAGGCCAAAAGCCACTTGAGGATAATGGTTAAAGTGATGGATGGATGGATTGTTGGTTGAATGATGAAGAATATTATGAGAGGATTGAAAATCAACAAAATGTGATTACTTATAAGGATGGTTCATGACAAGTATTTGATTTGAAGACGACTATGTTCTAATCTACAAAGAAGCAGTCCTGTGGTAACGTGTTCCATAGATGGGTTAGGGTTCTTGAAACAAACCTCTGCTCATGGAAATTCCGTTTGATGCTCGGCACACGGAAGAAAGAAAGGAAAGTTCGTTGCAATTGTGGTAGGAAGACGATTCCTTACTATGAATGTCTTATAAGAAAGAACAAGAGATTGGAGCATCTCAGTTGAGCATCTTCCATAACAATGGAGCAGAGAGTGACTAGCAGATCATCCCCCACTAGATTGTGAAGTTGATTTTGTACTTTGTCAAAGACAAGTAAGAGTGCCCTGAGCGCCACCTCCCCAGACGTGGCAACAGTACCTCCCCAGATGTTGCAACAGTACCTCCCCAGACGGGGCAACAGTACCTCCCCAGACGTGGCAACAGTACCTCCCCAGACGGGCCAACAGTACCTCCCCAGACGTGGCAACAGTACCTCCCCAGACGGGGCAACAGTACCTCCCCAGACGGGGCAACAGTACCTCCCCATCTGAGGATGCATCTGATTCTTAGAAAACCAGAATGACGACGGAAGATACTAATTTTTATAAAATCATCTTAACGATTATTTCATGTGGACCATGTGCAGATTCAGCACTCCAGTTCTGCTGGCCTCTGAAAAGAACGGGTTTAACATGATACCATGTTATATAGAGAAAGTGCAAAGAGGAATGCTTTGAGCCGGTGATTTGGTGCTAGATTGTGCAGTTGTTACTGCGCCACGGCACGTAACAGGTTGTTGGCGATGAGAAAAAAAAGCACTACACTTGCCTACGTGACACGAAGCTGAAGCGAGTACGTGAATGAGGAGAAACGAATAAGGTGCGTACGGACCTCAACTGTTCTTTCACGGTTGGTCGCACATCTCAGTCACTCCCGAATGAGAGCAGTATAGCGGCACATGCCATGATTGGAAATGGGGAAGAAGTTTTCATAAATTTTTGTTGCGTCATTTTTTCATAAAAAAACTAACAGCAGTATTCAACAATCTGACCTAATTCAAATGCGCCACGCCTTCTCAAGCGCAAAGAAAATATGCATTTTCAAGTTGACAAACAATAATTATTTCTATTTAAAAATCCAAAAATATTTATATTATATTTCGACAATACTGGTTTTTTTTATGAAAGTCGCTCCTGACAAGGCATGAAGCCACTTGATGTAAAGAGCTAAAAAAAAAAAAAGAACTAAGATAAATAAATGTTTGAAATGCTCATTGTTATATCCTAAATTACATAGGACATACTAAATTAAGAATACGCCGAGTGGTTTGCGTTTAACAGGGATCCGGTAGGAAGTAGAGACGTTTACTCTTCGCTCGTCCAGATATCACTGCCGTCTTATATACGTACTTTCGTATATAGTCAATACCTGATTACTTCCCTTCATGTTAGTTTCGTATTTATGCCAATCATGACCTTTACAACACACATATAAAGACTTATACTTATTTTGGGGGATAATAGACAAATATTTGCTTAGAAATAATTAGCTATCTAAACTTATCAACAGAAATAATATTACACTTAGTTAATGTTGTATGGAAAATGTGCATGCAATAATAAACAAACATAATAATAAAAATAATAATAATGGTAGTAACAGTAATAATAAAGATAGTGGTAACAGTCGTAAGCAGTAGTAATAATAGTAATAATAATTAATAATAATAATTATAATAATAATAGTAATAATAATTAATAATAATAATAATATTTTATGTAATAATATTAATTCATGTAATTACAGAATCAAAAACAATTGCCCACTTTTTTATGGAAGTCGCTCCAGACAAGGCATGAAGCCACGTCATGATCATAAAAGGATGATTAACACAAATAGACAGTTACCTATTGGCCTTAGTCTTGAAAAGACCAAGACTATAGGTAGGAGGAAAACAGTCAGCAGGAAGAGAGTTCCACAAACCTGCGGTTCTTGGAAACAAGCTACTAGAATAGGATTACAATGAGGTATAAAAACAGCGAATTGATGAAGACCACTAGACCAACTAGTCAAATGTGCTGGAACAAAAGAAGCAGGAAATAGATCACACAATTCTGAAGAATACATGCTATAATAGCATTTATAGAAGAGACTGAGACTAACAACATAACGTCTGTGAGAGAGAGGGTGTAGAGAAGAGGAAAAGGCTGAGGCCGATCAAATTACAGATACGTTTCTGCACCTTATCACGAACCCTCAAATGAGACAGGGATTCACCAGTCCAAATATGACAACACGACTCAATACATGGTCTAATAGTTGACAGAGATTCGCCATGCCAAATATGAGAACAATACAACAGTTACAGGTTCACTCGACGTTGCCCGGGTTGGGTAGATAACATCAACTGCAACAGTATACTAAGGACAAAGGGTGACATATATGTCTACTATCTATGGCCAGCCCATGTGGCATAAGTCCGGCCCATGTGGCATAATGGTTAAAGTGTTTGCTAATGGACAGGGAGACCGGGGTTCAAGCCTCGGTCGAGTCATACCTAAAAGGTGAGGATCAAGGGTAAGTGGAGTAATCTTGAGAAAGGAGTGGCGCCCTCCCCTACATCTCGGTGCAGTAGCTAATGAAAAGATGAAGATAGAGCCTTCAGGTCGTCCTCGACTACGGTCGACCATTCTACTTTTTTTTTTAATCTATGTTATAAATGTCATAAATGTTATAAATGTCATAAATGGTATAAATGTTATAAATGTTATAAATTTCATAAATGTCATAAATGTCATAAATGTTATAAATGTCATAAATGTTATAAATGTTATAAATTTCATAAATGTCATAAATGTCATAAATGTTATAAATGTCATAAATGTTATAAATGTTATAAATTTCATAAATGTCATAAATGTCATAAATGTTATAAATGTTATAAATTTCATAAATGTCATAAATGTCATAAATGTTATAAATGTCATAAATGGTATAAATGTCATAAAAGTCTGTTCACTGGATTTTTTGATTTTTTTTTTTTAACAGTTCACCCCAAACAAGGCAGGCCGCCACTGTAGACGTAAGGGGCGACTGAGAAAAAAGGTGAGAGTTTGGGGGAGGGGGTCAACCAAAATTGGGAGCTGTGCAGCGAGATGTCTGTTTACATTAGTTTTAAATTTCTGCATGTCAGTACCGTCAAGAAAACAGGGAGCAGGGAGGGAGTTCCAGAGTCCAGCAGCACGAGGAAAGAAGCTTTTGGAGTAGAAAGCTCTCCGACATCTGGGGACCTCCACAGTGAATGGATGGGATTTGGCAGGTTGTTGGGTTGGTCTAGTGAATTTGCGTCGGTGGGGGGGGGGGGGGGGCACCAGAACAGCCAGTTCATCGGAGCACAATCCATTGAAGTACTTGTAAAACAGGCACAAGGAAGCAGCATTGCGGCGATGGGACAGAGGCTGGAGCTTGGTGGATAGTGAAGGACCTATCAAGTTGGCGACTCTTTTGGGGACCTTGTCTAAGAGGGAGAGACTAGTGGATGGTGCACCAGCCCAGATGTGGCAACAATACTCCATGCCTAGGTGGATGGTGGCTTTGTATAGATACAGGATAATGTCAGGTGTGAGAAGTTTACTAGCACGGTAGAGGGAGCCCACCTTCTTTGCAGCAACCCTGGCAATGTCTTCAATGTATTTGTTCCAATTCATGTTACCTGTGAAAGTTAGGCCAAGGAGTTTGAATGATCAACTCTCAGGTAGGGTGTTGTATAAATCAATGGGAACATTCATTTTCAAGGAGAGGGGGGGGGGCGTTCTTCCCCCATTCAATAAATGAAACATAGCGCATTACACTCCCTATGACGTCTACTCTTTATGTTCTATATTTCTTAAAAAAACTGTTCAGTAGGGAGTTTTTTTTCGTAAGGTCTGAACCCCCTTTGCTACTCTCTAAAAAATAAAAATAACATCTTTTATCGATATTCCAAATTTCATAAAAATTTTCAAGGAAGGAGGGTCTGACCCCCTTTGTTTTCCTAAAAAGTAAATCAAATATAACTCATTACACTCCCTATAACGTCTATGCTCCAAATGTCATAAAAATCTGTTCAATAGTTTTTTTCTAATCAATAGATGCATTTACTTTCGAAAACAGAGACATTTCACAAATTTAGAGGAGTGCAATTTTATTCGGCTGTTGACGTTGCCTTCCTCTCTGCTAGCAGCGGAAGGAGGCGGAGAAATATCGGGGCTACAAATTTCTGGAGCATGGCCCTTCGTTTATACTCGATTCTGAAGTCATTTCTTATCACGTCTCGTCGCCTCAAGCTTCCAACTCAGAGTCCCCGCTCCTTGCGCCTATCTTATTTCGTGTGACATCCTTTCCTCTAGTTCATGCTCTAACAGGAGACTGACCACCATAGGCCAACTATCTGACCCCCGTCTGACCTCTATTTTCTGTTTAAAAATCATCATCATCATCATCATCATCATCATCATCATCATCATCATCATCATCATCATCATCATCATCATTAGTTTAACATCCATTTTACGTGTTGGCATGCATTGGACGGCATTAAGAAATTGACTTCCAAAGTAACTTATCTCTGGCCAGGTCTTTATTTCTCCCTCTTTTCCTCATGTTCATTTTTATCATTTCCTTCGATGTTTTCCTTTGCCTTCCCCTGCGGACTGACCTTGCTACCTCAACTGTTCTACATCTACTAACCCACGACTCTCATCCATTTTTTCAACATGACCATACCATTGAAGTCTCCTGTTCTACATCTACTTACCCACGAACTCTCATCTATTTTTTTCAACATGGCCATACAATCAAAGTCTCCTGTTCTGCACACATCTCCCTATACTGTCCAAATTTAATCTTCCTCTGACGTCATCAGATCTAAGCCTGTCTTTAAGACTCATATTACACATCCATCGTATCATTCTCATATTTTTCTCCCAATCCAACGCATGTCCTCAACCCTCACTGCCGACGAGAATTAGAGGTTACTCAAAATAACGGACCGAGATTGCCCGAATGTCAATGGGAATCAGAGGTTGCTCGAGATGACTAGCCGAAATTGCCCGAATGCCGACGAGAATTAGAGGTTACTCAAAATAACGGACCGAGATTGCCCGAATGTCAATGGGAATCAGAGGTTGCTCGAGATGACTAGCCGAAATTGCCCGAATGCCGACGAGAATTAGAGGTTACTCAAAATAACAGGCCGAGATTGCCCGAATGTCAATCGGAATCAGAGATTGCTTGAAACGACAGAAAGAGTCATCATCATTATCAGCAGTAGCTGTCGTGCCAGTGTTCCTTTGTCATACTGACGGGCATATACAGTAAAACCATGTTTAATTTTTTTGTTTGTTTGTTTTTACTAAAACAGTTAAAGTAAGAATAGATTGGTTTGGTGGAAATGCCGAAACTCATTTTGCTATAAATAATTTACGTGACTGAAATAGGATTTAACCAGTTATTCACCACTCAAAAAAAAGACAAACAAAAAAATATTATTCTCATTAAAATCAGAAAAAAAGTTCTTTTATTTTTCTTTCTTTTCATACATTCCATCGTTTATTACAAACGAGACATTTTTTAATAAAAAT
>OY744538.1:77113245-77125745 GCA_963556195.1 Sepiola atlantica | reverse complement strand
CAGATTTTCTGAGGATTTGTGCCATATGTTTGGAGAGCATTTAAATACTGGATTGGTGGAAGGGGGTTCGTTGGGAGGGCAATCAGTGACATTTTGGAGCAATCAGAAATAAGGAGGGCCATTGCGGAAAGATCAACATGCGTGTGAAAGGGGCGGCAACAGTGAAATAAATAAATAAACATTATTAATAATACTTATCGACTATATCTCTACATTATCTATATATAAATTTTGATTCTATGTTTGTTCGTCGAAAATGCGAAAACTAGAATATTTAACACACACAGACATTCACACACACACACACACACACACACACACACACACACACACACACACACACACACATACAAACACACATACAAACACACACACACACACACACACCTCCTCCACTTTCAAGAGAAGGCTCTTCAATAAAGTCCAGATAGATAGGGGCGTTTAGACCTATCGTTCTGTGTCTGATAATCTATCCAGATGAAACTCAGAGTTAAGGAAAATGCATCCATAGATAACTAAATAAGATATATATTTAAAATTAACATTGAATTGTCTTTGTCTCTTTCTTCCACGGGTGTGCCAGCTATCTTTTCAAGAGAAAGGCATCCGGAGAGCATCGTCAAACATAGGCCCCCCAGAGGCGAATAGCATAAATACCTTTCATCGGATATAAAACAGTTTGTTTATTTACTAATTTAGTGAAAATATAAATAAATATATACCCGTCCCGTCACGTAAAAGTTAGTGAGTAAAAAACATACTTTTTCCGAGACGACAGACAAAACTATTTCAAGTGCTTGGGGGAAGAGTCAAGTGCTTGGGGGAAGAGAGAAAGCAAATAGCAAGTTAGACAACCCCACCATCTGAAATGAAAAGAAATCTTCCACTTAAAATAACAAGTCAACGGTGTGCATTTTTCTTTTTCTTTAGGTCATCAGAAATGATAATAATAATTTATATATGTAAAAATTAAATTGCTGACAGAATTCTATGATTTTATATGAATTTTAGTGCCAACACTGGGGAAGTATATATATATATATATATATATATATATATATATAATATATATATATATATATATATATATATATATATATATTATAGTTGCATTCCAATGACCATAGGAACAATCAATCTATAACTATAACTTTCATCTGTTCTTTCAATTTCTTTATCTTCATATATCAGTGAATACCTGCAATTACTCTATGTTCCACAAACAAAAAACAAAATTTGTTTTATATAATTATATTTTATTTATTTATGTTTATTTTTCCAAATTCAATACATCTTACGCACGTTTCACAGCAAAATTAAGAGAAATTCATAGTCTTCGTCTTAACTTCGTTTTAACATCAGAGAAATTGTTCATGCAATAGTAATGATTCCAAAGACATGAGAACGTTTAAAAAGAGTTCTTGACAAACGGTAACGATAAGTCAAAATACATTTTTAAAAAAACTCACAGGGAAATGGTGACAAAAATCCAGGAACACCCACTCCCCCCCCCCCCAAAAAAAAATTTTATTCCCCAAACTTGGAACGACTATTGTCATTGGAATGCAACTATAAAATATATATGCTCTAAAGTTTGTAATACAACTTCATTGAACTCGCAATTTGGAACATTTTCGGATATTATAAAGAGTATATACTTAAATATATTTTTTTTGTAAGAAACCATATATATATATATATATATATATATATATATATATATATATATATATGAGAGAGTGAGAGTGAGAGAAAGAGAGAGAGATAGTGAGCGTTAAACACTGTGGACAGCAATAATGCTTGTCCCCTGCCTCCCCAGGTAAGTGTATCTTAATTTCAATTACTGTCTGTGCTGATTGCCGGTAGCCGTGTGGTCCTGAGCGTTTGTCTCGTAATTCTAGCCTGAATCTACGAACTGTGTTCGATCCCATACAACTGCCTGCAACCACCACTCCTGCACTGATGAGTCCGAAATGATATCGTCTGTAGCTAAAAAACACTTTAATATTTAATAAAAAATATTTATAGTATATATATATATATATATATATATATATATATATATATATATATTAGTAGTAAGTTTTTGAAAGGCTGTGGGCAATGCAATTCCGGGTAAGATGCAAGTTGAAAGGAAAGGAACAAAAACAATAAAAATAAATCGAATACGATATAAGACTTACTATTTATTTTTTCCTTTTCATTCCTTTTTTTTTTTTTTCTTACATAACAGCAAGAGTGTTTTAGCTGTCCGGGTGATTAAAAATCACTATTTGATATTTCGGGAAAAGACATCCCTTTTTCAAGAATAATTAGACCAGAAGAAGAATAATATTTTATTCTTCTCCGACTGTGTAGAGAATAATACAAAACAAATATATATATATATATATATATATACAGGGTGTAGTAACAAAATCTGAAACTTGACAAACCAGGATGTGGTGAAGCCCTGGATGGATGAGATTGCCGCCGGACACCCCTACGTCTTCCAGCAGGACTGCGCTCCTGCACACAAGGTCAAAACGACTCTGGCGTGGCTGCTCAACAATGTATTTCACCACTGGTTGCCGGGCTTGTTGTCGCCCTTTTCACTTGACTGCAACCCCCTTGACTATTTCTTTTGGATCGTGATTGATGCCAAGACCAACAAGTACAACCACAACACAGTTTACTCTCTGAAAACTGAAGACTTAAATGTGTTAATCATACTTGGTTTTAGTTTTGTCTATTATTCGTTCTGATGATGGATATGTTTGGGATATATGTTTAATACGTTGGCTGTGAAATCAAATAACTTATATTCCAATACCTTTTAACCATTTCGACATGATAATAATAACTAATAATAACATAAATTAGCACTAGCACTTCTACCTGATCATGGCTGACAGAATGAGAACAATCTACCCCCCCGTGGATTAAATAAAGGGTTCAGTTCGAAATTCCGTACAGGTTCGGGAGCTTGACATAAAGATTCCCAAGTACGACTAGAAGGTTCTCAGGTTTGAAAAGATGCACCTGAAGAAGGCAGGAGGTTACATCGGCTGAAACGTTGTGAATACAACAATCAAGATGAGAATAGCCGTCTGAATAATACAAATAATACAAAATTGCATTTCCTGGTATTTCCGAATGGTCATCCGAAAACTTACATAACAGGATGTTAACCCTAGCAAAAATGTTCCCGATTAGGACACGCCCAAAAGACATTATTCTTCTGTTGCTTATGTTTGGTGTGCGAATTCGGTCAGTTTGAATGTTTTTATTTTGAACAGATTTGAATAAAAATATGAATGTTGACTGAGTTGGAATTAGATGGATATCACTTGGCATTGTGAATGTAGCAAATTTCTACTACTACTACTACTACTACTACTACTACTACTACTACTACTGTTAATACTAGAACTAAAATGTTACTAATGCTAATGCTACTATTAATACTGCTACTACTACTAATACTACTACTACGACAAACAATAAACACGTATACCCTCCAAAACTATTTGACAGAATTGAACCAGATTTGGCATGAAGCATCCTTGGCATGAAAGATTGTCTCATTGGAGAAAAAAAACATTTAGAGCCTACAAACAATAAACACGTATACCCTCCAAAACTATTTGACAGAATTGAACCAGATTTGGCATGAAGCATCCTTGGAATTAAAGATTGTCTCATTGGAGAAAAAAAACATTTAGAGCCTACAAACAATAAACACGTATAACCTCCAAAACTATTTGACAGAATTGAACCAGATTTGGCATGAAGCATCCTTGGCATGAAAGATTGTCTCATTGGAGAAAAAAAAACACACTTAGAGCCTACAAACTATTACTACGACGACAAACAATAAACATGTATACCCTCCAAAACTATTCGACAGAATTGAACTAGATTTGGCATGAGCATCCTTGGCAATAAGGATGTCTCATTGGAGAAAAACACTTAGAGCCTATAAAAAGTATTAGAATTTAATTTAAATTTAAAAATCTAGCATGGACATCCCTTGAAATTCAAATTAAAATACTGATTCTGATGATGATTATTATTTCGAACACGTATAGGCTCCAAAAATATTGGTTAGAATTACATCAAATCTCTGTATTAATAAAACTATCAGACAAGATGTCGTGTGTCTGTATGTGTGTGTCTCGTCCAACCATATTTGGTGAATGTTTTTTGTTCATTCATTTATTATTAAAACAATTTTTTTTAAACCACCCTAACCCTAACACTAACACTAACCCTAGCCAAAATGTGATTTTTTGCCTCGCTCTTGTTGAAAGCTGCTAGGACTTTAGTTAAAATATCACAATTAGTCTTCGCATTTTTATTACACTCGGTATTCCAAGGGCTCTTCATACTAAATTAACTAAATTAACCCGACGTTGCCCGGGTTGAGACATATTGCTGGGTAAATGGCTTTGAGAATAATAATTCAAAATACAGTCATGGGTGAAATTGACTTTTAACGGACATGTTAAAATGTCATTTATATTCTAGTTAAAATTAATTTCAATTTCAAATTTTATCACGCCATGTTGATTACTGAACTTGCTCATCAGCATCATCGTCATCATCATCATCGTCGTCATCGTCATCATCGCCGTCATCATCATCATCGTCATCATCATCGTCGTCGTCATCGTCATCATCATCAGCATGATCGTCGTCATCATCATCGTCATCATCATCATCATCATCATCATCGTCATCATCGTCATCATCATCGTCGTCATCGTCATCATCATCGTCATCATCATCGTCAGCATCATCGTCATCATCATCAGCATCATCGTCGTCATCATCATCGTCATCATCAGCATCATCGTCATCGTCATCATCATCGTCATCATCATCATCATCATCGTCATCATCGTCATCGTCATCATCGTCATCATCATGATCGTCATCATCGTTATCATCGTCGTCATCATCATCGTCATCATCGTCATCATCGTCACTGTCATCTTCGTCATCATCGTCGTCATCATCATCGTCATCATCATCATCGTCATCATCGTCATCATCATCATCGTCATCATCATCGTCATCGTCATCTTCATCGTTATCATCGTCATCGTCATCTTCATTGTCGTCATCATCGTCGTCGTCATTATCATCATCATCAGCATCATCATCATTTCAACGTCCGTGTTACATGCTGCCATGCGTTGGACGGATTTTAGAAATAGATTTCCAAATTAATCTATCTCTGGCCAGGTCTTTATTATCCCTCTTTCTCTTAAAAGAAAGAGGGATACTTATCACTTTCTCCCATTTTTTCCTTGACCTACCCCGGTCAATGGAGCAAGTTATAAAGATGGACTGAAGATACAATGCCAAGAATGTAATTTTAAAAACTTCATCTGATGATCGCTGTTGTGTCGAATATGAGATTCAAACTAAAATACACTTGCTAAGCCTTTGGGCTACGATCAAAGTGTAGTACCAGTAGCAAGCTTGTGTGTATAAAAACGGAGTCAAGTATGAGTATGTGTTCCCTGCTTGAGTATGGCGCACGCAGTTCTTACTCTTGTCGGACCCCAACCGTTCGGGTAAATTTAGCCTCTTAGCTAATCGAGTGAATGAGTAATAGAAATCCTCCAAGATGCCCATTCCCAACTTTCAATTTTTTGTCCCAAATTGCATTCATCTTGGAAGGACACCACTCACTCTCCAAACTCCATTTCACGTTTTCTTTTTTTCTACTACTTAGATTCCACTCCCATTTAGAGATTGACCTGCTTGTTTTTGGTTCTGAACAAATCAGAAAACGGTTGGGAGGGTTTTACTAACCAATTTTAAAAAAAAATTTTTTATTTCCTCACTCCTTGTTTTATTCCAATTAAATATTTGTATGTAAGTATATATTTATGAACGATAAAATTTCCAATCACTTTGGGGACATCTTGAGTGTAAATGTGGTATTGTGGTGACTGAGATGATTCTAGTTAAGAGTAGGATAGACATTGTTATCACTGTAGACAAAGGATTACCAACGACACCCTCCCCACACTTTTGATGGCCTTGTGCCTAATTTGTTTGAAATGTAAATTTTTTATATTTACTTCAAATAAATAATTCAAAGTGTAGTATTTGTTTTGTCCAAGGAGGTCTTTGTTTGTGCTGGACGTCCATATAATGGAAATATGTTACTAACTCCTACAAGAGATTTGGAGATAGATTCTCATAGCTGGGTATATTCTGAATCTATATTAATCAGAGTACTTAGGTAAGTATGTTTAGGTTTGAACAAAGGCGGTACAATAATATTGTGGGGTCTGCGTTCACTCCGGACGTTCATAGAATGGAAATATTTTCAAGCACGGCAGCAATATACCACAGATCAAGGATACAACCGTGGAATTTCCACAGGTCACACTAGTCCATATGTGCCCTACTCCTCCGCTCGCGACGTCACCAGTTTGGCCGTTCCCGGTTCGGTTGGTCACCCGGTACTGCTCGGGAGAAGTTGCCATTCTGATGAAGGTTGCCGATGTTGAAACACCTGGTCCAGAAACTACTCACTCAACCATAACCCAAGTTCGTATTTTTTTTAATAACTTTTATCCCTCCGCATGCCGTCTGATTTCGACAACAGCTGAGAGATATTAGGACTGTCCCCGCAGGGTAATTAACCAGCGTCCATCTCGGACGACCCACTTAAAACCAATTAACCCGATTCGAGATTTAACACTCGACCGTAATTCCAACTCTCGCTGCGTTCAGCTGTCAGTCTCATATCGACCTTGAGAAGTTAATTCTTCTTTTTTTTTATCTTTTGATAAGCCCATAAAAATAATAATTCGGTTCTCTTTTTCTCATCCCAGCTGTTCAATTCCGTCCAGAGATTTTTAAGGTTTCTTTCTGTCTATTCATACTCGCGCAGTAATTGCACTATCGACCTTCGTAGGCTCACGGTCAACTCATACCGGCGTTGCCCGACACTGTCACACATACATGAATATATCAATTTTATTGACAACTTTTGAAGAGAAACAAAAGTAAAGTTCTAATAAATAATGAGAATGCAGCGTGTCCAGGAACGTTCAAAGTGAAAGAAGAGTTTCTTTGTCTGTATGAAAAAGTTAGGTAGCCATGTTGGCTTTGGCTGGCGTCGTGTGAGTTTGAGTGTTCATGTGTGTGTAAATTGAGTAGGCATTGTAGATGTGTGTGTGTGTATATTAGCTTGCGTTTATTTTAGTCAGTGAGAGAGTGCGTGTGTAAACTCGTGCGTATGTGCGTTCGGTGAGCACCGGCGTATGTGCTGTTGTTGTGCGTACAGTAATTTGTGAACGTCTCTCGTCATTTGTGCACTACTTGCCCTCGGCCCAGAGGCTGACGCTATTTTGAAAGAGTTTCTCACGTGTTTCAGGTCTGACAGCAATAAACGGAAAAAGAGAAAGCTGTGTGCTTGGGTTTTTATATTACTCACAAAATTAGGAGATGAGTATTCTTGTGCCTGTGGTTGGTTAAAAGAAACGACTGGTTTGAGCTTTTGTCCAATCGAGAGTCGATACTTAAAAACAACATTCACTGCTGTTGTTGTTAAGTGTGTTTGAGTTCTGCATAGAGCTAACCAATTTCGTACCCCAGGATTATCTCATCTGCATGAAGTTGGCCATGTTGGTCGTAACTATTGCATGATTTTAACCCCGATATCAAGAGCAGCAAGGCTAAGCGGTTGCATACAAAGTTGGGGAAGGTTTGGCCCGGAACATATAAAGGAATGGTATAAAAGCAACGTTGCCACTCTCACACCATTTATTTGTGGTTCCGCAGACGCAGAGGCAGAGACGACCAGAGGACAACAGATCCTGATGACGACTCCCCCTGGAGTTTCACCAGAGCCCTGTTTGCCGAGTTGCAACTTTAATACCGCTTGGTGCCAACACCTGTCCACCATTGGTGACCCTGCCAGGAACCGAAGATCCAAACAGCATAACTCTGATGCTGTCATGTTGTCTCTGCCCTTACCACAGTGAGGAAGTGTTGCACTTTAGGGGGGGGGGGCATTGCATCTCAGGATAGTCAGAACATAGACAAGTACAAGGTTTCCAAACTTCTTTGAAACTTCAGCAAACAAATGAAACCCTTAATCCTAACCCAATCCTAAACCTTAACCCTAACGTTTTTATGCTTATTATCAGACAGATATTGAGAGCAGCAAGGCTAAGCGGTTGCATACGAAGTTGGGGAAGGTTTGGCCCAGAACATATAAAGAAATGGTATAAAAGCAACGTTGCCACTCTCACACCATTTATTTGCGGTTCCGAAACTTCAGAAAACGAATGAAACCCTTGACCCTAACCTTAACCTAACCCTAAACCCTAACCCTAACCTAACCCCTAACCCTAACCCCTAACGCTAACCTAACCCTAACCTAACCCTAAACCCTAACCCTAGACCTAAACCCTAACGTTTTCATGTGTATTATCAGACAGGCAATCATCTTTTCAAAGAAGAAAAAAAAAAATTCCATGTTGGATTTGTGATTAACTTATGACGTTGAAGTGTTTACACAAAGGCAGAGTCGTTGATTTAAGATCAACAATTAAAAACTGACCCGAATGTTATGAGTTATTTCGTTTGAATAAAAATGGTGTAACACGTGGTTATTTAACTGATTGTATTTGCCTGCAGCCGCAAACGTTCCAGACCACTCGAGGGTGCAATATTATTTATTAAAAAAAAAGAAGAAAAAAAACCCAATAATCTTTAAAACCTTTTGATGGTGACAGGCCATTATGTTTTCAAAGGAAAAAAAATCCATGTAGGATTTTTTTTCCTTCTGATTTTTAAATGTTTACACAAATTCATAGACGTTGATTTAAGATTAACAAACATAAATAAAAGCCGGTTCGAATGTTTATTTACTCCTCCCCAGGAGGTTAGGCACAAGGCCAGCTTTATCTTACTCCCACAAGATAAGATGTGACCCAAGGTCGGGTCGGGAAAGTGGGACTTGAAAAGCCAGCGCCCGAGAAGGTGAGCACTCTGGCCATTAAAAATTGCCTGAACAGCCCCGTCGGCATTCCCCGGTAAGGTCGCCTCAGGCAGTAAGGAATAAACTTACTCCTCCCCAAAGAGGGGAGCCAAAGCCTGGGAGGGTGGACCTCCTAGAACTGCACAGGACAAACCCACAGACAGGTGGAATCAAGCCCCGAAGGACAAGACGATACCGGTCTATGGGGTGCAGTATCCATCGGAACAGATACTACACTTACTTCCTAGCCAAAAAGTGCCAGGCCATATCTATAATAGGCCAAGAGGTCCAACATTTGGGAGGTTAGTTAGTTAGCAGATATCTTTTTAGCTTCAAGAAAATTTTGAATTTTTCTTTATTGAAATCGTTCCAGACAAGGCATGAAGCCACTTGATGTAAGGAGCTACTCATAATAATAAAAAGGGAGAGGAAGGTAGAATCACTTGAAGACAAACGAAGCCTAAAAGAAACCCCACCACCAGCGTTAAATCCCCTAAACAGGCTAGACAAAAAGTAAGCCCTTCAAGAGTTACAAGGCTGGCTGACAAAAATAGTCTACCCCTGTACTGGTTAAGAGGTTGGCCACAAACCGGTGTTTTATTGTGACAACCTACCGTTTTCTTATGTTGTTCAGTTAAAATCTTGTTAACTTGTGGACCTGCCATACGAAGATAGGCTGAAACACATGAAGCTCCCGTCCATGTACTATAGAAGAGAACATGGAGATATGATCCAGACGTTCAAGATCCTCACAGGACAACACGGACCAGGAGAGACTGTTAGCCCTCAGCAAGATCAACCTGAAACTGAAAATAGTAGGCTAAACATCGGGATACGGGTTGTGAACAATTGGGTCATCGACGCAACAGACATAAACGACTTTAAGTGCAAGTTGGACACAGACACGAACTGGTATAGTGAACAAGAGGGAAAGGAACGGGAGTTACAGGGACAAGCCTTTTTCCCAAATATATGTTATGTTAAAATCTTTGAAGAAGCTAACTTAGACAAGGATCGAACCTTCGATATTGATGTCTATAAGCTAGCATCTTTACCACTGGACCAAGACGGCCTGTCTAGACATATGTACTATTTTTATCACCTAAATATTTAATGTATTTTTATGTAATTATTTTTATTGGTGATTGCAGCGTTCGTTGTTATTTTGCTTACTATTATTTCGATTGTCTCACTTCCTAAGTGATTAAGATGCAGAAAATTGCATTATTAGTCGCCCTTAACTTTATAGGACGTATTTTTCGGTTAGCTTTTTTATGCTAAGATGAAGCACGTTCTGCAAACGTTCCACCTTTATTTATAACCACAAAAACAAGAGCGATCCCTAGGCAAGATAAAAAAACTGGTATACAAGGCCGGTAATTTTGGCTTAAGCTTTCTACTTTAAGGACGACAACTCACGTCCTTGATATAATATTACAATCTGACTGAAGAGTTCCAATAAACTTATAACTCAATAATTACCTGGTATTTTGGCTAGGAAGAAAGTGTAGTATCTGTTCCGATGGATACTGCACCCTATAGACCGGTGTCGTCTTGTCCTTCGGGGCTTGATTCCGCCGGTCTGTGGGTTTGTCCTGTGCAGTTCTAGGAGGTCCACCCTCCCAGGCTTTGCATCCCCTCTTTGGGAAGGAGTAAGTTTATTCCTTACTGCCTGAGGCGACCCTACCGGGGAATGTCGACGGGGCTTCCCAGGCAATTTTTAATGGCCAGAGTGCTCACCTTCTCGGGCGCTGGCTTTTCAAGTCCCACTTTCCCGACCCGACCTTGGGTCACATCTTACCTTGTGGGAGTAAGATAAAACTGGCCTTGTGCCTAACCTCCTGGAGAGAGGGTAAATAAACATAAACTTGTCATTTATTTTGAGAACAGTTTTTGTTTTTCAGCATGACCAATGCTCTTCGAATCAAAGATGGCGGAGTTGGAGACCACCATCAGACAAGAACCGAGTTCAGTTGAGACACAGGAGCAAATTAATTGGTGACCTTGCACCTCTGTAACAAAAAGCGTAATATCTGTTCTGTCCTTGTTCAAAGGAGGAAAAATCCTTTTAGACTGAAGAATTTAAAAAAAAAAAAAAAAAATGTTTGTACCAATCCAGAGTTCCTCTTTTAGAGGAGCTGAATTTTAACCACATTTAAAACTGATCTTGTGTCTTACTTTGCCCTCATGGGGAGGAGAAAATAAATGGACACCACTTAATTGTTGCATTGAATAATTTGCGATCATTTTTTTTTTGTAAGTTTTGCAACTAAGCTCCGGTTTGTGGTTTCCCAATCGACCATTAATCGTCCAGTTTGCGACAAGATGCTGTTTTTATGTATTTTTTTTTTCAAAAATAAAAATGGCTCCCCGATGATAATTCCGACTCTGACGACCTATTTAGTGAACAGTAAATTCCATTGTGCACAACACAAAAGAAAGAAAATAAACTTTTTTCCGGGAAATGACTGAATTGGCAATAAACATGAAATCAAGATTAAGAAAACAAAGTTCTTTGGTTCGAAGACAAAGTATTTACACAATTTTTCTAAGAAAAGAGAAAAGATCGATTTTCTTGGAAAAAGTCGAGAATAATTGGTTTGCTGGTGGCAGCCGTGGTAAAACAATTTTTTTCTTAGACCCCCCCCCCGCTCTTCAAAGATGTCTTATTAATTTGTCATCCGAAATAAGGAAAATATTGTTAGAGATATTTTATGTATTGTCTATCCCATCATCATCATCATCATCATCATCATCATCATCATCATCATCATCATCATCATCATCATCATCATCATCATCATCATCATCATCATCCTCTTCCTCTTCCTCTTCCTCTTCCTCTTCCTCTTCCCCCTCCTCCTCCTCTTCCTCCATCTTCTTCTTGTTCTTATTATTTTATTTATTCCGGGTTTTTTTTTAGACTAAAAGATTTATGGATATAGAGCGGGGCCCAACATTTTGCCAGTGGAGCCTGGAAGCTCGGATCTCACCTTGATGGTGATTGTCAATAGTTTTCTGAGCTGCAGATACCTGGGCATTTCTGACACCCATCCCACCACCATCCTTTGTTTGTCTTGATTCTTGAGATATACAGCAAGAACAATCATTGAATAGTTTTTGCAGGAAATGTTTTTCAGTTTCATTTGAGTTCCCTAATTCCATCAGCGTAAGGTTAGCTGTATTAGAGTTAGGGTTTAGGGTTAGGATTGGGACTACGGTTAGGGTTAGCTGTATTAGGGTTAAGGTTTAGAGTTAAGGTTAGGATTGGAGTTAGGGTTAGGGTTAGCTGTGTTAGAGTTAGGATTGGGGTTAAGGTTAGCTGTGTTAGGGTTAGGATTGGGGTTAGGGTTAGCTGTATTAGGGTTAGGATTGGGGTTAGGGTTAGTTGTATTAGGGGTAGGATTGGGGTTAGGGTTAGCTGTATTAGGGTTAGGATTGGGGTTAGGGTTAGTTGTATTAGGGTTAGGATTGGGGTTAGGGTTAGTTGTGTTAGGGGTTGGGG
>OY744538.1:77100745-77110745 GCA_963556195.1 Sepiola atlantica | reverse complement strand
TTCAAATAATTGTTTAAAAATATTAATTCTTTGGATGTCAACTGGGCCAGGTTTCGTCAGGGGGTGTCGGTTTTTCAGCCATTTTTATGTACTAATTTGGAAAGAAAATGCTTACTCATTCCTCGAGGAATCTATTATATAAAGGAAAGTTGTCTGTTTCTCTTTTTTGTTTCATTTTACTTCAGTCGAAGTTCTCAGAAATCAAGGGGCCCATTCGTGAGGCTAACACTTGATCTCTAAATGAGATACATAAATATTCAAATATGCCATTAATGTGCTCCTTTACCTGTCAAACGTTGAGTTAGAAAAAGAAGTTAAGAATGTTAATGATCCTCTCCCCAATTGACCTGTGAACTATGTTATAGTATATCTTTCTTGTGGTCTCTTGGTCTTACCGGATTCCAGGACAAGAATTCATCTAGTCTGGTGGAGTATCCAGCTAAGTGTTGTTACTTGAGGTAACATCACTTAGAAGGGGGAACCATTCCTTGTATGAGCCAGTGTATAGCCGTGTCGAGGGGACCTTATTTGGGCTTCGAATACTATGTTATTTTGAATATTTAGTCAGGGTTTACTTGTAGGGGGAAGTACCCTCTTGTCAGGTTGTCCTGACAAACTCTTGTTCAGAGAGACTGAAGACACTCGAGGATGATGTCTAGTAGGTAATTCAAACTCCGCATGGGTTTGACGACGAGAAAGAGGAGATTTAGAAGAGGGAGAGGGAGAAAAAGAGAAAGGTAGAGAGACGGATAGAGAGAGGTAGAAAGATAGAAGTTTAAGTAGAAATATATTACACTTTTGCCCCGCTAATCATTAATATGCTCTTTCTGCTACTCGTAAAGTCGGTTCTCTCTATCGATCTAAACACTTTATAACACCTGAAGCTATTCTCTATCTCTGCAAATCAACTATCAGACCATGTATGAAGTACTGTTGTCATATTTGGGCTGGTGAATCTCTGTCCCATTTGAGGGTTCTTGATAAGGTGCAGAAACGTATCTGTAATTTGATTGGCCTCACCCTTTCTTCTTTTCTGCACCCTCTCTCTCTCACAGACGTGATGTTGCTAGTCTCAGTCTTTTCTATAAATACTATTATGGCATGTGTTCTTCAGAATTATGTGATCTATTCCCTGCTTCTTTTGTTCCAGCTCGTTCGACTCGTTGGTCTAGTGATCACGATCAATTAACCGTTTTGATACCTCATTGTAATACAGCTTCCTATTCCAGTAGTTTTATTCCAAGAACTGCAGGCTTGTGGAACTTTCTTCCTGCTGATTGTTTTCCTCCTAACTATAGCATTGGTCTTTTCAAGACTAATGCCAATAGGCATCTCCTGTCTTTGCGATAATCATTTTTCGTTCTTGTTAGCTCCTTACATCAAGTGGCTTCATGCCTTGTCTGTAGCGATTTCCACAAGAAAAAATATATATCATTGTTTTGGCTGTAAATTCAGTATGTGATATTCTCCCTCACTTTACAAATTTTATTGTAATCTTTGCAAATTAATTTTTTGTAATATAAAAGCGCATTTGTTTTAATTGTATTTGTTCTCAATTTGCTTAGATTTCGTCCAGCGTTTTGAAAAACCATGTGATACCAGTTGCTTCATCTTTCAGCTTCCTTGTAAGGAAGTGAAAACTTGTCATGGATAAGATTGTCCATGTATTGAACTTGTTGAAGTCTAAACAGTTTCTTAAAAAATTCAAATAAAATTAGTGTATAGGCGATAATATATAAGATTATGACATTAAAAACGTGTGTTTCTTCAGATTACATGCGTAATACTAAATACATTTGAACTCTAAATGGTTCCTCATTGAATAATATTAAAAGAAAACAACAACATAAAACCATCTTTTTCGCCTAGACACATTTTTTTATCGCTTTCTGTTTAGACCGTCGATCTTTACATTTACCTAATTGTCGATGCCTTTTTTTTTGCTATGAAAGCTGACATAGAAGTTTTGTTGTCATCAGTGAAGAATTTAATAAATCAGATAGGCACGGAGTATTTGCTTATAGAAGCGGATGCTGCTAATGTAGTTGTGTTTGCGGGCGGGGTAATGGTGTAGTATTTCGGCTGTGCATAAAAGAATGACGACACACTAATATACGAAACTATAATGGTGCGTCTTTATTGTCGGTGACGGTGAAGGAATGTGGGTTAGTGAAGAAGGAAGACGCACATACAGGAATTCGACAGGTCGTTTTTCTCGGGCCGAAATCACCAGCCAACTGACGATATCAAATTCAAGTTGTTATTATATAGGGTGGGCCAAAATAAGGGTCCTATCTTTAAATTTGAATAACTTGAATTTGAATAACTTCCACAAAATAAAAGTTAAACTCACCAAACTTTATGTGTGTGTAGACTGACCCATCCGAGATTTTTTTAAATAAACAAAACACATTTTAGCCGAAAAACACTTCTTAAAACTTACAAAAACTAAAGTATTGTTTTTTACACTGTTTTGAGTTTTTTAAGCAAAAATAATGTTTTCTAAATGAGGGTACGTTCCTTAGGGCTAATACGGCTCATGCTTGCTTCGGAAGGGGTCCTTTACTTATTCTAAAAAAAAAATTTTTTTAAATCAATAAATAAAAAAGTTATGAATTTTTAAAAATAGGACCCTTATTTTTGCCCACCCTGTATAACAATTTGTGACCCAAACGCCTACCGTGGGACTTCACTGTCACTGTAGCCACGCCCCAAGAACGTTTTCTTTGGCGACGGGGCGTTTCCTTCTGTAGCTAACTTTTTGCAGGTGGTTGTAATCAACAATTATTTTATTTTTGATAATTCACCATATTTGTTTTACCGGCTTCAACCAACGTATTTTAACTTTTGTCAATCAATCATGTTATATTATTTTCTTCCGGTCAGGTGCGTGTCCATACCAAGTGGGGAGATGGATTTTCCCTACATTGAAAATGACCATGTGTCTAATCTGCCCTCGTGGCGAAGCAAAAAGTTTGTAACTTTATTTTAATTAAAAATGCAGTCTCTTTATAAATTTTTATGGTCGGTTTTTAATGTACCTCCCCCCAAAAGGGTCACTCTGGATTGGGACAAAAATTAAAATTGTCTCAGTCTAGAAGGATTTTTCCTTCACTGACCGAGGAAAGATATTGACAAAACCAATACAGAATTCCGCCCTCGTGGAGAGACAAGTAAATAGAGACACGATCTCGTCAATGTTTATTTATTTTTTTATATATATATATCTGTCATTTTCTTAAAATAAATACGAAAAAAAAACAACGCAGACTAGTTTTAATTTTTAAAAAAGGTTTTACAAGAAAAAATCAGCGAAGTGTGTGCGATTTTGTTTGTTTATATTTTTTTATTTAAATTAAAGTAATTTGAAAAATAGTTAGATTAATTTACTCACACTGTTAATTTAAAAACTTTTTGTAAATAAATTATTTTAATAGTAAAACCTTTTTCCGGTGCTTTTGCATTATGGCGACAAAATGGCGACAAAATGGCAACAAAATGGCGACGAACAAAATTCCCTTCCTTATTTCAAGAAGAGTGAATCGAAAGGGGAGATAATTTGAATTTTTTTCGAAAGGGGAGATAATTCGAAGTAATTTTTTTTTACGGGGACTCATAACGAAACAATCATATTCGATTTTTTCCATCACGGGAAACTGTAACACATAGAAAAGCACGAGAATTTGTCAGAAGAAACATAATAAAAACAGTATTTTTGTAATAAAATACATTAAGAAACGGTATTAAAAAGGAAATAAATTAGATTTATTTAAGTAACTTTGACATCATATAAAATATATTTAATTTAATAAAATGTCTTCAAAATTTAACGCATTGACGTCCATTTTCGGAAAATTAAGAAAAGAATTAAGACACTTAAAATAATTCGAATTATCTCCCCTTTCGATTCACTCCTCTAGAAATAAGGAAGTCGCCATTTTGTTTGTCACCATTTTGTTGCTATAATGCAGAAGCACCCTTTTTCCTTTAGTAAAAATCTGTGATGAAAAAGTTTTAAAAGTGCGTATTTATTGTTTAAGATTCAACCGGAAGTAAAAAATTTTAAAATCCGTGTAGGGCCGTGGCCACCGAGAGTTACTACAGGCCGGTTGGCTAGAAAATGACGTCACTGCATTGCGTGTCAAAACAAGGACCGTCGTAATGACAATAAGAAGGCATTTCGACTTCTCTATTCACTAAATAATCCATCAAAATTCAGGAAATCAACCAATTTTAATGAAATTTTCAGGATTTATTAATTAATGATCACAGAATATAATAAATCCATTACTTTATTATAAAGCTTGGTGCAAATGTATTATTTCTTGTAAACAAAAAACACCTTTACTAAAGTTATTCAAAATATCAAAACATGTTGACCATACGATATTGTAAATATTTAAAACAAAGCATTAGAAAACTTTAAAAATTGCATGTAAAAAAAGAAAAGAAAAGAACACGATTCGATTCATCTTGAAACTGATCTTTATCCAATATAAATTTAAAGAAAATAATAATTCACGATCAAATACTTCAAAAAACTGAATTATGAATTACCATTATTTAAACTTCTAACCCAATCAACCGTAAGTAATTCAGACTTTGAAATTTGTTTAAAAATTATACAAAAAAAAAGTTCAATGTTAACTGTCTGTTTAATAATGGAATCACCAACTCCTATCTTGCTATTAAGAGACAGGTACGTGCAAAATCAAAGGCCGATCCCCAAAATGTAAAAACATTTTGACCCTCCCTTCACTTAAAAATTCACCAAAATTCAGGAAATCAACCAATTTTAATGAAATTTTCAATATTTATTAATAAACAAGCACAGGAGATATAGTGAAACATTTTTAAAAAATCTTAGTGAAAATGTATTTTTTTTTTTAAAACAAAATACACCTTTACTAAACGTATATTTTTATATATATATAAAAAAAATCCATGATTTTTTAAAATGAAAATAAGATCTGTATATGTTTAAAATATATTTTTTTAAAAACTATTTCGTATATATTACGGAAAATGCCCCTACACTCTTGTTAATAAAATCAGTATAACTCGAAGAATTAACGATATTATCATTGAATAAAGCATTGTTTAATTAATATTTTTTGTGAAAATTTTGATTAAATATGATGTTATTTCATTTATTTAATCTACAAAAGTAGAGAAAAGATAAACTATGCTACACTTAAGACATCGAAAAAAAGTAATAAAAAAAAAATGGAACACTACTTTTTTTATCAAATAATGAATAAGTAATTCAGACTTGATTTTTTATATAATTAAAAAAAATTCAAACTTACTACACTATATTTAGTCGGTGTAAACATTATTACGTGTATCCATATTTGCAGTAATTATTTCTCTTTTGGAAATCCAAACATATGCAGTAGGCATTTTAACTTTGTGAATTATGAAATGAAATTTTTAAAAGCGCGAAATTATTTTAAAATTGGTTGATTTCCTGAATTTTGATTCCATTATTAAACAAACAGTTAACATTGAAATTTTTTTTTGTATAATTTTTAAGCAAATTTCAAAGTCTGAATTACTTACGGTTGATTGGGTTAGAAGTTTAAATAATGGTAATTCATAATTCAGTTTTTTGCAGTATTTGATCGTGAATTATTATTTTCTTTAAATTTATATTGAATAAAGATCAGTTTCAAGATGAATCGAACCGTGTTCTTTTCTTTTCTTTTTTACATGCAATTTTTAAAGTTTTCTAATGCTTTGTTTTAAATATTTACAATATCGTATGTTCAACATGTTTTGCTATTTTGAATAACTTTAGTAAAGGTGTTTTTTGTTTACAAGAAATAATACATTTGCACCAAGCTTTATAATAAAGTAATGGATTTATTATATTCCGTGATCATTAATTAATAAATCCTGAAAATTTCATTAAAATTGGTTGATTTCCTGAATTTTGATGGATTATTTAGTGAATGGAGAAGTCGAAATGCCTTCTTATTGTTATTACTACGGTCCTTGTTTTGACACGGAAGTCAGTGACGTCAGAGGGGGGCAGGAAGTTAGTTGCTTGGCCTGTAGTAACTCTCGGTGGCCACGGTAGGGCACACTGAGTTTTTTTGTTGTTGTTGCTCATTTTGGGGTGCTTCAAATCCATTTGGTCCTTTTTTGTAAACTTTACCATTTAGAGGGTACCACCGAAACCTTCCTATATCTCCTCCCTACAAAAAGAAATTGAAATATAAAATATATTAAAATATAAAACTAATGCGATATTTATTGCTTACACACGTCCTGAGGCGGGTAGTCTACTAGTATATATATATATATATATATATATATATATATATATATATATATATATCAAGGGAGGCGCGATAGCGCTCTATCCCTTAATAAACTTCAAATACGACCTATGATAGAAATCTCATTTCTTTGATCAGTTATAACTCAAAAACCAATAAACCAAATTAGTTAAAACTTTGCACACAATTTTCATTTGATAGGTTCTATAAGTGTGTAAAATTCTAGCATCATTAGTCGAGGCAACCCAGAGATCCAGAAAGGTCAGGAGTGATTTTGTGTTATCTGTGTGTACGTACGTACGTGTGTGCCACCCTGTATCTCATCAACTATTTGATGGATTCAGCTGATCTTTGGCAGAGAGAGAGATTCTAGGGTCTAGTTGATGGCATTTTAATTTCAGTTCACCGTATACCTTAGTTTTCCAGAAAATTCCAAAAAACCTTAAAAATTACCATTGTCTTGAGGCAAACCTTTACAAAAGTAGTGACATTCCATGAAAAATGCCAGTATACTAAAATCATATGCCCATAATAGGGTTAAGATGAAAATTCATATACACTAAATGTCCAAAAGCAAGGAAATTCCCAAATGTTTACACTTTTATTGTCATTAAGGGTATGACTACATATCAACCAAGCCATTTCATTAGCACATCACTACAGTATAAATCTCTATGCATGAGTGGATGAAGTGTGTGAGGTGCGCTGAAGAAAAATTCCTACCAGTAAAATACATAGCCCTGTTGTGCTCGCATACCCTTAATGACAATAAAAGTGTAAAAATTTGGGAATTTCCTTTTTTTTGTACATTTAGTGTATATGAATTTTCATCTTAACCCTATTAAGGGCATATGATTTCAGTATACTGGCATTTTTCATGGAATATATATATATATATATATATATATATATATATATATATATATATATAAATATATATATATATATATATATATATATATATAAATATATATATATATATATATATATATATATATATATATATATATATATATATATATAAGAAAAAAAGATTTTATCCATACAAAATATCTAGTTCTATTGTGATGTGATGTGTGGAGTTATTGAATGATGCTTGAGTGTGTGCAATTTTGAATATGTAAATGTGAGTTAACACAAAAATCTGAGAAAGAATTTGAATGAGAAAACTTAGTATGGTCAAGAATTAATTATTCATGTACTTTTTACAATTGGAAGAAGAGGATTTACTAATTAATTGACATTAACGTCATCACAAAATGTCTGTCGTAACTCTCCAAATTCTCAAGGGGAATAACTCTGACAAGTTACTTCCTTTTAATATGTGTATTTTATTTTCTGAGGTAGAAATGCTTTCTACCTAACATATTGACAACAAATTAACAACTTGTTAGGATAATCAAAAAATAAAGAGTTAGTAGTGAAGTGCACGAGAGTTCAGTATTTTTTTAAGAACGTTCCAAGTGAGAAGAATTATTTAGTCTGTGTACTGTAGACACATTTTTCCTGCTGTCGCTGTGTCAGTTTGTGTGTTTAGTAGTTTGTGATAGTTTCTTATTGGATTGGTGTGTGCCTTTGGCCAGTTGTCAAGACTTGTTTTAGTGACACACTCCTGTGCCTCAGGTCTAAAAGAAACCGGAAAAGTGAGTGCGAGAGAGATAAAGAAGGGGAAAGGGAAGGAATCTGATGCATTCGGTTTTTACATTAGGCACGAAATATTGTAACGACATATTTTTGTTTAATATGTGGAGGCATATATTTTCTGCGCTTCTGATTGGCTGAAAGAAGGTGTTGATTGAGATGCTATCCAATCAGGAGTCGATATTTTGAATCAATATTTGCTGCTGATCATTGTTCAAACTCATTGAGAGCATGTGTATTATTCGGACTCGGACTGTTCTCATCTTGGAAGTAATTCTCACAATGTTTCGGCCGACGTAACCTCCGACTTTCTTCAGGTGCGTCTTGGCGGACTCGGAAATCTTTATGTCAGATTTGGTCATCTGTACTTTTGATTTAATCTACAGCAGTAGCTTGCTCTCGTTCCGTCAGCCGAAACATAAAATTATTCAGAGCATGAAATTCAATATAGTGCAAATAGGCTGTGACAAATTCATTCAGCTTGACAAAATTCAAAGCCACTGTTCAGCAAATATCTACAAACATCAATTAAACAATCACCGACCCTTTGATAAAGACAAATATGTGTTTAATGTTGACCTGGATTCAGTTGTGGATTGGGGTGTGAAATGGCTGGTTTCAGTTAATTCAGTTAAGAATCAGCTCGTGTCTTTCAATCGTAGGCGTGCCCCTTTTCTTCCTGAGATTCTCATGGATGGCACTGCCCTTTAGAAAAAAATCGACTCCGAAACTTCTTGGTCTTTCTCTCTCATCAAATCTTTCTTGGAGTTCATACATTAGATCCATTGCTCTTTCTGCTTCTCGTAAAGTCGGTCCTCTCTATCGCTCCAAACACTTTCTCACACCTGAGGCTATTCTCTATCTCTACAAATCCACAATCAGACCACGTATGGAATATTGTTGTCATATTTGGGCTGGTGAATCTCTGTCCCATTTGAGGGTTCTTGATAAGGTGCAGAAACGTATCTGTAATTTAGTTAGCCATCCCCTTTCTTCTTCTCTGCACCCTCTATCTATCACAGACGTGATGTTGCTAGTCTCAGTCTTTTCTATAAATACTATTATGGCATGTGTTCTTCAGAATTGTATGATCTATTCCCTGCTTCTTTTGTTCCAGCTCGTTTGACTCGTTGGTCTAGTGGTCTTCATCAATTCGCTGTTTTGATACCTCATTGTAATACAGCTTTATATCCAAGTAGCTTCTTTCCAAGAACTGCAGGCTTGTGGAACTCTCTTTCTGTTGACTGTTTTCCTCCTACAAACATAGGAGATACCTATTAGCCTTGGTCTTGAAAAGAATATTTCGCTCTTGTTAGCTCCTTACATCAAGTGGCTTCATACCTTGTTTGAAGCGATTTCCATGAAAATTAAAAAAAAAATAATAATGTATCTGTCAGTCACACAAAAGTTAGCGAGTAAAAAACGTGCCTTTTTCTAGCTTCCGGACGAAACTATTTCAAGTGGTACAAGAAAGGAAATAGCAAGTCAGACAACCCCCACTGTCTGAAATGAATTCGGAAATAAAACAGTAGGTTTTAGGTCATCAGAAATGACCATAATAATAATTCATACATGAAAAATTAAAATGACTGACGTAATTCTATGATTTTATATGAATATTAATGTGAACACTGGCGGAGCATAATTTTTTCCCTTCATTTTTTGACGGAGGCTGTAGACTAGTTGCAAGTATAGTCAATGGCTAAATTAGTATTCCTTATTAATGATTTCATTTTCCCCCTTTCTCTCCTCCCATTCTTGTGTCAATATGTAATGGCGGTCATTTCGGAAATACCCCAAAAATGGTTACCCATTCTGTACTACATTATAAATTTTAAAGTCTAAAATATAAATGAAAATTTTTTTTTAAATCTTAATGATTGGATGTCCTCTCTTCAATCTGGATGGCCGAGGCCACCACCCCCTCAGCACACCACTGATTACACCCTAAACAAATCTATCTATCTATCTATCTATCTATCTATCTATCTATCTATCTATCTATCTATCTATCTATCTATCTACTAAAATTCGGTAGATCTTGCTTGCTTGTATGGTCCGGTGCACACTTGATG
>OY744538.1:77063245-77098245 GCA_963556195.1 Sepiola atlantica | reverse complement strand
AAATAAGATTTTGAAAATATAATTTTATCATAACGTATCGTGCAGTCATGAAATAATTAATTGAAGAAAATTCGGTGATTCTTTACTTTCATGACGACATGTTAGGCCTCTCTTAAAAATAAAATAGCTAAAGAAATGTATCAACTTTTTACTGATGCGTCGTATTTTTTGTCAATTGTTTTTATGTATTTATTTGTTTTCTCGTATTATTTTTAATTTTTTTTATCAGTCACGCGGATTTAAAAAAATTAGTTTTTATTGTTATTTTTGTTTATTTGTTTCGACGTGGTTTGTTGTAGCCTTCGTTATCTGTGGGGGTGGGGGGTCTACGAAATCCAAGTCCCTATTTACTTGCCTCCCCACGGGGGCAGAGTTGGGTACAAGGTCGGTTTTTAATGGTGGGAAATCCAGCTCCTCCGCAAAAAAAGGGTACTCTGGATTGGAATAAAAATACAAAATGCCCCAGTCTAGAAGGATCTCTTCTTCACTGACCGAGTACAGAACAGATGAAATGTGGTGGTATCAGGACAGCAACAGTTAGAAACAGCATTTTTCAATTTTGGGAAACGGATATATCTGTTTTTTAAAACAAACAACAAAAACAACAAAAACAACAACAAAAAAAAGCACTAGAAAATAATAGTTACAGTCATAAATAAAAAGCAACAATTTACAAAATAAAAAAATAAAAAATAATATAATGCACCAAGGTAAACATGTCAGTTAAAAAAAATGTTTTTACGTTTTCTAGTTTTTTCGTTTTCCGTTTTACGAACCCGAGTTTAATTTTGCATGGTCGCCTATCGGCTGTTGACATAAATTGTTACCGGATTTAAAGAAACATATATTGGAGGAGCAGATCTATATTAGTACCAAAATAACCCCAGTCGAGAAGGATTTCTCCTCCTCATGGTCCGCGCTCATTAAAATGTTTTTTTGTTTTTTTCATATAAGCCAAGGTTCGCCTTGACATCATTCTGACCACCTACTAAGGTGTGTCTTTCTGTCTTGCAGGTCCTTGTTTGTCGGCGAAATGAGGTATGGCTCGCTTCAGGCCTATAAGGTGCACACTCCCAGGCGTTACCCCCTTATTCGGGAGGGGGTGTATTATCTATCGTCTGAGTCGCCCCTACCGTGGAGTGCCGACGAGTTTGTCCTCGACTATTTTTTGTTGAGGACAACAGTAGAGCCGCTCCCTCGGAAGTGGGGTGGTGGTGGTGGTAGGGCTAGCGCTCCCCACTTTACGACCTTGTGCAACATCTTGCTGCTACGGGAGACACGTAAATAAGAGAAAAGGGCACATGTTCGACTTTGTCCACTGTCCGTTTTTCACAACTTTTTACTGACCAGTTTTCTTTTCTTTTTTCGGTGTACACTTACCTATCAGGCTACTAGAGAATTCCGGGGTTTTTGGAAAAAAAATTTTCAAATATTTTACATTTTAGGAGGGGGGATCAGTTTCCAATCTAAATTCAACGTAGACTGATCCCCCTCTTTTTGACCATCTCAATTAAAAAAAAAATCTTTTTCGGTGTACAATTACCTATCATGTCAGTAGAGAATTCCGGGGGTTTTGGAAATAAATTTTTTTAAAATTGAGATTTTAAGACGGGGGATCAGTTTTCAATGTAAATTCAACGTAGACTGATCTCCCTCTTTTTGACTATCTCAAATTTTTAAAATTATTCTTCTGCTTACAATTACCTATCATGTTGCGAGAGAATTCCGGGGGTTTTTGGAAAGACATTTTAAAAAATTGAGATTTTAAGACGTAAAAAGTTGTGAAAAACGGACTATGGTAAAAGACGAACAAGACTGATCCCTCGTCTTAAAATCTCAATTTTAATTTCAATGGTCAAAAAGAGGGATATCAGTCTACGTTGAATTTACAAAAATTTACAAAAATTAATTGTCCGTTGAGAGTGGGAGAACAAAAAAAAAAAAACATTAAAAAAAAAAAAAGAATGTTAATAAGGTACAACCGCCCACTGTTTTCCGGTTTTGTTCAGAACCGAAAACAAGCAGGCCAATCTCGAAATGGAAGTGGGATTTAAGTGGGAGAAAAAAGAAAAAGAGTATACGTTAACATTATACCTAGGTACTGTTGCTTATTGACCGAACAAATAACGTGGATTATTATTTTTTGTCTTTCTTTTTCAACCATTCAAGTCTAGTGTTTGTCGGGTTCATAAAATAAATTTGCAACGGTAACACGTCAACACGTCAACACGTTATTTCTTAAAAAAGAAAAAAAAAAATGACAGTCTCTATATTAATAATAATAAAAAAATTATCTGTATTTCCCCGGCGTTGCCTGGATGGAGACCTTCGCTTTTTGGCTTGAAGCAAAGTGTAGTATCTGTTTTCACATTACGCTTCATCTTTTCTGACCTCGGTCACTATTCTTCTCGGCCTTTTGTATAATTTTTGTCTACTTGTAGCCCCGACCCCCAACCGATGAATACATACACTTTTTGCAAGCCTTAGTTTTTGTTGTTTTTCTTTCAGTAGTTTTGTTGCCATTTAGGATTTTATTGTTATGTTTTTTTTTAATTATTTTTTCTAAGTTTTCTCCACAGCTATAGCTTAATTTAAGGGTATTTTTATTTAAAATTTTATGTAGTATATTATTAGGAGGAAAGTGTAGGTTAATTAAATCTAGAAATCTTTTACCGAGTTTGGTCTTTTTTATTTCGCAGACAATTGTTTCGGATAACATCTTGATGTTATCCGAAACAATTGTCTGCGAAATCGAAAATAAGTTGTAAAAAAATGACGCGAATCTGTCCTCTGTGATAATGACGTGGTATTGAACTACATAAAAATGCTGAATATATATATATATATATATATATATATATATATATATATATATATATATATATATATATATATATATATATATATATAATGGTTTCGTCTGGAGGCTAGAAAAAGGCACGTTTTTTACTCACTAACTTTTGTGTGACGGGACGGATATATTATTTTGATTTATATAAAACTATACAAATAAATACACATTGTTCCTTATTATAGAGTGGGCAGATGTTCAGCCCTTGCATGTATGTATTTTTTGTTTTCTTAAAAAGAACAAAACAATTTTTATTTCAGTTTTTTTTAGCCATGGATCAGAAATTCAAAGCGATGACTCTTCAATATGACCCGATCGTTGAAGAACTGGTTAATTTATCCAACGAAGTCGGCGATGAAAAACTGAAGAAACGCGTGGAAGCTATAATAGACCTCCGTTACCAACGAGACGCGTACGGGACAGAATTCAACAGCCCAGCATCTTCTGCCTTGCAAGAGCTTCTCTGCGCGACGATGACCGAAAACTGGGATTCGCTGCTGCAAAAGAATGAAATCACCGCTCGATGTTCTGCCGTTATGGTATCTGGATTATGGGCAGGTGAGTATTGATTTACTCCTCTCCAGGAGTTAGGCACAAGGACAGTTTTTACCTTACTCCCACAAGTAAGATGTGACCCAAGGTCGGGTCGGGAAAGTGGGGTTTGAAAAGCCACTGCTCGAGAGGTGAGCACTCTAACCATTAAAAATTGCCTGGGCAGCCCCGTCGGCATTCCCCGGTAGGGGCACCTTAGGCAGTAAGCAATAAACTTACTCCTCCCCAAAGAGGGGAGGCGAAGCCTGGGAGCGTGGACCTCCTAGAACTGCACAGGACAGACCCATAGACAGGCGTAAATCAAGCCCCGAAGGCCAAGACAATACCAGTTTATAGGGTGTAGTATCCATCGGAACAGATACTACACTTTGATCTTAGCCAAAACGCCAAATTCACCTTTGGTTGTGTTTGCCTGTTTTACGGCATATCAACCCTTCGGGGGAGGGGGGGGGGGGTCATTTAACCTGTTGTTAATATCCTTTTAATTACATAGTGTTATATATGCAATATGTTAAATGAATAAATGCGAAAGTTTGACCGATTTCTTGCACTAACAGCAAAGTCAAAATGTCCTATTTCAAGTTAATTCAACTTTCGACAATTAACACACTGTCTTCTTTTATATACTGCTTATGTATATGCCGTATCAGTCGTACGGTTAACTAATTTGCATATTGGTTTAAAAAAAAGGAAATTTTTATTTTTTATTTATTTTTTTTATTTTTTAAAAAAAAGTTCACCCCAAACAAGGCTACTGAGAATTAGGGTGAAAGTTTGTTTTTTTTAAATTTTTTTTTTTTGGGGGGGGGGGGGGAGCTGTGCAGCGAGATGCTTGTTCACATTAGGTTTACATTTCTGCATGTCAATACAGTCGGGGAAACAGGGAGCAGGAAGGGAGTTCCAAAGGCCGGCAGCTCGAGGAAAGAAGCTATTGGAGTAGTAAAAGGCTCTCTGAAATCTGGGGGCCTCCACAGTGAATGGATGGGATCTAGCTGATTGTCGGGTTGGTCGAGTGTATTTACGTCGAGGGGGGGGGGGAGGCACCCGAGCAGCAAGTTCATCAAAGAACATTCTATTGAAGTACTTGTAAAACAAGCACAAGGATGCAAGATTGCGGCGATGGGACAGGGAGCTTGATGGATAGTGAGGGACCTATCAGATTAGCGGATCTTCTTTTGACTTTGTCTACGAGGGAGAGACTAGTGGTTGGTGCAACAATACCCCATGCATGAACAGATGATGGCTTCGTAGACATATAGGATACTGTCAGGTATGAGAAGTTTTCTAGCATGGTAGAGGGAGCCCACTTTCTTTGCAGCAGCCTTGACAATGTCTTCTTTGTATTTGTTGATTCAACTTTCGATAATAGATACACCATCTCTTTTATATACTGCTTATGTATATACAATATCAGTCGTAAGATGAACTAATTTGCATATTTGTTTTGAAAAAGGACATTTTATTAATTAACTATTACTTGTTATTGTTTTTTAATTCAATGATTTAATATAACAAAGAATTCTGTGTTACAATATTGTTTTATTAGATGCAGGAAATACACACACACAAGAAGTGGTCACACATGTTAAGTTATATTGAGATATAAGAGTTATATTCCTTTGTATTGAGATATAAGAGTTATATTCCTTTGTGATAAGTTTTTAGAGTGATCTCCCTTGCTTGTTGTTAGTTATTGGCTGGGGGAAAAATGGCGGTTTGGACAAACAAACGTGTGTCCATGACTGGATTTATGTAACGATAAACGAACATTGGTAGCAAAAGCTTGTTGTTAGAGTGTTTGTTGTTGTTGTTGTTGTTGTTAGAGTGTTTGTTGTTGTTGTTGTTGTTGTTGGTTATTGGCTGGGAAAACCAAGATGGCGGTTGGGACAAACAGATGTGTGTCTATCATTGGAAATATGTGATAAGTAAACTAACGCATTGGTAGCAAAAGCTGTCTTCGTTTGTGTGATGAGAAATTATCTTGTTCAGCAAACGTTGAAACACATTTAAAAGAAAGATGGCTTCCTTTATAAAACACCCACCTATTTTGCTAAATGAAAGAATTATATGCTGAATGGAAGCAGGATATAGGCATATGGTCTAGATTTACAGATTTATCTAAAGAGAAACAGGGCACAGCAGTATTTTTGTCACTGCCGCAAAATATAAGAGAATGTGTTCGACAATTGGCGATAACGGATATCGGTGTAGCAAATGGATTGAATATAATTATAGACAAATTAAACAAAATTTACTTACAGGATGAAATCATGATGGCATACATGTAATTTAAGAAGTTTTATTCCTACAAAATGGCGGTTAGAGTTAATATAAATGAATTTTTTGTACGATATGAATTTCTGTATCAAAAATTATGGAAATTTGGAATTACTCTGTCAGAAGGAGTCCAGGCCTTTTTTGTTCTGAATGCAGCAAATGTATCGACGGAAAACGAAAAATTAGCAAGAACCACATGTTCTAGCTTGACATATGCAACAATAAAAGATACATGGAAGAAAGTGTTTTCTGATATTTCGTCAACGGAATGTAAAACCGTCCCTGCTATCAAAGAAGAAATTGAAGCAGTTAATTAAAATAGATACATAAGTATCAAGGAACAAAGATTTTACAGAGGATATAAAATCAATCTTACAGAAAGATAAGCTTAGATGATGCATTGTTTTTGATGTAATTCGACCAAGTCTTGTACGAGTTTCAATTCTAGAAACAATATCAACGTTTTCGTGGATTCAGACCAGGTGAACTTTACTTTGTTTAATGTTGATTCATGTTACTAAACATTAATAAATGATTCTTATTCTAATGTAAAAATGTCCAATCTTGTGAAAGAGACATTGGGTATGGCTGTGTTGGACTCTGCTTGTTCACGAACTGTTGCTGAAGAACTTTGGTTTAATATATTCTTTGATTCATTAAATGACCGAGATAAGTAGTTAGGGGAAACTGTTAGGTCGAACAGAATATTTTGTTTTCGAGATGAAGTGGAAGTGAAAGCTATTGAAACAGTTAAATTTCCTGACATTATATTAAAGCTGACATCGTCAAAAATAATTTACCCCTGTTATTAAGTCATAAATCAATGAAAACGGCAGGAATACTACTAAATTTTTAAAACGACAGCTGTCGCATTTTTGGCAGATATATTAAATTGTAAATCACGACTTTTGGACGTTATAGTCTTCCACTAAGTAATATGCTTTTGGAGGTTAAAAATGCACCAAGCGTAGTGTTAAATTGTGAGACTTTAAGAGGATGTTCTAGAGTGGAAAAAAGTAGAAAGGCTGAGAAACTACAGTTTGCCGTTTGTTCATGCATCTAAAGAGAAATTAATAGATTTGGTTAAAGGCAGTAAGGTATTTCATTATAAGGAATTTCTGAATCAGATCAAAGATGTTTGTGATTCTTGTTTGCCAAAATTTAAAGAAGACACCTTATCCTCGACCAGTTGTAGCATTGGCTCTTGGTAACAGGTTTAATAACACTGTATGTTTAAATTTAAAAGAACATCGACAAAACCAATGCTGGATTCTGCACCTAATTGATACATCCACTAGGTACTGTGCTGCCATATTTATTATGATTAATAAAGAAAGTAAAGAAATTATTCACAACATATTTTTAATGTCTATATCTTATTTTGGAGCACCCATTCAGCAATGGTACTGTGGAACGTCACAATCTAATAATTGTTGAAGCAATGGAAAAAACATTAGATGATGAAAAATGTGAACCAGAAATAGCTTTGGCTTGGGATGTTTGTACCAAAAATGCACTTCAGAATCATTCTAGATATTGTCCAAATGAGCTTGTATTTGGGTCAAATATTAACACCCCCTCAGTTTTGAATGATCGGTTCCTGTGATATAGTTAGAATAAATTTAAATGTTCTACATGCAGCGGGGAAAAAAGCTTCATGGAAGTCGAATCAAACGAAAGAATTCGGACAGCTTTGAGATCCAATGTAAGGACTTATGCAGATGAAAGATTTGTGACAGGTGACCGTGTCTACTATAGAAGACAAAACTACAAAAGATGGCGTGGTCCTGCTAAAGTTTTGGGTAAAGAAGGTCAATGTGTATGTGATCAGACATGGAGGAGCATTTTGCAGGATGCATCCATGTCACTTGATGAAGGTAGACAAGGAATTGCAAAGTCTAAAGAATGAAGAAAATACAAATTCTTCAAATGAGATGAATGAAGTCTTGGAGGAGGAAGATGAAGAACAATATAATAAAAATTCTAATAGCAATAGAAAGGAAGTGAAAGGGTTAGGGTTAGGGTTAAGTAGAAACGAAGTTGTGGAATATAAATTGAAAGGAAGTGATGAGTGGAAAAAAGGAATGGTTATGAGCACACAACTGAGATCAACAGCAAAATATAGCGATTGGCTAAATATAAAACCAGAAGTAGCGAATGAAAATCCTTTTTGTATCAATTGGGATCATGTTGATCAGTGGAGAGAACTTCCTCAAGTAACAGAGGGAATAATTTATCAGGAACTTTTGGGGTAATGGAATCAGTATCAGAATCGGAAAAAATTTATGCCTATTTTCGATGCCAAAAACGATTCTTTTAATTGTTTTCTTTTTTTTTTAAACTTAATTTTCTATTGCGGGTACTAATGATAAGATAATAAATATTATTTGTTGATTTTGCAAAACTAAAATCTATAGACCCCCCCCCCTACAAGTGTATTTTTACGTTTACGAAAATATATGCATATATTACATTGGTTTTTACGGTAATCCGAAAATTAAAAAAAAAAAAAGAAACAACTCTATAGGTAAATATTTAGAGATTTTAAAAGAATCGGAATCGGAATTGATAATTGTATCGGAATCGGGAATTTTGAACAGAATCGGTAATCGTATCGGAATCGGGAAAAATATTGGAATCGTCCCATCACTACTGCCCACTGTTTTCCGGTTTGTTCAGAACCGAAAACAACACTTTGCATCGATCCAAAAAAAAAACCCCGATGCAAGTCAGGCGTAGGCTGGAGTTTATTTGTACCGAACATGGTTGGATTGCAGAAAGGATTATGAACTTTATTAACGATTCAATTGCGTGGACTTTTTGTGGTGAGGGGGGGGGAGGGGGGTTCATCACCAATCAGAGGACTATTATCTCACTTAACCTGAAAAATGAGCCTGATACCTCCCCCCACCCCACCCCACCCTAAAAAAAAAAATAGGGCCGTGTTAGAACTTGTCAAGACTTACAAGGATGACATAAAAGATCCCATTCAGATTCTAGATTGATCGAATGAGAGTCTTCGTTTTTTTTTTTATCAATCATGACATAATTTTTCAGAGATAAAACTTCTGGTTACGTAGATCTGATAGCGCAAAGTTTAATTGATAAGTTTTTTTATCTGGTGGGGATTGTAATTATCTCTTTTGAATCAGTTTGGCCAAGATTTGAGCAGAGTGCACAATTAACCATATGGCTTTTATATTAGCACGAACACTGGGGAAGCATAACTTTTATCCGTAATGTTGGCCGAGAGTGTACACTTGTATGATATATTGCGCATATATATTTTCAACATTTACTTCAACAGGCCTCAATACACGAGTAAATCTTAGTCGAGTAATAAGCCTGATGATTTCCCCTGGGAATGAAATATAAACATTTCTGTGTAGCTTACTTGCCACAAGTACACTTTTGTACTATATATATATATATATATATATATATATATATATATAACAATACATGAAATACATTAAATAGTTAGGTGATAAAAACGTACATATTTCTAGGCAAGGCGACATGGTCCAGAGGTAACACACCAGACTATAGACATCAATATCGAAGGTTCGAACCTTGTCTAAGTTAGCTATGCTGATAACGGCTGTGAGCCAGAAACACGTGTCCATGGATTACTTTTATGTATGTATAAAATTAATGAAAATATATATATTAACGAATGTCCTATAAAGTTATGCAAACCACTACACTAATCTGTATCACTTAGGAAGTGAACAATCGAAATTGTAGTAAGTGACAAACAAACATATTACATAAAATACCTTATATATATATATATATATATATATATATATATATAAATATATATATAAAGTGGTGTACTAAAAGCGAATTTTTAGGAAATGTAAAACCTATTGTGAAGAGTATACAGCTCAATATCCAGGATAGAGCAGGTAGATATGAAGAAGAATGGAAAGGAATTAGAGAAGCAAAAGCCAAATCAAAATTCAATTCAATTGCTCAGAGCAAGGTATAATCCACAAAAAGGGAATTTATTCAAGTTAAATTTTCCTTAAGCCAGGCTTTTCAAAGATCAAAATCTTATCATCGCTGGGATAGATAAGTTGGCAAAGGCCAAGATTTAAAATTTGAAAAAATAAAATAAAAGTTGTAGGGAAAGAAACACAGGGCAAAGCTCTGCCCGAATGCAAGCAAATGTCCGATTGCTAAAAAGTCCGGTGTCAAAAAGTCCAGCGGAGAGAATGAGATGTAGATAGGTAAGTCGTTAAAAGGCACGAGAGGTTGTGAGAGAGGATTCAAAGTTAAATTCCAAGAAGCCACAACTTCAGGTGCGGCGAAAATAGAAAATCCAGATGGTAAAAAGTCCAATAAGAGGTACGTTCGTGGATGCAGGCAAGGCTCAGTAAAGAGTGAGGTGGAAAATATTCGCCATTAAAAATACTTCCTGGGCTGAGATATCAAGGAAAGTTTTTTAAAATGGGGAAAAAGACAGTGAAAATATTTTAAAGCTAGCCCGTTGAGAAAGCCGACTTGAAATGAAGAAAGGCAGAAACTCATATGCGACCAATAGGCAGGGAGGGAACGAGTAAGGGGTGTGGAGGAGGAGAGAGGAACGGGTGCGAAGGAGGAGAAAGGGAACGGGTGCGGTGAATGAGTGCGGTTAAAACTAAGTTTGATTTGGCTTTTGCTTTTCTAATTCCTTTCCATTCTTCTTCATATATATATATATATATATATATATATATATGAGAAAAGAAGAATGAAGGTAATCTGACGTGATGGGAAATGAAAGAGGAAAAACCAAAAAGGATGTTTTTTTATATATTCATCAACGTTTCGTCTTTATTTTTAAGATTTCTTCAGGATGATAATATTAAGAAAAATGTCATGCAAGTACGTGAAAATATTGGGTTTACATGATGGGTTGATGGGAAGAAGTAGTAGCTACTTCTGGGAGCAGTAGGACCCGGGTCCGGGCTTAGTGAAGTCAGTAGCATGAAATGAAATAATTTCTTAATATTATCATCCTGAAAGAAGTCTTAAAAATAAAGACAAAACGTTGATGAATATATAAAAAAAACACATCCTTTTTGGTTTTTCCTTTTTCATTTCCCATATATATATATATATATATATATATATATATAAATATTTGTTATTGCTTATTATTTATGTACGTATACGTTTCGTCCTTTTTTAATCTGGAGTCATCAGCATAGAGATATGACTATTCACTACCGGTCACGTGATTCGAAACCCTGGATTACAAGTATTTTTCAATCCAAATCCAACGTCGCTAACCACGCGGGCAATTATGAATAGCTGATAAACAATGATAATTTTAACGCTTTTTAAAGCGGCTTGACGTCCAGGCATTCTACTTCTATTAGGAAAGGAACGATGCATTATAAAGCAAGTGACGTCATGCTGTGTTAGTACTACCATTACAGGGCTCTACTTTTTTACGAGGAGCGACAAATATATATGTATATATATATATATATATATATATATAAAATATTTGTTATTGTTTATTATCTATTGACGTATACGTTTCGTCCCTTTTCAATCAAGACTTATCAGCATAGAGATATGACTATTCACTACCGGTCGTACGATTCAAAACCCTGGATTACAAGTATTTTTCAACTTAAATCCAATGTCGTTAACCGCGCGGCCAATATTTGAATAGCCGATAAACAATGATAATTTAACACAATTAAAAGCGGCATGTATCTCATATAGAGATTAAGTGTTAACCCCAGGAAGGAGCCCCTTGATTTCTGAGAACTTCGACTATATATATATATATACGTTGGATTTAAGTTGAAAAATACTTGTAATCCAGGGTTTCGAATCGTACGACCGGTAGTGAATAGTCATATCTCTATGCTGATGAGTCTCGATTGAAAAGGGACGAAACGTATACGTCCGTAGATAATAAACAATAACAAATATATATATATATATATATATATATATATATATATATATATATATATATATATATATATATATATATATATGAGGATTGCTACTTGATTTCTGAGAACTTCGACTTAATCTCTATATGAGATACATAGATATTCGAATATTCTATTAAAGTTCTCTTTTATTTCTCAAACGTTGAGTAAAAAAGTTAAGAACATTAATTTTCCTCTTGACCAGTTGACTATGTTATATTGTATCTTTCTTGTGGTCTCTTGGTCTTACCGGATTCCAGGACAAGAATTCATCTGGTCTGGTGGAGTATCCAACTATGTGGTGTTACTTGAGGTAACATCACTTGGAGAAGGTGCACTATTCCTCGTATGAGAAAGTGTATAGCCGTGTCAAAGGGATCTTATTTGGGCTTTGAATACTATGTTATTTTGAATATTTGGTCAGGGTTTACTTGTTGGGTGAAGTATCCTCATGTTAGAGCTAAAACAAATTACCACTTCAAGGTCAAAAACTAATCAACGATAAATGTTATGTGGATAGATTCCAACACAGAAATCTGCAATTCTTCCCCCTTTGTCAGAAATATTGCTCATGGAATGTGAGGACTAAAGGACAAAATAAGTGAAGCGAGAGTTACGAGGCTGCCGAAAGTAAACCCAAAGTTAGTCACTTTCTACTCTTCCTTTTTTCGTGTAAATAAAATAAATTCTCTATTTAGGTTTGTATGCATCATTTATATTGGCGAAATGTGTTTGTTGCTGTTGCTGTGTGTATCTATCTGTTCGCCACATCGTGCCAAGCATCTGACTTGAAGTATTACCTTTTTTTTTTTTTGTAAACAAGACAGCATCGTTTTGTTTTTTTTCCAAGTGAGTTTAATTATAAAAGTTGTAGGTAAGTATTTAACAGATGGTTAGGTTGGGTTAGGTTGAGGTTAAGGGTTAGGGTTAGGGTTATATGAATAAAACAAGAACAGATGCATTCTACACATTTAGTGACGAAAATGCTGTTTCATTCTTCAACCTTTTCTATTGACGAACTAGCAGTCTTTGTCCGCTCGCTATCACATCGCAATTTAATTCCTAATCATTACTTGAAATCTTTGAAACGAAACTAATCGAAAGGAAAAAGAAGACAAAACTCCCCCTTCCCCTCTCTCTCTTTCTCTCTCTCTTTCTCTTTCTTTCTCTCTCTTTTTCTCTTTTTATAAGACAAAACTCCCCCTTCTCCCTCTCTCTCTCTTTCTCTCTCTCTTTCTCTCTCTCTTTCTCTCTCTTTCTCTATCGATAAGAAAAAGAAGACAAAACAAACCGATAACAAAAAGGAGATAAAACTTTCCCTCTCTCTTTCTCCTTGTTCGTTCTGCTTTAATAATAATAATAATGGTAAGCGGCTATTGCGCTAATGCAAAGTCATTTGCAAACGTTATCGAAAGAGGCGAAGAGTATTTGAAATCTGGGGAGACTTATTGTCACTCAGACTCCAGGAAACACCACCGGTTATTATCAGTGAGTAATCTCTGATAATAACCTGTGTGAGAACTCCAAGTGAGTAACAATAATAATGATATGGGAATAGTTTTGTATCTATATTGAAAGTGAAAGAAATCCTTTCCTTTCTTGTTTCGTATTATCAGATATCATTGAGATTAAGCCTCTCCTTCTTTGCTCATAAAATTGAAATTTGTATACGTGATTATTGAAGCAAGCCGGACACATGTACGTCTGCTTTTATTCTATAGATAAGTTACCACTTATCAAGGATAAAAATCACTTGAGGATAAGGGTTAATAAGATGAATAGATTGTCGATTGAATGATGAAGAATATTATGAGAGGATTGAAAATAATGAATAGAATAAATGAAATTTGATGACTTACGAGGACGGTTTACGACAAGTTTGTATTGACATAAGATTTGAAGATGACCATGTTGCAGTCTGAGATAAGTGAATGCTGTTTCAAATATAAGCGTGACAGACTGACTGACTGACTGGACAGGGTCTCTTGTAGAGATAATTGGACGCATCTCAAAGCCACCATCTGCCCATGCATGGAGTATTGTTGCCACATCTGGGCTGGTACACCAACCACCAGTCTCTCCCTCTTAGACAAGGTCCATAAAAGAGTCACTAATCTAATAGTTCCCTCACTATCCACCAAGCTCCAGCCCCTGTCCCATCGCCGCAATCTTGCACCCTTGTGCTTGTTTTACAAATACTTCAATAGAATGTGCTCCAATGAACTTGCTGCTCTGGTGCCCCCTCGACGTAAATACACATGACAAACCCGACAATCAGCTAAATCCCATCCATTCACTGTGGAGGTCCCCAGATGCCTGAGAGCTTACTACTCCAATAGCTTTTTTTTCTCGTGCTACCGGTCTTTGGAACTACCCCCTGCTCTCTGTTTCCTCGACCATACTGACATGCAGAAATTAAAAACTAATGTGAACAAGCATCTTGCTGCACAGCTCTCAAATTAGGATGACCCCTTCAAGAAAAAAACTTTCACCCTAATTCTCAGTAGCCCCTTACGTCTACAGTGGCAACTTTCCTTGTTTTGGGTGAACTATGTTTAAAAAAATAATAAATAAAAGAAAAGAAGTCCCATTTAATATGCGCGTTTTGTGGTGAATCTTCTGTTTGAAACCAAAATGCGATGTGCAGCGCTTCTTGTAGGAATGCGCAGATGCATCTAAAATATGGCTCTTCTCTTGTCACCAGGCAAACAATTTGGAAAACTCTTTTCAAAAGAATGGCCCAAATAATATTTCTTAAACAACCTAAAAGAAGCAAAACAACATACCGAAATCTAAAAATCAAACAAAGTCATTCACATATTATGAATAGTTAAATCCCACACTCTAAAAACACCTTCACAAAAAAGAAACATTGTAAATATTGTCTGATTCCTAAAAAGCAACACAAAACGAACTGTTTAACTTGAGATGACTTTATAATGGTTGAAATGTCAATTAACATGCATAGAAATGTTAATTATCTTATAACCAAGCAAACAGTTTACAAAATTCTCTTCAAAAGAATGGCCCAAATAATATATTAAACAACCTAAAAGAAGCAAAACAACATACCGAAATCTAAAAATCAAACAAAATCATTCACATATTATGAATAGTTAAATGCTACACCTTCACAAAAAGAAACGGTTTGACCTGGGATGACCTTTTAATGCTTGAAATGTCATTAAACATCAACAAACAAACAAACTTGTTACGTCTTGATGTTTAGACGTTTCGGTTCAATTACAACTCAGAAAAATGAAGGAAGTACAAAGTAGAACCGTTAACAGATTTATTTAACAAACACACTGATTAAATTAGAATGTTGAAAAACCGCTGAACATGAGATGCTTGTTTGATAGTGAAAGCCGTTCTGTTTACTTTTCACTGTTCGGCAGACGACTTCTTTAATCTCTTACTTTTTGATTCAAAGGAAATAACTCGATTTTGTTTTGTTAGTTTGCCCTAACAAAACTATGTTCCAAATTAGCTTGAATCTTTTATTTTTGACAGGCCAAATCCTGAAGATGCTTGTGAGCATGCAAAATGCTCGTCGCGTTCTTGAAGTCGGAATGTTTACCGGTTATGGTGCACTCGCCATGGCGGAGGCTCTGCCCAAAGATGGTGAGTTGGTTACTTGCGACGTGCAGCCCTACTTGGAGAAAATGGCGCGGAAACACTTCGACAAAAGTCCGCACGGAAAGAAGATCACGATCAAGATTGGTGAGTATAAGAACGTGCTAAGATTACTTAGGAAGTGTAAGAAGGTATTAAGTATATATATATATGTAGATATAGATATATATATATTATGGAAATCGCTCCAGACAAGGCATGAAGCCACTTGATCTAAGGAGCTAACTAAAACGAAATATGATTATCGCAAAGACAGGAGATATTGACTTTAATCTTGAAAAGACCAAGGCGGTAGATAGGAGGAAAACAGTCAGCAGGAAGAGAGTTCCACCAGTTCTTGGAGAGAAGCTACTGGAATAGGAAGCTGTATTACAATGAGGTATCTAAACAACAAATTTCTCTCTCTTTCTCTTTCTCTTTCTCTTTCTCTCTCTCTTTCTTTCTCTCTTTCTTTCCCTCTTTCTCTTTCTCTCTGTTTCTCCTTTTCTCTCTCTCTTCTCTCTTTCTTACTCTTTCTCTCTTGCCCCCTCTCCCTTTCTCTCTCTCTCTCTTTTTATTTCTCTCTGTATATCTCTCTTTTTCTCTATATCTTCTTTTCTTTCTTTCTTTCTTTCTCTCTCTCTCTCTCTTTCTTTCTCTCTTTCTTTCCCTCTTTCTCTTTCTCTCTGTTTCTCCTTTTCTCTCTCTCTTCTCTCTTTCTTACTCTTTCTCTCTTGCCCCCTCTCCCTTTCTCTCTCTCTTTTTATTTCTCTCTGTATATCTCTCTTTTTCTCTCTATCTTCTTTTCTTTCTTTCTTTCTTTCTTTCTCTCTGTCTCTCTTGCTCTCCCTTTCTCTCTCTCCCCCTCTCTCTCTTTCTCCTTTTCTCTCTTTCTCTTCTCTTTCTCTCTTGCCATCTCTTGCCCTCTCTCTCTTTCTATTTCTCCCTGTATCTCTCTTTCTCTCTCTTTCTCTCTTTCCATCTAGAAGTAGAGAGTGTGAGCCACCTGACATCCAGTTGTAAGGTTCTGTTGGGGGACGGCTATTATACAATGTGACACAATGGAGTGTGTAAATATCTTCACTGGACTATTTGTAAAAAGTTGAATATCCAGTGTAGCAGAAAGTCATGGGAAAGAACAGTTAGAAATAAGTCATACATTATTACCCCCCTTTAATTTCTTCCCAATTTCATGTTACACACACACACACACACACACACACACACCATCCACTATGACTATGCAATCCTACAGCTACATATCTAGAAAACGGAGCTGTTAAACCTGACATAGTGATATGGGACAAAAGGGAGAAAGTAGCAACCCTAGTTGAAGTCAGTGTCCCTAATGATGCTGGCTTAAACAGAACTGAGAGAGAGAAGATAACTAAATACCAAGGTTTTATGTACGACATAAAAAGAAACTGAAATCTTAAGAAGATCTCAATCATTCCAGTAAGTGGAGGTCCCTAGATGCCGGAGAGCTTTCTACTCAAATAGCTTCTTTCCTCATGCTGCTGGCCTCTGGAACTCCCTCCCTGCTCCCTGCTTCCCCGACAGTACTGACATGCAGAAATTTAAAATTAATGTAAACAGACATCTCAGTTTAGGTTGACCCCCCCCCCCCACAACCTTCTCCCCTTTTCTTTCTTCTCAGTAGCCCCTTACGTCTACAGTGGCGGCCTGCCTTGTTTGGGGTGAACTACATTAAAAAAAAAATCATAGGAGCAACCGAGCTCACGAAAGAGAATTTCCAAAAACTTGCTGGCAAATATACCCGGTGAACCAAGTGCAAGAGAGATCCAAATAATTGCGCTTATTACAGAGTAGAGGATTTCTTTCCGAATTCATTTCAGACGGCGGGGTAAGTCTAGGGTGGTTGTCTGACTTGCTATTTGCTTTCTTGCTTCCTCTCACTATTTGAAATGGTTTCATCTGAGGGCCAGAAAAAGAGACAGGTTCTACTCGCTCACGTTTGCGTGACAGAATGAAAATACATATATTTATTTAGATATATAGACAAGTAAAAGATGAGAATAAAGATTGTCAGAATACAATATCTATTACGTCCTCAGTCGCTCAAAACAAGGTGTTTCAAATAAAAGAAATTTATTTTCCCTGCCTTAAGCCATGACTTTTCAAAGAATGGAATCTTATCGTCAGAGGAATGCAAACAGATAAGTCGGTAAGGGAAATTACCAAAAGTCATAATTTGAAAAGAAATAAAGATAATATCAGATAAATATAAATATAGAAAATGTCCGATGCAAAGAGAAGAGGTTGAAAATATATGAAAAAGTTCACCATCGAAGGCGTTTTGAAAATTGTAGCAGCAGGTTCGAAAGCGGTAAATCCAGGAAAAGGTTGGCATCAAAAATTGTAAAGACCCAAGTAATCCGGTTGGAAGAGGTTGCAATGTAAAGGTTTAGCATCAATTCTTTCATGATAGGTTCTACTTTAAAGGTATACATTATATACTTGTTTTTCTGTTATTTATTTATGTATATGTAAATATACAAATCAAACATATCTCTTAACGACGCTTTCAATGCTGTAGTGACACTCATATTATTCTAACCCATGCTTACCTGAGCATCAACTACTTGCACCGGACATATATAAAAAAAAACACTCCAATAACATCGGAGGGAATCGTTAATCTTCGGCGTTGCCGTTGACTTCCACCATAAAGAAAAAAAAAAGGAAAAAATATATATACTGTCTTTTTCCATGATTATGGTTTGTTAAACGGAAAATTCGGATTTTTGAAATATATAAAAAAAAATGATTAATAAATTTCATTTATTGATATAAATTCACGTGTCTGTTGACTGGTTTCTTAAAATTTTCAAATAAATCTCTTAACGACGCTTTAAATGCTGTAGTGACACTCATATTATATATATATATATATATATATATATATATATATATATATATATTTGCTATAAATATATTTTTACAAATATTAAAGTGTTTTTCACCTACAGACGACGTCGTTTCGGGCTCTCTTATCCTCATCAGTGTAAGAGTGGCGGTTGCAGGCGTTCGCATGGGCTCGAACGCAATTCGTATATTCAGGCTAGAATCATGAGACAAACGCTCAGAAACACACGACCGCGAGAAATCGACACAGATAGTAATTGAAATTAAGGTACACTTAACCGGGAGGCGGGGAAGTGTCTTGTCGTCTACAGTGTTCAACGCTCGAGCAGAACTTGTTTATCGCAGAAATGACAACAAATTTTTCAATTTCAAACAGGGCTCTACTTTTAAGACTATTACACCTTTAAATGGGCTTTTAACTATAAATATATTTATTTTAAATATTAAAGTGTTTTTCACCTACAGACGACGTCGTCTCGGGCTCTCTCACCCTCATCAGTGTAGGAGTGGCAGTTGCAGGTGGTCGCATGGGCTCGAACGCCGTGCGTATATTCAGTCTAGAATCACGAGACATCAGTGAGAGAGTGGCGGTTATTATATAGTATGCGTATATATTTTGGGTGCAAATAAATGTTTCTATTTCTTTAATCCAGCCCCTGCATTGGAAACAATGGCCGAATTGGCAAAAGAAGGCAAACAATTTGATTTGGTGTTTGTTGACGCTGACAAAGCTGGTTACATCGGATATTTCAAGGTAAGTTTAGTCGACTTTAAAAAAAAAAAACCAACATATATCTATTTATGGCCATTTTGACTGTGACTGTCTGACTGTATCTTTGCTTGTGTCTGCCTTCATCTCTGCTTAAATTCTTTCGCCTTTATCAAAGCCTGTCTTTGTCTGAGCTCATCAGCCTGTCTCTCTTTGTCCAAGCCTGCTTAACTGCCTCTCTTTGGCAGAGCCTTCGTGCCTGTCTCACTTTGTCCGTGCTTTCTTACCTATCCCCCCTGATTGTCTCTCTTTGTCTGATCCCACTGGCTTCTCTGTTCGAGCTCTCCTGATTATCTCTCTTTGTCTGATCCCACTGGCTTCTCTGTCCGAGCTCTCCTGATTGTCTCTCTTTGTCTGATCCCACTGGCTTCTCTGTTCGAGCTCTCCTGATTATCTCTCTTTGTCTGATCCCACTGGCTTCTCTGTCCGAGCTCTCCTGATTATCTCTCTTTGTCTGATCCCACTGGCTTCTCTGTCCGAGCTCTCCTGACTGTCTCTCTTTGTCTGATCCCACTGGCTTCTCTGTCCGAGCTCTCCTGATTGTCTCTCTTTGTCTGATCCCACTGGCTTCTCTGTCCGAGCTCTCCTGATTGTCTCTCTTTGTCTGATCCCACTGGCTTCTCTGTCCGAGCTCTCCTGATTGTCTCTCTTTGTCTGATCTCACTGGCTTCTCTGTTCGAGCTCTCCTGATTATCTCTCTTTGTCTGATCCCACTGGCTTCTCTGTCCGAGCTCTCCTGATTTTCTCTCTTTGTCTGATCCCACTGGCTTCTCTGTCCGAGCTCTCCTGATTATCTCTCTTTGTCTGATCCCACTGGCTTCTCTGTCCGAGCTCTCCTGATTTTCTCTCTTTGTCTGATCCCACTGGCTTCTCTGTCCGAGCTCTCCTGATTATCTCTCTTTGTCTGATCCCACTGGCTTCTCTGTCCGAGCTCTCCTGATTATCTCTCTTTGTCTGATCCCACTGGCTTCTCTGTCCGAGCTCTCCTGATTTTCTCTCTTTGTCTGATCCCACTGGCTTCTCTGTCCGAGCTCTCCTGATTATCTCTCTTTGTCTGATCCCACTGGCTTCTCTGTCCGAGCTCTCCTGATTTTCTCTCTTTGTCTGATCCCACTGGCTTCTCTGTCCGAGCTCTCCTGATTATCTCTCTTTGTCTGATCCCACTGGCTTCTCTGTCCGAGCTCTCCTGATTATCTCTCTTTGTCTGATCCCACTGGCTTCTCTGTCCGAGCTCTCCTGATTATCTCTCTTTGTCTGATCCCACTGGCTTCTCTGTCCGAGCTCTCCTGATTTTCTCTCTTTGTCTGATCCCACTGGCTTCTCTGTCCGAGCTCTCCTGATTATCTCTCTTTGTCTGATCCCACTGGCTTCTCTGTCCGAGCTCTCCTGATTATCTCTCTTTGTCTGATCCCACTGGCTTCTCTGTCCGAGCTCTCCTGATTATCACTCTTTATTCAAGCCCTCCTGCTTCTCACTCTTTGCTCAAATCTCGTGTTTATTTCTCTCTTTGTCCGCGCCATTCTGCCTATCTATTCTTGGTGTGTTTCTGCCACTCATTAATTAAAACATGTACTGCTGCTGAAAGTGTCTATTCAAATACAACCTCACACTCCACTGATTGCCTTCAGCAGAGTTTGAGAAATTGACAATTTACATTTTCTTTTTAGTATAGAAACGCGTGCACACACTTTGTTCTCAATATATTGCAATTCTTTATTCCAAACTTTTGTCTCAATATATTGCAATTCTTTATTCCAAACTTTTGTCTCAATATATTGCAACTCTTTATTCCAAACTTTTGTCTCAATATATTGCAATTCTTTATTCCAAACTTTTGTCTCAATATATTGCAATTCTTTATTCCAAACTTTTGTCTCAATATATTGCAATTCTTTATTCCAAACTTTTGTCTCAATATATTGCAATTCTTTATTCCAAACTTTGTTCTCAATATATTGCAATTCTTTATTCCAAACTTTTGTCTCAATATATTGCAATTCTTTATTCCAAACTTTTGTCTCAATATATTGCAATTTTTTATTCCAAACTTTTGTCTCAATATATTGCAATTCTTGTCAGGTGATTGTCAGTGAGTTGTGATTTTTGATAAAAGCAATGAAATTTCTGATAGCTTTTGTATTTAATTTTTTTTTTCTTTCAGTTTATTTTGGACAACAACTTATTGGCACCGCGAGGAACTATCGTTTTTGACAATGTTTATTGGTCTGGAAATCCTTACATCGTGGCGCCAGGTAAATACGAAGTGATGAGAGAATTTAATGACTGCATCAAAGATGATCCAAGAGTCTACCAGGTAAATTGGATTTTTTTTTTAAGACAAAAACAAACGAACATAATTTTAAAACGTATACCATTTTTTCCAACACTAAACTGCCTTGGACACCCCTGGGCAAGGTGGTCGCTTTTATTCCACCGTTCACCCAAAAATCCATCTGTTTTCCGTTTCAAGAACCTGTGTTTCTTTCTTTAGTAGTTGCCTTTAGTTTATTGTCGTAACTCATTATCGGATCTTACCGAGCTAATATCGTCCGCCATGGGGGCTGATCTGTACAAGCACCAACCCCAATTAATACAAAAAGGCTCAATGAGACTCTATAAAACATGTTATAATGAAAAGTGAATGTTTTTTTTATCTGAAAAGTGTATCATAAAACACTTGGACTATTTTTGTTTATACTAATGAGTCACCGCTTACCAAGGCCAAAAGCCACTCGAGGATAAGGGTCAATGAGATTGTCGGGTGGATGATGAAGAATACTATGAGAGGATTGGAAGCAATGGGTGGGATGGACAGAATTTGATTATTTAAGAGGATGGCTCGACAGGTATTTGTTGATATTTGACCTGAAAACAACTATGTTGTAGTCATCTAGTAAGCAGCTCTACAGTATTGTGTACCACAGATGAGAAGATCTTGGAAACTCTGTTCATAAAAATTTCGTTTCGTTTAAGTTACACAGAGGAAAAAAAGAAAATTTGGATCAAATTGATTTGAGGCACCCCAAAACAAAGCAAATACAAAATGGACAGATTCGGGTTGACACTGGTTGCTTTCACTTCCGGTTACTCGCGCACGCACATTGAACTTGTAAGTTCTATACAGTGGTTGTAGCTAGACGAGTTCTTGCTGTGAATGTTTTGTGGTGGGGAGGCAGAGATTGAAGCTCAGTCGAGCATTTTCTTTGGGAATAACAATAGAGTAGAGAAAGACTAGTAATGTCTCTTCTGTGAGAAAGGGGCTGTAGGGAAGAGAAGAGATCATTCCCCACTAGATTGGGAAGTCGCTTTTGTACTCTGACAAGACCCCCTAAAAAAGGTAGGCTGAGCGGCACCTCCCCACATGTGGCAACAGTGCTCCATCTGACTCTTATATAGGTAGAGATACTTTTTGCCTTTTAGACATTTCGATCTCGAACCCTGCTTCCTGGGATTTCTACAAACACTGGTTCTTGCCATCACGGAGACGTAGCAGGAATCGTTGCACGGATGATGATGATGGTCAGTCAGAGTTCCACGACTCTCGCCAACAAAACAGAACAAAATAAATCAAAGATGCATGATAAACTTGGGTGTACAATAAAGATAAAGGAAAGAGATGTTGAAGTAGATGCTAATAAGGATGTTGCTGTGGGCAGGACTGGAAACTGCTGCTATTCGTAGAGGGCAGGATCGCTGCTGTTGGGTGTAGATAAGACCAGAGAGATTATGCTGCTGATGATGTTGTTGCTATGAACAGGATCAGGAACTGCTGCTAGTTATGGATAGCAACAGAGATATTATGATGATGTTGTTGATACAGGCAGGATTGGGAACTGCTGCTATTCGTAGAGGTCAAGATGGCTGCTGTTAGTTCTATATAAGAACAGAGAGTTGCTGCTGTTGATGATGATGATGATGATGATGATGATGATGATGATGATGATGATGATGATGATGATGATGATGATGCTACGGGCAGGATTGGAAACTGCTGCTAGTCACAGCGGACAGGGTCACTGCTGTTTGTTGTAGATAAGAATAGAAAGATGATGATGATGATGATGATGGCCATATTGAGAAAGTTAACAGTCATTTGTGGATTAAGGGTTGGCTCGTCATGTGTATAATGATGAGGATGATTCGTTCAGCGGTGTTTTGTATGCAGCAAAGTTTATTAGCCTTGGTGCTAGGAACAGAGCTGCTGCTGCTGTACTGCAGATAGAATTGGAGTTGCTGCTGCTGAGTGTTGTTGTCGAGTCAGTGCAGACGAGTTGATGATGATGATGATAGTGAACAGGAGAGAAGTGGATGCTGACTGTCGTCACCGGGTGTTGGGAGACAAGATCGGAAAACTGCTGATGCTATTGATGCTGACACTTAGTCGTCGTGGACAGCCGTGTCACTTGACGATGATGTTGGGGCAAAGCCCGAACTGACAAGTGTAAAAAATTCCCCTGTTTTATACTGATGGATCAGCTGCTACTAATAGCGCTGTCTCAATTGGTCACTAAACAGGTAGATGTGTGCAGAGAGATGAAATTGTGTTTATCTCTGCCACACACACCAAAGCTGCCGAAAGATTAACATCCAGTTTTATTACAAGGAGTTCCAAGCCGTAAGCAAAACTAACTGGTACGCCTCTACACCAGATCGATGCTCTCTCTCTCTCTCTCTTTCTCTCTCTCTTTCTCTCTCTTTCTCTCTCTCTTTCTCTCTCTTTCTCTCTCTCTTTCTCTCTCTCTCTTTCTCTCTCTCTCTTTCTCTCTTTCTGTCTCTTTCTTTCTCTCTCTCTCTCTTTCTCTCTCTCTCTTTCTCCCTCTCTCTCTCTCTCTCTCTCTCTCTCTCTCTCTCTCTCTCTCCTGTTTTGGGATAATCCTTTTTGCCTGTTCCATGGGAACTCCGAAAATGCTTCAAACGTTTATCCATGGATCTCTGTCATATAGTCTTGTGGTATCGGCAAACAACATTATTTTTGTCCGTGATTTCTACTTTACAAACCTGTTCTATGAGATGGGTTAATTCCTATTTCAGTCACCAAAATTATTTAAAGTGAAATGTGTTTCAGCATTCGGTGAATAAAAAAGCAAATAAAAACATGTGTTGTATATTTTTCATTTTGTAAAATGATGTTAGACGGCGGGGGGGGGGGGGGGTATCTCCCTTGTGGCATAATACAAACAGATTTAGTTCCCTTTGTATATTGCTTGATTTGTTTATATATGGGTCATCAAAAATATAACTTGACTAGTGTTTTTTTCCCTCTGCATTTCCTGTGTACGATTTAACTTGGTATGTTTTTTTTTATTGTTTCGAAAGAAGATGTTTAATATGTGTTCAATTTTTCAGGTCCTGCTTCCGGTCCGAGATGGCATCGCACTGGTACGAAAAAAAGAAGATGTCGAATACAGTAATTAAATTTCAGTTTACAAAAAATAAATATTGTTGCATACAACAAGTATGAGTTCAAAAGGAAAACTCGGAAAACCTGAAACTCAACTTTTCGGACAACCATTGCGTGGGCTTTATCCAGAGCGAAAGAGGTTAGAGTGGCAAAGAACACAAGTATAAATATAGATATATAATGAATAGAGAGATATATATTTTTTCTTGTAAAACATTAAAGTTTTTTTTATGTTGAATTGTGTTTGATTTGTTTCTTTTTTATTTTGTTTATTTTTATTTATTCTTTTAGAATCTTTTTCATTTTCCCACCTTTTTTCTACATTTTAGTTTTGTTTGCTCTTTTTTCTTTTCTCTCTTTCTTTTCTCTCTTTCTTTTCTCTTTCTTCTCTCTCTTCCCTCTCTTTCCTTTGCCTTCTTCTCTCTTTTTTTCTATTTTCTATTTTCTCTTTCTTTTCTCTCTTGTTTCCAATCGATTTCAGAAATTACATACTATATCCGGACTGATAGTTTCATTTTGCTTTGTAATATTTCAGAGACGGTAGGAGTTTTCACTAGGTACGTGCAAAATCAATGGTCGATTCCCAAAATGTAAAAACATTTTAACCCTCCCTTCACCTTAAAATTCACCAAAATTCAGGAAATCAACCAATTTTAATGAAATTTTCAGTATTTATTAATCAACGATCACATAATATACTGAAACCATTATTTTTTTAAATCTTAGCGAAAATGTATTATTTTCTTAAAACAAAATGCATCTTTACTAAAGTTATATTTTTATGTATTAATAAAAAAAATGTATGAATTAAAAAAATTTTTTATGAAAATAAAGCACTGTAAAAAATTTTAAAAAAAAATTATTTCGTATATATTACAAAAAAGGCCCCTAAATTCCGTGGTTATAAAATCACTATAACTCGAAGAAAAATTAATTTCTTGAATTGGCAATGTTATTATTGAATAAAGCATTGTTTAATCAATATTTTTACCAAAAAATAATATAATTGCAAAAAATATTTCATGTGATTTTAATGATTAGAGCTTCTGGTAAAATATAAAATGCGATGAAATTATATTTCCCTTTCATACACGAACGCGTCATCATCAGCACAAGAAATCTTTTTTATAATCTTGAAAATGAACAAAAAATTAAAAAATTTGAGAATCAGGATCATAACGAAAAAAGAATTTTAAAAATTGGATAATTTCTACTAACGATTGACTTGAGGACGTATGGTAGGCCAGTTCTGTAATAAACAGGCGGTATTAGCTCACCAAACACCACTCACTCCCCCCCACACCGTCCTCAGAATTTTATTTTCAGAAATTCAACATTTTCGTTAATTTCACAATTAATCGTCATTTATTTGGAAAGATAAAACGTAAGTTTGTATTTGCTTTGTCATTTTTTACATTAATAAATATTATTTAAAAAGTTTCAAACAATTATTATAAATAGATGCAGATATTTTTATTAAAATTAAAATAAAAAATAAAAACAATATTATTTTTTTATTTTTCATCTTGACTTTTTTATCTAATAATTTCGCTTAGCCTTTATTTATTTATTAATAAATAATTTTTCATGTTTTAACTTTTTTTCAATGAATATTGTCAGTGTAGTCATTGACTTTAATTTACTTTTTCACACTTAGAATTAAAAAAATACTCTTAGTTTTAGTAAGACGAAACCGATTTTTTAAAATAAATTTTCATTTTAGTTTATAGTATACAGATAATTTCGCCAAGTAAAATTGGCCTCATCAGTGTGTTTATAGATCCGATCTTATTGGATTGCCAGTCTATGTTGGTGTGAACTGGCGTATGGGATGTTGTTTTTTTTTCTCGTATGAAATCACGCGTGCCCGCAAATTGGATATAGATTAAAAAGTTCATACTTTTTTTTTTTAGACTGGCAATCCAATAAGATCGGATCTATAAACACACTGATGAGGCCAATTTTACTTGGCGAAATTATCTGTATACTATAAACTAAAATGAAAGTTTATAAAAAATTTTTTTTCTTTTCTTTTAAAATAATATTAATATCGCATCCTTAACATGCTTCGATGGTATTTATTTACCTCACCTCATATTACTAAATTTAATTCGGATGCTTCAAAAAAAAAAAGTATGAACTTTTTAATCTACTCTTAAGTTTATTTTAAAAGAATTAATGTAATTTATCGTTACGACACATGTAAGAAATTCTTACGTGTCGTAACAATAAATTAGTTAATGTAATAAATAACTAATTTATTGTTACGACAGGTAAGAATTTATTACATGTGTCGTAACGATAAATTACATTAATACTTTCTGTTTTCTTCTTTCTTTTTTCTTTTGTTTCTTTTTTCTTTTCTCTTCCTTTTATTTTTTCTTCTCTTTCTCTCTCTTATCTCTTTCTTTCTCTCTTTTTTCTTCTTTCGTCTCTCTGTCTGTCTTTTCCCTTTCTTCTCTGATTTCCCTGAATCTTTTTAGAATCAAGCTCTCAACATACATAATAACAATAATAATAATAATAATATTAATAATAATAATAATATTAATAATAATAATAATAATAATAATAATAATGATAATAATAATAATAATGATAATAATAATAATAATGATAATAATAATAATAATGATAATAATAATAATGATAATAATAATAATAATAATAATAATGATAATAATAATGATAACAATAATGATAATAATAATAAATAAAACCCAAGAAAACAGCAAATGCCGATTGTGTGGACAAAGAGACGAAACGATAAATCATATAATAAGTGAATGCAGCAAGCTAGCACAAAGGGAATACAAGAGCAGACATGACAGCATGGGGAAAGAAGTACACCGGGAAATGTGCAAACAACTGAATTTCGAATATGCAAAAAAACGGTACAAACACAAACAAGAAACTGTACTAGAAAACGAAAAACACAAAATCATATGGGATATGAATGTACAAACAGACAAACCCATAACAGCAAGGAGACCAGATATGATAATAATCAACAAGAAAGAAAAATCCTGCAAAATCGTGGACTTTGCCGTTCCAGCAGACCACAGAGTGAAGATCAAAGAGACGGAAAAGAGAAGCAAATATACTGAACTTGCCAGAGAATTGAAAGGAATATGGAACATGAAGAAAGTCAGTATAACACCAATAATCATAGGAGCACTAGGAACAGTCCCCAAAAACATGGAGAAAAGACTAGGAGAAATAGGAATCAAAGGGATAACTGAGACCATACAAAGGACAGTAATGATCAAAACAGCTACAATCCTGAGAAATGTCCTCGAATGCGGAAACCAACCCACATAAGCAACGAATGGAGAACAAACACATGGAAGCACAAAACAACAGAACCGGGGAAAATACAACCGCACGAGAGAGGAGCAAGCATAGGCTGACGCCACAAAAATTATGGACAGAGGGTCGAGGAGGGAAAGCGCAAACCAGACCTCCACTGGAAGAGCGCGGACAGCTCTGGGACCTTGGGAAGGCTTGTTGCCACTCGGGCCCCAGAGGGGACCGATGGTCCTTATCAGCGGGAAATCGTTGGTAGGTGGCTGTTGCGATTACCGCAAGGTCATCAGCGGTGATGAACGAAAAGAGGTGGAGCATACTGGAGGCCTGAGGAGACTTGTTGTCACTCGGACTCCAGGAAATACCACAGGTTGTCGGCAGTGGGCGACCACTGACGATGACCAGTGTGATAACTCCTAGTGAGTAAATAATAATAATAATGATAATAATAATAATAATGATAATAATAATAATAATGATAATGATAATAATAATAATAATAATAATAATAAAAAAATGCTATAAAACCGACAATATCCATTTCACCGCCTTCCAAATTTTGCATCGTCACAACACGACTGTTCACCCAACCCCCCAAAAATCAAACAAATTTATTTGTTCAACCAACCAACATAGACATCCACAAAAGTTACATATTCGTTTAGAAACACACCAAGCACAACATAAAATGAAAAAAAAAAAAATACGCAAAGAAATTCAAACGTACCATTGGTGTTTTCTTCGTCATTTATTTGCTCTGACTACGACATTCGATCCTGAAAAAACAAATTGAAACTTGTTTTGGACAATGATAGTTCTATGATGTGATATCGTTGATATTTATATTATTTAGGGTTTCCCCAAATCGTGGCACCATTGTGTAAAATGTCGAAAACTCTGGAATTAAGAGAACGCAAGCGATGTCCACCTCATGTTTTTATTACACCTGTTTTTTAAGCGTTTGAACTGAATGCCGTATTTGGTCGTGTAGTTGATCAAAATGCCGTTTTTGATCGTGTAGTTGATCAGAATGCCGTTTTTGATCGTGTAGTTGATCAAAATGCCGTTTTTGATCGTGTAGTTGATCAGAATGCCGTTTTTGATCGTGTAGTTGATCAAAATGCCGTTTTTTATCGTGTAGTTGATCAAAATGCCGTTTTTGATCGTGTAGTTGATCAAAATGCCGTTTTTGATCGTGTAGTTGATCAGAATGCCGTTTTTGATCGTGTAGTTGATCAAAATGCCGTTTTTTATCGTGTAGTTGATCAAAATGCCGTTTTTGATCGTGTAGTTGATCAAAATGCCGTTTTTGATCGTGTAGTTGATCAGAATGCCGTTTTTGATCGTGTAGTTGATCAAAATGCCGTTTTTTATCGTGTAGTTGATCAAAATGCCGTTTTTTATCGTGTAGTTGATCAAAATGCCGTTTTTGATCGTGTAGTTGATCAGAATGCCGTTTTTGATCGTGTAGTTGATCAAAATGCCGTTTTTTATCGTGTAGTTGATCAAAATGCCGTTTTTTATCGTGTAGTTGATCAGAATGCCGTTTTTGGTCGTGTAGTTGATCAAAATCCCGTCTTTGATTGTGTAGGTGATCAAAATACCGTCTTTGATCGTGTAGTTGATCAGAATGCCGTTTTTGGTCGTGTAGTTGATCAAAATACCGTATTTGATCGTGTAGTTGATCAAAATACCGTCTTTGATCGTGTAGTTGATCAGAATGCCGTTTTTGGTCGTGTAGTTGATCAAAATACCGTATTTGATCGTGTAGTTGATCAAAATACCGTATTTGATCGTGTAGTTGATCAAAATACCGTCTTTGATCGTGTAGTTGATCAAAATACCGTATTTGATCGTGTAGTTGATCAAAATACCGTATTTGATCGTGTAGTTGATCAAAATACCGTCTTTGATCGTGTAGTTGATCAAAATACCGTATTTGATCGTGTAGTTGATCAAAATACCGTATTTGATCGTGTAGTTGATCAAAATACCGTATTTGATCGTGTAGTTGATCAAAATACCGTATTTGATCGTGTAGTTGATCAAAATACCGTATTTGATCGTGTAGTTGATCAAAATACCGTATTTGATCGTGTAGTTGATCAAAATACCGTCTTTGATCGTGTAGTTGATCAAAATACCGTATTTGATCGTGTAGTTGATCAAAATACCGTATTTGATCGTGTAGTTGATCAAAATGCCATATTTGATCGTGTAGTTGATCAAAATTCTTACTTTGATCGTGTAATGAGAAAGTTTCAACAGGATACGGCTCGTATTCTGATTTAAAAATGTGTATTTTTTTGCTAAAGAGTTACCACTTATTAAGGCCCTAAAGGATACCTGAGGATAAGGGTTAATGAGACAACACCGTGATGATTGGTAATGATTGTGGAAGTTTGGAAGAATTTAATTATTTAGGACAGCTGAACAAGAATTTGTTTAAATTTGACTTGAAAACGACAATGTTGTAGCCAGCTGGGAAGCAGCCCCGCGATATTGAGTTCCACAAATGCGTAGTTCTAGGAAGTAGTATTCAAGTCAAATGCATTTAGTTACCCAACGACCAAAATGTACACGTCTCCCAGCAACACCGCCTTCATCAAAACACCTGTTTTTTTATGGAAATCGCTCCAGACAAGGCATGAATCCACTTGATGTAAGGAGCTAAAAAAAACGACTTTTTTAATAATAAGTATTTACTGAGGATTTCCTGTTATTTTATTTCCAACTTGATAAGAGGCAAACACGCCCTAAGATGGGGAGGTACTGTTGCCACATCTGGGGAGGTGCTGCTCAGAGCGATTTTCCATCCCTTGACAGAGTACAAAACCGACTTCGAAATCTAGTGGCCGATGTCCTCTTCTCCTCCCTACTATCTATTTCTCACAGAAGAGACGTTGCTAGTCTTTCTCTACTCTATCGTTATTTTCATTACAGGTGCTCAACTGAGCTCCAATCTATGGTTTACCCCGTAAAACATTTACAACAAAAACTCATCTAGCTACAACCACTGTCAATAATTTCCATTTCTTTTTCTCTGTGCCTAAAACTAAACAAAACTTCCATGATCAAAGTTTCTTTCCCAGAACTACCCGTCTGTAGAACTCAATACCGCGATATAACTTTCTCTACTCTCTAAGATCAAAGTGTAGTATCTGTTCCGATAGATACTGCAACCCATACTGGTATTGTCTTGTCCTTCGGGGCTTGATTTACGCCGGTCAATGGGTCTGTCCTGTGCAGTTCTAGGAGGTCCATCCTCCCAGGCTTTGCCTCCCCTCTTTGGGGAGGAGTAAGTTTATTGCTTACTGTCTGAGGCGCCCCTACCGGAGAATGCCGACGGGGCTGCCCAGGCAATTTTTTAAACCCCACTTTCCCGACCCGACCTTGGGTCACATCTTACTTGTGGGAGTAAGATAAAAACTGGCCTTGTGCCTAACTCCTGGAGAGGAGTAAATCAATACTCTATCGTTATTTTCATGATAGGTAAAACATTCACTACAAAACACGTTTAGCTACAACCACTCTCAATAAGTTCCCTTTCCCTCCCTCCCTCCCTCCCTCTCTCTCTCTCTCTGTCTGTCTCTCTGTCTCTCTGTCTGTCTGTCTGTCTGTCTCTCTCTCTCTCTCTCTCTCTCTCTCTCTCTGCCTAAAACTTAAAGAAACTTCCATGAGCAAAGTTTCTTTCCAAGAACCACCTGTCTATGGAACACAATACCTTGGTGTTGCTTCCCAGCTTACTACAACATTGTCGTTTTCAAGTCCAATGTAAACAAATTCTTGTTGAGCCGTCCTCCTAAATAATCAAAGTCTGTCAAACTTCCACCATCATTACCGATCATCACGGTGTGGTCTCAGCGTTCACCTGACAAACTAATTTATCCTTATCCTCGAGTGGCTTTTTGGGCCTTGATAAGTGATTAATCTTTAGCAAAGAAAAAAAAAGATATATTTCACGTGTGCGTTTACACACCATCATTTCTTAACATGAAAAAAATTATTCGGAAAAAATTGTTGAAAAAAAAAATTCTAAAAATAAGAGATAACTTGTCTCCCTTATTTTGCCAACCTAAAGTAAAAAAAAAAGGGGCCATAATTTGCATATAAATTACATAATAGTATCCTAGAAATTCTGTATCATTAATTAATCTTAGAAAGGTGTTCTCGTTTTATTTGTGAATATGGGAGGCAACTCTTCCAATGCAAATTATTTGAGTTACTTACCCTGAATAAAAAAAAACAAACAAAACAAACGATGACATTTTATTTGGCTGAATAGAAATGTTTAAAATATTTTTTGGTGCTTCTACAGAGAAGCGTCCATGCTAAATTATCAATGCTACACAAAAAACAGTATTATATACTTACGCAGCAGATTTAAATAAGTATCATCACTAAAAAGTATGGAAAAATGATCGACTAGAATTTTAATTAAAAATTAAAATCAGTTTCATCGTATTTTGGTGAATGTTATTAATTTATTACTTGTTAATATGACAGACTGGGTTATCTCTCCATAAATTTCGTGTTTACGCTCGAATAAATGGCCGAACCCGATTAAACGATATAACGGATTTTTATTTTTTTATTACAATTCTACTCGATAGTTTTTGCTAATTTTTGGTGTACAAACCTATTTTTGCTTGATACATAAGTATTTCAAAGAGTTTTCCGGTTAATTTAATTGGAACTGCGATTTTCATATGTACGCTTCTCTGTACAAGCACCCAAATTTGTAAACGTTTTATTTTTTTTTATTTTCAAGCTTAACCAAATATTAAACTTTTTACTTCATTTTAGACTCCGCATTTTTCGTAATATTTGGATAATTCGGACTACTGTTCTCACCTTGATTGTTATTCTTTCGCATTTTTTTGCACATATTTATTCAAACGTTCCTCGAAAGCGACATAATATCCACATTTGATGTTGGGGGCAAAATTAGTTTCACTTTCTCGACTTTTAGAAAACGTTTAATTGGTGCTTGTGGATGTAAACCCGGCAGTTAAAAATAAAATGACACGAAAACTTTAGGAAATACTTACTTGTTATTGAAAAATATAAGCACACAAAGAAAATGATAGAAAATGAGCGACTAGAATTTTAATTAAAAAAAAATTTATATGAATGTATGTACAAGATTACCAATTTTACGATGGAATGACGCCATGTGTCGTGTTTGTCTTAGAAGATTTGGATCAATTAGATTTCAGGCACCCCAAAACAAATAAAATCGAAAAGGGCAGATTCGGGTTGACACCGGTTGTTTTCACTTCTGGTTGCTCGCGTACGCACATTGAACTTGTAAGCAGACAGATAAAACTCAAAACTTTTTTTTAAAAATAAAACTATTTTGCGTTGTTTGGCTTTTCGAATTTAGTTTAAGACTTGACTTGACTTGGTCCCTTAACCCCCTCCTGGGTCGTAGGGGCGCTGCATTAATGAACTCCACACCAGCTGTCTCCACTTCTGACGGTCATGGGCAATGGACTGGGTTGTAGCGAAGTTGTAGCCCGTCCACTCTTTGATGTTGTCCGTCCATCTTTTGTGTTGTCTACCTGTCCTTCTCTTGCCTTGCACTGCTCCCTGAAGGATGGTTTAGTTTAAGAAAACAATAAAAAAAAAAACATTGCAAATATTTTTTGTAAGCAAAATATACAAACAAACGAAATAAAATTTTAGAAATACATAATTTTATTTACAAAAAGTATAAACAAACGAAATTGCACACATTTCGACGGTTTTTTTTTTCATGTATATTTTTTTTAATTAAAACTATTCCCCGTTCTGTATTCTTGTTTCAGGTTGCCTGAAATCTAATTTGCGTGAAAAATTAAAAAAAAAAATTGATTTACCTACCTTGAATGGATACCAATGGCGTCGTTTGAGAACTAGGCATATTAGTTTAATTTCTTAAATAAAATACTTGATCATTTTCCGTAATTTTACGGTAATATTTTTCAATAACAATGAAGTATTCCATAAAGTTTTCCTGTCATTTTATTTTTAACTGCCATATTTTACCACCGGGTTTACATACATACCCCTTCTCCGTCTATGGTCACGTCAATTAAAGTGCCCTCCACGCGATGCCAAGGCAGGTCATCTTTAAAGATACAGTTGTCGACTTAAAAAGGTAAAGGTCGCATAGCCTGGACGCGCACGAGTGTCGTTGCCGACATCGCACACTGCCCATGGCCGTAGCAGCGGTGATTTGTTAAGAATCACCGTGTCTAGGGTACAGCATATGGAAGGCGGAGCCCATCCCTCTCCTTCCGCTGCCTTGAATCTTCCCTGAGTTTTAGTCAGGTACCCATTTACTGCTGGGTGGACAGAGGGAGTTTTCAGACTCGAAAATTCGCAAGTGGGATCGAACCCGGGTCGTCCAGCCCAAAGATAAATGCTATAACCACTCGTTCACAGGCCTTTAAGATAAGTGTCAAATCTGATTTCTCTGAATTTATTCATTTTTTTTATTCCTTTGCATTTAAAATGTTGCAAATTGTCGATTTTTATTTAGCCGTTAGAATTCAAAATGTGTGATGCGTTTATGAAATGGAATGAGTGTTTTTTTTTATTTATCATTGTTATTATTTTATAATTTTTTTCACTTGAACCTTTTTACATGTAATCAATACTAAAAGTTATCAAAAGCTGATGTCAAAGTTCAAATTTAATAATAAATAAAAGGGGAACCCAAAAGTGTCCATGATATTTAATAATACATTTTTTCCTGAAAATTTTTTTATGTGATTTAATAAACTTTAGTATTAATTAAATTCATTACAATTAATTAAGGTTCAATTAAAAAAATATATAATTAAAATGTATTACAATTTGATAGAATAATTTTAAAAATGAGAATTGAATATCAATTAAAAATAGAATTTTTATTTGATCATTGAAAACCATCAAATAATTCGAATAAACCGTCTGAATTACACTTAAAACGTTGTTTATAACCGTTGGCCACGAATTCGGAATAGGGGCGTGTGAGCGAGGCCAAAAATTGGGGATTATACAAGTACACCAGCACTGGAGATAAATGGTAGAAACCGTGACGTTGTTTAATTGTGTTGATAATGAGCGCTGATTCAAGAAGTTTTCGTCGAGATTTATTTAATATGAATTTAATAAGTCTAGCTTGTTTAAAATTAAAAGAATGATAATATATATATATATATATATATATATATATATATATATATATATATATATATATATATATATATATATATATATGTAATATAATACATATATATATAATATATATATATATAATACATATATATATAATATATGGGAAGAGAAGGATGAAGGTAATCCGACGTGATGGGAAAATGAAAAAGGAAAACCAAAAAAATGGATGTTTTTTATGTGTACATCAACGTTTCG
>OY744538.1:77050745-77053245 GCA_963556195.1 Sepiola atlantica | reverse complement strand
ACAACATCGGTACCGTCGGTTTCAAATCCAAACAAAGAGGACCTATAGGTTGTCTGCTATGCCGGACTCCCTTCAGCCTCTGTTTATGGGGAGACATACATAAACAGAGGCTGAAGAGAGTCCGGCATAGCAGACCAACTATAAGTGCTTTTGTTTGGATTTGAAACCGACGGTATCGACGTTGTTCTGATCTTATGTAATACACACACACACACATATATATGGTGTCCAATGAAGAAGAGATTTTGAAGAAGACGAAAAAAATTTAATTCCATTTAAGTGCGCTTGGATTTACTTAATTTTGAGCACTTTCTCCACACTGCCCCTACGAAAAAATTTTTTTCGTCTTCTCCCAAATCTCCTCTTCATTGGACATCTTTTCAACGGAAAATTACCACCCAGAAAAACCACATATCTTTTTTACTGAACTTTTCTTTCACTATATTTTTAATAATATTTTTCAAATATTTGAACTTTGGCTTTTTCCACAGCCAATTTATCTATCTGTATTTCTCCTCTGATGATAAGATCTCGATCTTTGAAAAGACTTGACTTTAGGAAAGAATAATAAACACTAGTTTATTAAAGAATATACCTTGCATTGAACAATTGAAATTTGAAATAAATTTGGACATTCGTACATGTTTATCACTCTTATTTCTTCTATCTCTACAATTGCTCTATCTCGTACATTGAGCTTAATCTTTTCACTATAGGTTCCATCTACTAAAAGTTTACTTTTGGTTTATATTTGATCCTATATATATATATATATATATATATATATATATATATATATATATATATATATATATATATATATATATATATATATATATACAGGGTGACTAAAAAAAACGGGCCCCGTGTACACTTTATGTGATATCTCCTTTATTTATTCACCAATTGCCCTTATTTTACAGGACATGGCAAAATCAACGACCGTGAGTACACCAAGACCTCAGTGGGAGATGGGACAAAGCATACACTGTGTTAAATTTTACTACAAGACAGGCTCGTTTAAGAAAACCCAGGACAGTTTCATGCATCAGTTCAGATGTGAAAAGGCTCCACCCAAAAGCAGAATTCAGAACTGGGTGGACCACTTCGAGAAGTATGGGACCGTGGAGAACTTCAACGCTGCCAGTGAGAACCGTTCAAGCCACTTGCCACGTCCCAAGAAGCGGACAGCCGAGCTGGTCGAAAGTGTGAGAGAGTCTCTCCAGGAGAGTCCGAAACGCTCTGTGCGTAAGCGAAGTCAGTCCCTCGGTATCTCCTGTGAGATTTGCAGGAGAGTGCCGGTGAACAATATCAGGGCTTACCCATACAGAATACAGACGCTGCAGACCATTACAGCCTCAGACATGAAGCAGAGGAGCGCTATGGCAGTCAAGATGCTCGATAAGATCGAGGAGACACCAGGTTTCCTTAACCTCATTTGGACCTCAGATGAAGCCCACTTCCATCTTGACAGAAAAGGCGAACTCCAAGACAAATGTCTTCTGGGGGTCCTCCAGACCCAATGAAGTAGCCACTAAGCCCCTGCACTCTCCTCATTGCACGATGTGGGCTGCAATCTTGGTCGGAGGCATCATCGGACCAATCTTCATTGAAGAATCTGGCGCAGCAGGTACAGTCACCAAGGAGCGGTATGTGGAAGTCCTCAACACCTTCAAGAGTTAGCTCCAGACCCTCTACCCGTTGCTCATGAGCAAGTTCTGGTTCCAGCAAGACGGAGCAAGTTCTCACACCTCAAACCTGTCCTGAGATTGGCTGAAAGAGAACTTCGGAGGCCGAGTGATCAGTCTCAAGACTAATTTTAGGTGGCCACCCCATAGCCCGGACCTAAGCCCCCCAGATTATTTCCTTTGTGACTATCTTAAGGACAGAATGTACGCAAGGAAACCCAGAACCATCACGGAACTCAAAGAAGCCATCAGGGAGGAGATGAGAGCCATTCCCAATTCAGTCTGTAAGAACGTCATGGACAACTTCGTTCTGCCTCATGAAATGCACGGAGCTAAAAAGAGTCCATCTAGAACACATGCTGTAGAACGGAGGAAAAAAGGCCAAATACCCTAGTGTTTTGATATGATGTTGTGAATATAATAAACTAGTTATGCCCCAAAATCCATTTCATTCGGACGAAACACTAAGAAACCGGGGTCTAATTAGATTTGGGGCCCGTTTTTTTTGGGTCACCCTGTATATATATATATATATATATATATATATATATATATATATATATATATATATAATGTAGGTTGGGTGTGCATGCTTTGATGTGCGCGGGAGTATTTTTTAGTTAGTACCTAAAAGAAATCCTTTTGAATAAGAATCTTTATGCTTATGTGGTTTTGTAATAGTGTATTTATTCGGAAAGTGTATATATATATATATATATATATATATATATATATATATATATATATATATATATATATATATATATATATATATATATATATATATCGTACATAGCGTCATAGTCCAAGGG
>OY744538.1:77033245-77045745 GCA_963556195.1 Sepiola atlantica | reverse complement strand
GGAAGAAGAGCACCCTGACCGTCAAACAATGCCTGGGCAGCCCCGTCGGCATTCCCCGGTAGGGGTGCCTCAGGCGATTAGCAATAAACTAACCCCTTCTCAAAGGGTAAGAAGGTAAAGCCTGGGAAGGTAGGCCTCCTAGGGCTGAACAGGACAACCCCACAGCCCGGTGGAATCAAGGCCCGAAAGCCAAGACAATACCGATGTACAGAGCGCAGCATCCGTCGGAACAAATACTACACTCTGATCTTAGCCAAAAGGCAAACGAAGATTTTGTGTAAAACGTGTAAGTCTTACTTCTGTGGGATATTATCTAAATTGTTTTTCTTCACACACACACACACACACACACACACACAGACACACACACACACACACATACACACACACACATACACACACACACACACACACACACATATATATCAATCAAATATAGGCATCCACATACAGCTGTTTCGTCGTTTACGACAGATCACTGAGGCTAGACGTAGCCAGCGTATTATTTGCCTCCTCTTCAGGAGGTTAGGCACAAGGCCATTTTTATCTTACTCCCACAAGGTAAGATGTGACCCAAGGTCGGGGTCGGAAAGTGGGGCTTGAAAAGCCAGCGCCCGAGAAGGTGAGCACTCTGGCCATTAAAAATTGCCTAGGCAGCCCCGTCGGCATTCCCCGGTAGGGGCACCTCAGGCAGTAAGCAATAAACTTACTCCTCCCCAAAGAGGGGAGACAAAACCTGGGAGGGTGGACCTCCTAGAACTGCACAAGACAGACCCATAGACCGGCGTAAATCAAGCCCCGAAGGCCAAGACAATACCAGTCTATGGGGTGCAGTATCCATCGGAACAGATACTACACTTTGATCTTGGCCAAAAGGCCGAATTGTACTCTTTAGCCAGCGTATCCATGCTGAGATTCGAAACCGCAATTATGATCATCGAAGTTAGGCATCTTATCCTCGCGCTAACAAACTGGCCTCTTATAGTAAGAGAAAGTATAAAGCTTTATGTATTTTCTTTTGTTTACATTCTACGCTATTGGTAAACTAAGCGAACTCAATTCGTTTTATAAAAGAGTATTGCTTTACGCTACGTGTAAACTGTTATTTCGGCTATCATCTTGGGTTAAGGTTTAAATATATCGTCACCACCCCGACCCTTTTCTTCAATTCTATTTTGTTTCTGTCTTTCCGACCCCCTTTTTTTGCCCTCTAATTTCTATCGCTTTTTCATATTTGTAATTATTTAAGATATTTAAACTCATCCTGACGACGTTTTTCTATCAATAAAGACGACATGTTAACTATCCACAGGCGTTGATTGGTTTATTTGTCTACCTTTTCCATTGTTATCCGCTGAATTGTTGGTTGTTTTTTTGCATCATGTGTGACACAAGGTTAGTTTAACGTTGAGGAATCCCGCCCCCCCTTAAAAAAGGGGGCACTCGAGATGGGTGCAACATTTTCCGTGATCGGCCCCGTCGGCATTCCCCGTCGGGGTGCGTCACAGTCGACCCGTAATAAACCACTCCCTCCCAAAACGGGAGGTAATGCCCAGGAGGATGCCTTCTTGAGACCGAACAGAACAGATGCTACACTCTGATATAAGCCCAGGGATCTGTGCCACGGTAATATTTAGGTACATTTGGAACTTCAAGAGTATATTTCGCCACTTCCAGCGATCTAATTGATACTGAATATCCATCAGATGCAACGGAATATGCTGGAAAGTAACGATGGCTAAGTCGTTAACGGCACAAATTCACAAGCTGGGTGTTCCAAGTTCGAATCCAGTTCGTTCCACAGAAACACTTTCACTTAAGATGTTGGCAACTTTCATGCAGTCCCTCCCGTAAGTACCGGATGTCTTTTTAGAAATAATTCTAACTAGAAAAAATTCTGACTATAAAAATATCGGGGAAACCAATGCCAACAATAGAATCATCTGATTCATAAGAAATGAATGAATGAGTCATGTTTGAAAAAAAACTTTTAATTTTTCTGATTAGTCGTGATTTATAATTAACTCATCACTTGGCACATCTCTTACTAAGTTTATGTCTATCATTTTCTCTCTCTCTCTCTCTCTCTCTCTGTCCCTTTCTACGTTGTTTGAACTCCGCTTTTATCTTATACTGTACTTATCTCCTCTCTCTCCCTCTCTCTCCCACCTCCCTCTCTCACTCTCTCTCCCACCTCTCTCTCCCACCTCTCTCCCCCACCCCCTCTCTCCCTCTCTCTCCCACCCCTTTCTCTCCCTCTCTCTGTCTCACACACACACTGTACGTTGTTTGAACTCCGCTTTTATCTTATACTGTATTTACCTCCCCTCTCTCCCTCTCTCCCCCACCCCTCTCTCTCCCACCTCTCTCTCTCAGCTTCCTGTCTCCCCCACTCCCTCTCTCTCCCTCCCTCCCTCTCTCTCCCACCTCCCTCTTTCCCTCTCCCTCTCCCCTCCCCCCTCTCTCTCTCCCTCTCTCCCTCTCACACTCACTCTCTCGCTCATTCAGTCTTTATGATCTCATCCTCTCTTTTTATTCCCCTCTTTCCCAATTCGGACTTGCATATTTTTCCCTCGTCATTTAACAAAGTTGGTTAACAACACGGACTGACAATCTGGCTGTGCCACGTTCGACTGCAACCAATAGAATCAGCTGATTCATACGAAATGCTTAAAAACTCGTACAGTTACAATAGTAGACGTGCTTCCGCCTAACCGATTACATCGAAGCCGTCTCTTCCCAGACATTCACATATACCTGATACCTGACACTTCTTTACAGAAGCAGGCCATCTCCACAAGATTACACTGCTCGATTATGGGCACGCATGTGTATCAGAAGGCCAGATCGACTTTTACAAGTCTTGCTGCAGACATGACACACAAGACAAACGGATTTCGTTTGTACATATATATTTTTTTTTCACCGTTTTTCCTTTGCATAATTGATTGTTGTCATGGGATCACATGTGACTGAGTAGACCATCCATCGACAAACAGACTCTGCCACAGGCACCACAGATATGAAAGCTCTCTCGGGAGCTTGACACGTGTCGTTTCTGCAAAGCAGGTCTTAAGATGGAGTACTGTATTCTTCTTGCCTCAAATCTCCCACAGCCATCATAGACGTGCTTCCGCCAAACCGATCCCTTTGAAATCATCCTCTACCAGTCGTCCACATTCCACATTAAGGGTCTTCCGGTTGTGCTTGACGACATCCTTAAACGTCTTTTTCGTTTGTCTCTCAGACATTTACCGCGGGAAGATTCATCATATCATAGTTGCTGTCCCTCTGATGTCGATATCATCTTCATCAACCACTGAACAGTTTTAGAAGAGGTCCGTGAAGTGATCGGTTCACCTTGCATAATGTTTTCGTGACTTTTATGGAAGGGGGACACATTTTAACACAGCGAAGGCCGTGTTCGGGTGGAAGGTTTGAGTGACACTTTAAAGATAAGAGATGACCATAAAGCGGATGAAACCACGTAATTTCCGACCGAGGAGAGAGTTCTGTCTCTTTGGAGCTGACAACTTAAGTAAGCGGATGCATAATGTAGTCGTTTCTCGAGTAGCCCCCGTGAGTGTGGCAGGTGTCGCATACAATGTCACTAGGTGTAATGAAACAAGCAATCTGTCTGTCTCTCTCCCCCTCTCTTTCACTTGGCAGTTCAAGTTATCTATACTAATAAACCTTCTTATAAACTAACATCCGCGTTACATATGATCAAGAGCCTGGGTTCACAGCGACGAGGACACGGGTGCATAATGGAGTATATTATATATTACTGGCAGGGCTACCCGGCGTAGCCTGTGGGGAAAAGTGTAACATATTTATATTAAAACTTTAATCTCTTTACCCCTCTCTATCTGTCTCTCTATCCTTTTCTCTTTTCCATCCCCTCTCCCTACCACCTTCCTCCTCCGACCAGCCCAATCCTCTCCGTAGACACAGCCAACTCTCCTTTAATAATAAGGGAAGTAACCCCTTGCTTAAAAAATCAATTACTTCACATGAACATGTCTGAAAACCGCCACCCCCACCTCTGACAAAATCTGTGCCAGTTGAAGGTCAAAGAATAAATACTTTTTCTAAATTTTAGATATTATTTATTCATCTAGAATTTTAGATATTATTTATTCATCTAAAATTTTAGATATTATTCATTCATCTAGAATTTTAGATATTATTTATTCATCTAAAATTTTAGATATTATTTATTAATCTAAAATTTTAGATATTATTTATTCATCTAAAATTTTAGATATTATTTATTAATCTAAAATTTTAGATATTATTTATTCATCTAGAATTTTAAATAATATTTATTCATCTAAAATTTTAGATATTATTTATTCATCTAAAATTTTAGATATTATTTATTAATCTAAAATTTTAGATATTATTTATTCATCTAAAATTTTAGATATTATTTATTCATCTAAAATTTTAGATATTATTTATTCATCTAGAATTTTAGATATTATTTATTCATCTAAAATTTTAGATATTATTTGTTCATCTAAAATTTTAGATATTATTTATTCATCTAAAATTTTAGATATTATTCATTCATCTAAAATTTTACATATTATTTATTCATCTAAAATTTTAGATATTATTTATTCATCTAGAATTTTAGATATTATTTATTCATCTAAAATTTTAGATATTATTTATTAATCTAAAATTTTAGATATTATTTATTCATCTAGAATTTTAGATATTATTTATTCATCTAAAATTTTAGATATTATTTATTCATCTAAAATTTTAGATATTATTTATTCATCAAGAATTTTAGATATTATTTATTGATCTAAAATTTTAGATATTATTTATTCATCTAGAATTTTAGATATTATTTATTCATCTAAAATTTTAGATATTATTTATTCATCTAAAATTTTAGATATTATTCATTCATCTAGAATTTTAGATATTATTTATTAATCTAAAATTTTAGATATTATTTATTCATCTAGAATTTTAGATATTATTCATTCATCTAAAATTTTAGATATTATTTATTCATCTAGGATTTTAGATATTATTCATTCATCTAGAATTTTAGATATTATTTATTCATCTAAAATTTTAGATATTATTCATTCATCTCAAATTTTAGATATTATTTATTCATCTAAAATTTTAGATATTATTTATTCATCTAAAATTTTACATATTATTTATTCATCTAAAATTTTAGATATTATTTATTCATCTAAAATTTTAGATATTAATTATTCATCTAAAATTTTAGATATTATTTATTCATCTAAAATTTTAGATATTATTTATTCATCTAGAATTTTAGATATTATTCATTCATCTAAAATTTTAGATATTATTTATTCATCTAGGATTTTAGATATTATTAATTCATCTAAAATTTTAGATATTATTTATTCATCTAAAATTTTAGATATTATTTATTCATCTAAAATTTTACATATTATTTATTCATCTAAAATTTTAGATATTATTCTAGAATATACCAACTTTGTGGTTGTTTGTACTGTAGTTTTGGAGTTTAAGCTGGACATACATACATACCCCCATACATACATACATACATACATACATACATACATACATACATACATACATACATACATACACACTAACAACTTCTCTTTCTGTAATAGATTTGTAATTTTTCGATATTATTTTGCCGGTTTAAATAATACCTACTTTGTCAAGTTTTGTTGCGTATTTTTCCAGTTTTAGCGAGACATACAAACACACATATTTTTGCCTTATATATATTGAGATTAAAAGTTTTCTTTAATTTCGAAATTGCATTGAAATCTAGAAATCTATCGTTTTCGTGCATAGTTTTTTGCATAAACAACTGCGATACAGAGCGTGTAAATTAAATTACGTGCGGAAATAAAATGAATGAAGCAATAATGAATGAAGCAATCTCGTTAAAACGAAGCAATCTCGTTAAAACGAATGAAGCAATAATGAATGAAGTAATAATGAATGAAGCAATCTCGTTAAAACGAATGAAGCAATAATGAATGAAGCAATAATGAATGAAGCAATAATGAATGAAGCAATCTCGTTAAAACGAAGCAATCTCCTTAAAACGAATGCAGCAATAATGAATGAAGCAATAATGAATGAAGCAATCTCGTTAAAACGAAGCAATCTCCTTAAAACGAATGCAGCAATAATGAATGAAGCAATAATGAATGAAGCAATAATGAATGAAGCAATAATGAATGAAGCAATCTCGTTAAAACGAATGAAGCAATAATGAATGAAGTAATAATGAATGAAGCAATCTCGTTAAAACGAATGAAGCAATAATGAATGAAGCAATAATGAATGAAGCAATAATGAATGAAGCAATCTCGTTAAAACGAAGCAATCTCCTTAAAACGAATGCAGCAATAATGAATGCAGCAATAATGAATGAAGCAATCTCGTTAAAACGAAGCAATCTCCTTAAAACGAATGCAGCAATAATGAATGAAGCAATAATGAATGAAGCAATAATGAATGAAGCAATAATGAATGAAGCAATCTCGTTAAAACGAATGAAGCAATAATGAATGAAGTAATAATGAATGAAGCAATCTCGTTAAAACGAATGAAGCAATAATGAATGAAGCAATAATGAATGAAGCAATAATGAATGAAGCAATCTCGTTAAAACGAAGCAATCTCCTTAAAACGAATGCAGCAATAATGAATGCAGCAATAATGAATGAAGCAATCTCGTTAAAACGAAGCAATCTCCTTAAAACGAATGCAGCAATAATGAATGAAGCAATAATGAATGAAGCAATCTCGTTAAAACGAAGCAATCTCCTTAAAACGAATGCAGCAATAATGAATGAAGCAATAATGAATGAAGCAATCTCGTTAAAACGAAGCAATCTCCTTAAAACGAATGCAGCAATAATGAATGAAGCAATAATGAATGAAGCAATCTCGTTAAAAAGAAGCAATCTCCTTAAAACGAATGCAGCAATAATGAATGAAGCAATAATGAATGAAGCAATCTCGTTAAAACGAAGCAATCTCCTTAAAACGAATGCAGCAATAATGAATGAAGCAATAATGAATGAAGCAATCTCGTTAAAACGAAGCAATCTCCTTAAAACGAATGCAGCAATAATGAATGAAGCAATAATGAATGAAGCAATCTCGTTAAAACGAAGCAATCTCCTTAAAACGAATGCAGCAATAATGAATGAAGCAATAATGAATGAAGCAATCTCGTTAAAAAGAAGCAATCTCCTTAAAACGAATGCAGCAATAATGAATGAAGCAATAATGAATGAAGCAATCTCCTGAAACGAAGCAATCTCCTTAAAACGAATGCAGCAATAATGAATGAAGCAATAATGAATGAAGCAATCTCCTTAAAACGAAGCAATCTCCTTAAAACGAATGCAGCAATAATGAATGAAGCAATAATGAATGAAGCAATCTCCTTAAAACGAAGCAATCTCCTTAAAACGAATGCAGCAATAATGAATGAAGCAATAATGAATGAAGCAATCTCCTTAAAACGAAGCAATCTCCTTAAAACGAATGAAGCAATAATGAATGAAGCAATCTTCTTAAAACGAATGCAGCAATAATGAATGAAGCAATAATGAATGAAGCAATAATGAATGAAGCAATAACGAATGCAGCAATAATGAATGAAGCAATAATGAATGACGCAATAATGAATGAAGCAATAACGAATGCAGCAATAATGAATGAAGCAATAATGAATGAAGCAATAATGAATGAAGCAATAACAAATGCAGCAATAATGAATGAAGCAATAATGAATGAAGCAATAATGAATGAAGCAATAATGAATGAAGCAATAATGAATGCAGCAATAATGAATGAAGCAATAATGAATGAAGCAATAATGAATGCAGCAATAATGAATGCAGCAATAATGAATGAAGCAATAATGAATGAAGCAATAATGAATGAAGCAATAATGAATGAAGCAATCTCCTTAAAACGATCCCGTGTTTGAGTGGAAAGCTTTGAGTCACACCTCAAAGCAAAATTCGATGAAACCACGTGACTTCTGTCCGGAATTTTCTGTCTTTTTTTGGCTAACAACTTAAGCAAGCGGAAGGGAAATGTGGCCGTACCCCGCCCCGAGAAGCCCCAGTGAGATGGGGGCGGTTGTAACCGAACAAGTGTCCATCGCTCTCTCATTTTCTTTGAAACAGGATGTCGTTCGTATAGACATGACTGAGTATATTAGACAACCGTTTTTTGTTCTATCGCGAAAAGGAAGTTGAGCTTTTAATCTCTCGGTCAGTGAGAAAATATGCTAAACATCTTTCTATTGGATTTACTTCATTTTTTTACTTTTTCAACGCTGTCTTCACGAAAACCCTTCTTTCCGTCTTTAAATCTCCTCTCACTGGACACCTTAACAACGGACATTTACCAACTGGACATACCTCATATTTTTTGCACGCACATTCTCACTCTCCATAATATTTTAAAGATTTTTGAATTTTGGCTTTTCCACTACCAACTTATCCATCTATGTAATTCCTCTGATGATAAGATGTTTATCTTTGAAAAGCCTTGGCTTAAGGAAAGTATAAAAAACATGTTTTTACCGAGTACACCTTGCATTGAACAATCGCAGTTGAAATAAATTTCATTCGTACATCTTTATCTCTCTTCTTTCATATATATATATATATATATATATATATATATATATATGTATATATATATATATATATATATAAAATCTGATTTAATAATTAAATATTTATATCTATAGATAAGCACTTGTTTCGTCGCATAAATACTCACCATATATATATATATATATATATATATATATATATATATATATATATATATATATATATATATATATATATATATATATATCTTACTTCTCAACGCCGACATGTTTCCATTTCTTGCATTGTGATAGCCTTCTAATACTCCTCTGTATACGTATTACACACAATGATTTAAGCAAACTACCTCTCATTATTATATATATATATATATATATATATATATATATATATATATATATATATATATATAAGTTACTTCGATATATCTTACATTCTAATGATAAAAACAGAACTTATTTTATCCAATATATATATATATATATATATATATATATATATATATATATATATATATATATATATATATATATATATATATATATACAGTAACACACACGCGTGCGCACATGCGTGTGTGTGTGTACGTTGTAAGAAAATTTATGCTGTATATATTTTGCAGTTTTCGGTGCTGCATGTTTTTTTTCTTTAAAAAGAAAACGAGCTACTATGTGTGCGTGTATGTGTGTGTGTATGTGTGTAGGGGGGGGGGGGCGTGCGCGTACATATATATGTATGCGTATCTGGCTGTGTGTGCGTACATTCTTTTAATGGTTGGTGCATGCATGCATATAGATCTCGAGTCCATTGAAGTAGACTCACCTACCACCTCTCCGACTCGGGCACACCTATATGCCCCCTTCCCCTTCCCGCGCGTTACCTTTGCCTTCTTCATTCATTTATAGATCCGCAACTATCCCCCACCCTCACCTCCGCCCGACTTGCCTCCAGCAACCCAACATGCATTCCCCCCTCTATCTCTTCCCCCCTCTCTCTCTCTCTCTTCCCCTCTCTCTCTCTCTCTCTCTCTTCCCCTCTCTCTCTCTCTCCTGTCCTGACACTAACTACCGCTCCTGCTGCTCCCCACCGTTCCTCTCTCCCGCCCACCGCGCCTCTGCTACTTCCCATGCGCCGATCTCTCCACCCCCCCCCTAACGCGCCCCACCCTTCGCCCACTAAGCCCTGGTCCCTCCTGGCTTAAAGACACTTACAAGACTGGCGTGTAAACAAACGCATGCGCACAATGGCTTAAGACAATGAAAAAGAGCGGGAAAAAATCGTATTCCTTCGTTCGTGGCTTTCCTCCTTTTATACACATACACACCAAGGTAAATAGATCGCACACACACGCACACACGCACACACACACACACAAAATATATCTAGATATAAGCTTATAGTTAATTTATCTGTGTGTACACTATGTGTGTGTGTGTGTGTGTGTGCACGCGCGTATGTGTGTGTATCTATCTGACTTCAATAACTCGAACATGCACACACAAAATTCTTTCGTTCGTGGCTTTTCTCATTGTATGCACACACACACACGCGCGCACATTAACAAGGCAACTACATCACACGCATACACATACACATACATATGCACCATATGCATGCATATGTGCATGTAGTTCATGCACCTGTGTATACATTATGTGTATGTATATATCTGTCCGAGTTCAATAACTCGAACATAAACACACAACATATAAGCATGCACAAAGACACACACGAAAAGAAATCAGATCGCACACACGAACACATACACCCACGACACGTGTGCACATACACATACCTTAACCACACGCATAAAATACATGCACGCACAAATTCATACATGCATACACAATAACTCAGCGTGTACACATACACAATATTCGTATATGTATAATACACACATATGCAGAAACATATATACAATGCAACCAGATCACATACACATACACACAAATGCGTACATAAGATAACCAGATTACCCACACGTACACACGTACACAACATGCATTCACATATGCGTACACCATAACTCGATCATGCATATACACACAACACACATACATGCATACAAAACATGCATATATATAAACGACATATATGCACACGCCTACGCAATTAGACACGTGGAAGCCACATCGCATGTGTGTACACATACTCACACATCCTTCTGTAGAAATGCACACATATATACATACACAAACATACACTTATACACAAACGCATAAATGCATGCATAATAATTTGAACATGCACATACGTAACATATGCATACACAAATACACATACACAATGAAACTACTTCGAAAATACATAAACATACACACATAAGATACATGCACATACGCAAATACAAGTCAACCGGATCGCACATATGTACACACATGTACACACACGCATACAAGCACACATGCATAAAAACACATACATTTATACACAATAACCCGAACATGCATATACATACGTATACACAAACATGAGCATTCAATGCAACTATATTGCACACACACACATACATATACAATATACATGCACACATGTTTACTCAACTACGCATACACAAATGCATAAATACAAACACACTAACACATGTTCACACACACACACACATATATATATATATATATATATATATATATATATATATATATATATATATATATATATATATATATATATATATATATATATATATATAACTCTTCCAATTACGATTACAGATTTTTTTTTCTTATAAATGGGCGCCGGAGGGCCATGCACCTCCCACTGAGATCTTTTAGCTTTGATTTAAAAAGAATTCATAAGTAAATATATTAACCTGCCTCCCGCTGCAGCAAAGTTCGGCATGAGGTCAGTTTATAATGGGGAATCCAGCTCCTCCAAAAAGTGTGGGAGTGGGCAATCTGGATCGCTGCAAAACTTTGCGTGATCGGACACGTTGGCAGTCCCCGGTACGGAGGAGGTAATACTTGGGATGATGACATCCGAGTACCGAACATGACCATATTCCACTTCTGATATAAGGCAGGTTGGAAGATATATGTATTCAATTAATTTTATAAGAAGTTTTTTTTTATGCGCCCAATCCAAAGTTCTTACTTCCAAGCACGCGCACATACATGCACACATACACACGCACATACATACACAAATACACACGCACATACATACACACATACACGCGCACACACATGCACACATACACACGCACATACATACACAAATACACACGCACATACATACACACATACACGCGCACATACATGCACACATACACACGCACATACATACACAAATACACACGCACATACATACACACATACACGCGCACATACATACACACATACATACGCACACACACTAGAAATTTCAATCTCTTGAAAACGTTTTAGTGGAGACTTAACTCCCCACAATTCAACATTTTCTGAACCCATAACTTCAGCAATGTAAGCTCGATTTGAACAGTTGTCACCATAGCTCTATATTTTTTTTAGTGCTTTGAATTAGTTTTGGCTCTGATCGCCTTGAACTTACTCAAGGATCCAAGGGTATCTCAGTATCATGACGCCATGGTACCCCACCTTATAGTAATAAATGTTACTGCTCTGTTTAGTTGTAGCATAGGTGAAGGATAGCCAGTGCAAGTTGGCCCCATGCATTTGCCCAACTCTTGTCTGATGATGATGATGATGATGATGATGATGATGATCTCCAATCATCTAGTAGTGTTCGTTTTTCCAGACCACCATCTTCGAAATCATGACTGCCCGCGTGTCGATTTGAAATAAAGCTTTTGAGACAACAACACTTTTTATACGATTCACATGTTTATTATATTTTCGGAAACGAAAGTAGTGAACTACTGTT
>OY744538.1:77010745-77028245 GCA_963556195.1 Sepiola atlantica | reverse complement strand
ATTAAAAATAACCGACAATTTTTGTCTGGTTATTTTAGTATACGTGTCTTAAGGAAAAAATGCTGCCTCGATATATATATATATATATATATATATATATATATATATATATATATATATATATATATATATATATATATATATATATATATAGTGTTTCAGGTTGTATATGAAAAGAAATCAAATAAAGTGCTCGATCATATAAGAGAACTAAAGATGTCTAAATATTCCCTTTTGGATGAAACCGCGGTACATTGCTGAAATATGTAATATACAGTATCTAAATAAATTATATATATATATATATATATATATATATATATATATATATATATATATATATATATATATATATATATATATTATTTCATGTATCCACATAAAATTTTATAAGGAGATATAATTTTTTATGTATCAATTTTCAGTATTTACTTCAACAGTGCTCGATACGTAAGTAGAGCTAGGTAGTAAGCTATGAAAATATATTTATGGCAATTAAGCTACACAGAGGCTCCCGCGTTTCATCCCCGGGGGGAATCTTCAGGCTAAAATGCATGGAGTTATTTTTGCCGGGTGTTTTTATATACACGGCTAGCTAGTTAACCAATCAGATTCTTTGTTGTTCTTTCAGCCAATCGTTGGGCTTCCCGCGAACAAAGTTCTTGTTAGTGTTACTCCCTATATCCTGTTCTATTGTTCTGTTTTCTATAGATTGGCCTATATCCTGTTTCCTTTGCCGTGTCAATATAATAGGTGAATTTATTTTAACACATGGTTCCTTGTATTTCTATTTTAGGTTTTAATTTTTACATTGTTAAGTGTTTGTTTAGTTTAGTTTTTTTTACTTATTTGTTTATTTATTGATCGTTAGCCTAAGGTAAATTTATTTCTGTCTAAGAAGCTGTTTGCTATCTCACTTCTACAGTTTAATAGATTTCGAGGGTTATTAAAGTTTACGATTTCAAATTTTCATTCAGACATAATCTACACGGGTCGTCTAAATTTTTACATGTACTGGCCTGTCGTATTATTTTCCATTCAATTATTGGTGAGCGTCCATTTTCTTTGAGCTCCCAATAGTGGCTTGCTAGTGCTGTTTTAATTCGACGTTCTCTGTTTTTAAAAGTGTTTTTGTGGTCATAATATCTAGTTTTAAAATCTAGGGAGGTAATACCCACGTAGTACTTCTTGTTATTTTGCCAAGGAAAGACCAAATAACAAGTACTTCTTCTTCTTCTTCTTCTTCTTCTTCTTCTTCTTCTTCTGTTTCTTCTTCTTCTTCTTCTTCTTTTTCTTCTTCTTCTTTGTTTCCCAAACCTCCGACTGACTCCTTCTAAGAACCTCTGAATCTGACTCCTTCTCGAACCTTCGGCTCTGACTCCTTCCCGAACATTCGGCTCTGACTCCTTCCCGAACATTAAGCTCTGACTCCTTCCCGAACGTCAAGCTCTGACTCCTACCCGAACGTCAGACTCTGACTCCTACCCGAACCTCAGGCTCTGACTCCTTCCTGAACCTCAGGCTCTGATTCCTACCCCTTCCCGAACTTCAGGCCCTGACTCCTTCCCGAACTGCAGGCTCTCACTCCTTCTGGAACATCAAGCTCTGACTCCTTCCCGAACCTAAGCCACTAACTCCTACTCCTTCCCGAACCTAAGGTACTGACTCCTACTCTTTCCCGAACTGCAGGCTCTGACCTCTACCCGAACCTCAGGCTCTGACTCCTTCCGGAACCTCAGGCTCCTACTCCTTCTCGAACCTAAAGCACTGACTCCTACTCCTTCCCGAACTGCAGGCTCTGACTCCTACCCGAAACTCAGGCTTTGATTATTTTCCAAACCTCCAGCTCGAATTGCCATCAAAAGACAAGGCCTCTTTACAAGTCTCTTGTTCCAAGTCTCGAATACTAAAAGCCGTTCTATTCTACCCGGCTACAAAATAGTACAGGAGCAAGAAAAGGTGCGTCACTTCCGGTCGTTGAGACATTATTACAGATACGTGGCTGCTTCTCTTAGTAAAGCCAAAAACGGGACCTTTTCTTTGTAAGGACATCTTATATGTATTGTCAAGTCTCGCTTCGAAAAGTTCGTTACTTGAAATATTTGTAACGAAAATATTGAATAGTAAAAGACGAAAACTTTCGCATGTAAATGAATAAACATTAACATTTATTCATAGAAATAGATAAACATTAACATTTATTCATATAAATAGATTAACATTAACATTTATTCATATAAATATATAAACATTAACATTTATTCATATAAATAGATAAACATTAACATTTATTCATATAAATAGATAAACATTAACATTTATTCATATAAATAGATTAACATCAACATTTATTTATATAAATAGATAAATATTAACATTTATTCATATAAATAGATAAACATTAACATTTATTCATATAAATAGATAAACATTAACATTTATTCATATAAATAGATAAACATCAACATTTATTCATATAAATAGATAAACATTAACATTTATTCATATAAATAGATAAACATTAACATTTATTCATATAAATAGATAAACATTAACATTTATTCATATAAATAGATTAACATCAACATTTATTTATATAAATAGATAAACATTAACATTTATTCATATAAATAGATAAACATTAACATTTATTCATATAAATAGATAAACATCAACATTTATTCATATAAATAGATAAATATTAACATTTATTCATATAAATAGATAAACATTAACATTTATTCATATAAATAGATAAACATTAACATTTATTCATATAAATAGATAAACATTAACATTTATTCATATAAATAGATTAACATTAATATTTATTCATATAAATAGATTTACATCAACATTTATTTATATAAATAGATAAATATTAACATTTATTCATATAAATAGATAAACATTAACATTTATTCATATAAATAGATAAACATCAACATTTATTCATATAAATAGATAAATATTAACATTTATTCATATAAATAGATAAACATTAACATTTATTCATAGAAATAGATAAACATTAACATTTATTCATAGAAATAAACATTAACATTTATTCATATAAATAGATAAACATGAACATTTATTCATATAAATAGATATTAACATTCACATTTATTCATAGAAATAGATAAACATTAACATTTATTCATAGAAATAAACATTAACATTTATTCATATAAATAGATAAACATTAACATTTATTCATAGAAATAGATAAACATTAACATTTATTCATATAAATAGATAAACATTAACATTTATTCATATAAATAGATAAACATTAACATTTATTCATATAAATAGATAAACATTAACATTTATTCATATAAATAGATAAACATTAACATTTACTCATATAAATAGATAAACATTAACATTTATTCATATAAATAGATAAACATTAACATTTATTCATATAAATAGATAAACATTAACATTTATTCATATAAATAGATAAACATTAACATTTACTCATATAAATAGATAAACATTAACATTTATTCATATAAATAGATAAACATTAACATTTATTCATATAAATAGATAAACATTAACATTTATTCATATAAATAGATTAACATTAACATTTATTCATATAAATAAACATTAACATTTATTCATATAAATAGATAAACATTAACATTTATTCATATAAATAGATAAACATTAACATTTATTCATATAAATAAACATTAACATTTATTCATATAAATAAACATTAACATTTATTCATATAAAAAGATAAACATTAACATTTATTCATATGAATAGATAAACATTAACATTTATTCATATAAATAGATAAACATTAACATTTATTCATATAAATAGATAAACATTAACATTTATTCATATAAATAGATAAACATTAACATTTATTCATATAAATAGATAAACATTAACATTTATTCATATAAATAGATAAACATTAACATTTATTCATATAAATCGATAAACATTAACATTTATTCATATAAATAGATAAACATTAACATTTATTCATATAAATAGATTAACATTAACATTTATTCATATAAATAAACATTAACATTTATTCATATAAATAAACATTAACATTTATTCATATAAAAAGATAAACATTAACATTTATTCATATAATAAGATAAACATTAACATTTATTCATATAAATAGATAAACATTAACATTTATCCATATAAATAGATTAACATTAACATTTATTCATATAAATAAACATTAACATTTATTCATATAAATAAACATTAACATTTATTCATATAAAAGATAAACATTAACATTTATTCATATAAATAGATAAACATTAACATTTATTCATATAAATAGATAAACATTAACATTTATTCATAGAAATAGATAAACATTAACATTTATTCATATAAATAGATAAACATTAACATTTATTCATATAAATAGATAAACATTAACATTTATTCATATAAATAGATAAACATGAACATTTATTCATATAAATAGATAAACATTAACATTTATTCATATAAATAGATAAACATTAACATTTATTCATATAAATAGATTAACATTAACATTTATTCATATAAATAAACATTAACATTTATTCATATAAATAAACATTAACATTTATTCATATAAAAAGATAAACATTAACATTTATTCATATAAATAGATAAACATGAACATTTATTCATATAAATAAACATTAACATTTATTCATATAAATAAACATTAACATTTATTCATATAAAAAGATAAACATTAACATTTATTCATATAAATAAACATTAACATTTATTCATATAAAAAGATAAACATTAACATTTATTCATATAAATAAACATTAACATTTATTCATATAAAAAGATAAACATTAACATTTATTCATATAAATAGATAAACATTAACATTTATTCATATAAATAGATAAACATTAACATTTATTCATATAAATAGATAAACATTAACATTTATTCATATAAATAGATAAACATTAACATTTATTCATATAAATAGATAAACATGAACATTTATTCATATAAATAGATAAACATTAACATTTATTCATATAAATAGATAAACATTAACATTTATTCATATAAATAGATTAACATTAACATTTATTCATATAAATAAACATTAACATTTATTCATATAAATAAACATTAACATTTATTCATATAAAAAGATAAACATTAACATTTATTCATATAAATAGATAAACATGAACATTTATTCATATAAAAAGATAAACATTAACATTTATTCATATAAATAGATAAACATTAACATTTATTCATATAAATAGATAAACATTAACATTTATTCACATAAATAGATAAACATTAACATTTATTCATATAAATAGATTAACATTAACATTTATTCATATAAATAAACATTAACATTTATTCATATAAATAAACATTAACATTTATTCATATAAAAAGATAAACATTAACATTTATTCATATAAATAGATAAACATTAACATTTATTCATATAAATAGATAAACATTAACATTTATTCATATAAATAGATAAACATTAACATTTATTCATATAAATAGATTAACATTAACATTTATTCATATAAATAAACATTTACATTTATTCATATAAATAAACATTAACATTTATTCATATAAAAAGATAAACATTAACATTTATTCATATAAATAGATAAACATTAACATTTATTCATATAAATAGATAAACATTAACATTTATTCATATAAATAGATAAACATTAACATTTATTCATATAAATAGATAAACATGAACATTTATTCATATAAATAGATAAACATTAACATTTATTCATATAAATAGATAAACATTAACATTTATTCATATAAATAGATAAACATTAACATTTATTCATATAAATAGATAAACATTAACATTTATTCATATAAATAGATAAACATTAACATTTATTCATATAAATAGATAAACATTAACATTTATTCATATAAATAGATAAACATGAACATTTATTCACATAAATAGATAAACATTAATATTTATTCATATAAATAGATAAACATTAACATTTATTCATATAAATAGATTAACATTAACATTTATTCATATAAATAGATTAACATTAACATTTATTCACATAAATAGATAAACATTAACATTTATTCATATAAATAGATAAACATTAACATTTATTCATATAAATAGATTAACATTAACATTTATTCATATAAATAGATATTAACATTCACATTTATTCATAGAAATAGATAAACATTAACATTTATTCATAGAAATAAACATTAACATTTATTCATATAAATAGATAAACATGAACATTTATTCATATAAATAGATAAACATTAACATTTATTCATATAAATGGATAAACATTAACATTTATTCATATAAATAGATAAACATGAATATTTATTCATATAAATGGATAAACATTAACATTTATTCATAGAAATAGATAAACATGAACATTTATTCATATAAATAGATAAACATTAACATTTATTCATATAAATAGATAAACATTAACATTTATTCATATAAATAGATAAACATTAACATTTATTCATATAAATAAACATTAACATTTATTCATATAAATGGATAAACATGAACATTTATTCATATAAATAGATAAACATTAACATTTATTCATATAAATAGATAAACATTAACATTTATTCATATAAATAGATATTAACATTCACATTTATTCATAGAAATAGATAAACATTAACATTTATTCATATAAATAGATTAACATTAACATTTATTCATATAAATAGATAAACATGAACATTTATTCATATAAATAGATAAACATTAACATTTATTCATATAAATAGATTAACATTAACATTTATTCATATAAATAGATATTAACATTAACATTTATTCATATAAATAGATATTAACATTCACATTTATTCATATAAATAGATTAACATTAACATTTATTCATATAAATAGATAAACATGAACATTTATTCATATAAATAGATAAACATTAACATTTATTCATATAAATAGATAAACATTAACATTTATTCATATAAATAGATAAACATTAACATTTATTCATATAAATAGATTAACATTAACATTTATTCATATAAATAGATATTAACATTAACATTTATTCATATAAATAGATATTAACATTCACATTTATTCATATAAATAGATTAACATTAACATTTATTCATATAAATAGATAAACATGAACATTTATTCATATAAATAGATAAACATTAACATTTATTCATATAAATAGATAAACATTAACATTTATTCATATAAATAGATATTAACATTCACATTTATTCATAGAAATAGATAAACATTAACATTTATTCATATAAATAGATAAACATTAACATTTATTCATATAAATAGATAAACATTAACATTTATTCATATAAATAGATTAACATTAACATTTATTCATATAAATAGATATTAACATTCACATTTATTCATAGAAATAGATAAACATGAACATTTATTCATATAAATAGACAAACATTAATATTTATTCATATAAATAGATAAACATTAACATTTATTCATATAAATAGATAAACATTAACATTTATTCATATAAATAGATAAACATTAACATTTATTCATAGAAATAGATAAACATTAACATCTTGGTAATTTTCATGCAAATTTATTTATCTTTGAAATGAAAAGAGAATAAACCACTTCGGTTGGACGAGGGTGTATTTGGGAAGGCTTCTTTTTAACTTACAGATTAGAAAGACAGATGTAAACACAAACTGAAAACGTTTGTCCACGGGATCAAAACCATAAAAAAAGAAAATGTGGCGTCGCTAATAGGGGATGGGGAGAAAGAATGAGAGAGAGAGAGAGAGAGAGAGAGAGAAAGAGAAAGCAATCAATCAGTTAGTCTTTCGTCAGTACTATATATACAGTATTCCAAAATATTATTTTGTATTACTGATTTAAATAATAGTCAGTTTTTTATGGTCATATTATAGCAGTGATAAATGAAAATAACTTCAGCATTTATTCATTTATACATATATATATATATATATATATATATATATATATATATATATATATATATATATATATATAAATGAAAATAACTTTAGCATTTATTTTTATATATATATATATATATATATATATATATATATATATATATATATATATATATATATATATATAGGCAAACATTATTGAATAATACGGAGTTATTTTACTTGATAAGACTTTTTTTCTCAATTTTCCGAATGGTCCATTTAATGTTTCGGTCAAATTGCTGTACGTAAGTTCCATGGGTTTCTTGTTTCATTTTCTTTCCTTTTTTACGAGTACTTTCGATTTGATTCGTCAAATCATCTTTATGCGGTGTTAATTTTGGTTTCTTAAAAAATATGTCTTTACTGTTGAGTGTTGAGTGAGTATAATTATAACGGCCAGTAATTTACAACTTAAAATGAGCGTCTATAATATAGAGATGTTACATGAAAGCGTGATTACGTCCCAAGAGCGTGAAAGATTCAAAAGTTTGATATCTATATTGAGAAGAGGGGCAGCCATGTTTTTTTAGGTTTTTGAAAATAGAGCTAGTGTCAGAGAGATGTTAAGTTAATCTTCGGGAAAGTGTTGTGGCTGTGAAACCGATGTGAGGATTAGTTTTATTGTTATTGTCGGAGATGAATTCTCCCATTATATATATATATATATATATATATATATATATATATATATATATATATATATATATATATATATATATATATATATATATATATATAGTCTAAAGAAGCTTTGAGTCATTAAAAAAAAAATAAATAAATAAAAAATTGTAAAATGCTGTTTAAATTCCCGGACAAACTAACTAAATCCAAGATATTGCAGACTTAACATTCGTTGGAAAAGTAATAAATGAAAAAATATAAGTAAAATAAAAAAAATAAAAAAATATTAATAAAAAAAAACAAAAACGGGGGGTTAATTATCTAAGAGTGAAACAAAAACAGGAGACCTTAAGCGTCTAATATTAACACGGGGATCATCAGCTGTTTACCATGTAACTGTTTCGGAGATTTAAAAACAGGACAGTTATAATATTCATGGCTCTCCAATGGTACTGATTATACGACCATTTCCCCAATAATCAAGTGTCGAAATAATTCAGCTTAAAATATCACTAATATATACATAAAAAAATATATAAAAAATAATAATAATGATAAAATAAAAATAATATATTACCCTTAAGACTACCGTATGATATAGTAATTTGCATATCAAATAACATTAATTATTACAATAATAAAAAAAATATATATATATAAAAATAATAATACTATCTAAACACTATATCCAAGAACCATTCTGCAATATGGTAGCTAGCAATAAAATTATATAGGAATCAAAGTTGCATTAAAAAATAAATATCAAATATAAAGTTTAAGTACCTTTGGTACCAGAAAAGTAATTAGATAAGAGGAAGGAAATCTAGCCATACAGATCTAAATACCCAATATATATATATATATATATATATATATATATATATATATATATATATATACATTTAACATGGTTCACCCCAAACAAGGCAAGTCACCACTGTAGACATAAGAGGCTACTGAGAATTAGGGTTTAAGTTTTGGAGATCATCCTAAGTTGGGAACTGTGCAGCGAGATGTCTGTTTACATAAGTTTTAAATTTCTGCATGTCGGTACAATCGGTGAAACAGGGAGCAGGGAGGAAGTTCCAGATGCCGGAAGCACGAGTAAAGAAGTTATTGAAGTAGAAAGCTCTCTGGCATCTGGAGACTTTCACAGTGAATGTAGGGTTGGTCCAGTGTATTTACGTCGAGGGGGGACTAGAGCAACAATTGCATCGGAGCACAATCCATTATATATATATATATAAATATATATAAATATATATCTATATAAATAAATATATATGAATATAAATATATATATATATATATATATATATATATATATATATATAAATATATAAATATATATATAAATATATATATATAAATATATATATATAAAAATATATATATATATAAATATATATAAATATATATATATATATAAATATATATATATAAATATATATATATATATAAATATATATATAAATATATATATAAATATATATATGAATTTATATATATATATATATATATATATATATATATTGTATTTCGTAATTCTAGCCTGAATTTATGAACTGCGTTCGATCCCATGCGACTGCTTACAACCACTACTCCTGCACTGATGAGGGCAAAAAGCCGAAACCATATCGTCCGTTCTTAGTAAAAATAATAATAATAATAATAAAAATAATAATAATAATAATAATAATAATATATATATATATATATATATATATATATATATATATATATATATATATATATAGTCTTTTTTTTTATTTACGGAAATGTATCTAGAATGAATTCGCTCAGATTATCAGGGACCCTAAGATTCATGGACTCCCTCCAATCTTAAGAAGCACGTTCGCCTTTATTTAAATCCGGAAGTACATACAAACGCAAATGCGCATGCGCGCGCATACACACACACACACGCGCGCGCACGCGCACACTAACTTAAACATGCTCATAGATACACATGCATAAGCTTAAATCCTCTTATGCACTTACCGAGTTAAGTAAGTAGGAAATCTTTTTATCTTCATCTTTTTTTTTCTTTCTTCTTTTTATAACCGCATCAGCGCCAAGATGAATACGGCATGGTGGCGCAATCTTCCGTGCACAAAATACGGCCACGAAGGCGTCACTGTGCATCGTTCTTGAACCGAAAGAACGAAGAAGCAAATTGAAAAAATGGAAGACATTTTTTTTTTTTTTGCGTCGGTATTAGAAAACGAGTAAAAATGCAGACTCTGAAATCTAAAAATGGAAATAAAAGTGTAAAAAGAGAAAATAGGCCGGATATTCGACGGGAAAAGAATCATTTTTAATCGGTTCAGAAATTGGATTCGATTTAAATTGAAATCATCTAGACCTTATTGTAATTTTATTATTGTTCATTTGAAACTAGTTGAGGAAATTAATTATATTTAACATATGCAGCAACGGTTTTACATTTGACAAAACGCTTATCCCAGAGGACTGACCAGTTGCTAATTGATACGGTTCAAATGTTAATAAAATGAACATAAAACCAATATTTTCGAAAGTGCTCAATACCAAGTAGAGCATTTATAAAATTACATAAACAATATTACAGTCTTACGTTAATCAACCAACGTTTCAATGCGTGTTACAGCATCTGTTCAAAGACTGAATTTTTATTTTTATTCAGTCTTTTGCAAAGATGCTGTAGCACGCATTGAAACGTTGGTTGATTAACGTAAGACTGTAATATTGTTTTTGTAATTATATATATATATATATATATATATATATATATATATATATATATATATATATATATATATATTAGAAACAATCTACACGGATCAACAAACGTTTCGACGCTTACACATCTCGTTCAGAAGTTAAAATTGAAATTGAACAGTTGTTCATAGTGGCCGAGTGGGTCGGAATTTGAGTTAAAACATAACTCGTGTTTCGGGGTTTCGAATCCTGCGACTGATATGAATAATTATCTCTGCACTGACGATTCCTGAAAGGATGAAACATTTACGTATATAGATAAACAAATATATATATATATATATATATATATATATATATATATATATATATATATATATATATATATATGTGATTTTATGAAGGCTTACCAAAGCATTCCTTTCAAGACACCAATGATCACCATTAAAGATATTTTTTCTTACAAATACTATTTATTCAAATTAAATGTTTTTTCCTACACGTGTTTCACTACCAAGCAGTTACTTGCTTGGCAGATCATCAGGGAAATTAAATGTCTGGAATACTGGTTTCAACTGCCGACAAAACACAATGTGGCGTTGTAATAGTTGAGGTCACTTAAGAAAAGAAGATGAAAAAAAATAAAAATAAAAATAAAAGTCAAACTTAAAAAGCAAGGAAGAACAACGATAAGAAAAAGAAAGTCCTAGAAAAGACTTAGAAAAGTAGCTTGTGCATTATTTCTTCCACCAAGCCAACAAGCAAGTAGTCGGTCCCAAATACATTCAATAAAACCACAAAACCGGAACAATGTGCGATAATACACTTTCACGTTAGCCGGTACAATGATGAATAAATCCCCCCCCACAATAAAACAAAAGAACTAAATCATTCAAGATACCGCTCACAAGTTACCATTCCAATCCAATGATAGTATGGGAATTCTAAATCCAACTTCTCACAAAGAAAAGTCAACACAAATGTTCGTCCGAGTTCAAAGAGGCTTATTTCAATTGTTGATTTATTACCCTTCGAAATAAACACACGACGAGTTGAATGTCAATCCCGCAGAAAACTCCCTTCCATTAAGAAAAAATCTTAATATAGAAACTATTTATTCAAAATACTGTTTCTAAAAATATTTATTATTAAACCTATTCCTTATAGAAATTAATCATCTAGTGTCTGGGACGTCATTTTACATTTTGGGAAAATATCCTTCATTTAATTAACTGCCGAATTATTATCGTTTTGTTGTTTAACGAAGCGAAAAAAACCTATCCCGCAGAATTTGTTTTTAAAAAAATTATTCATATATCAAAAATAAACTGTTATTATAAAAAGGCCTTCTACAAAAATCTAGTTATTATTTTAAATCATTTAAAATATTTCCTTAACGGCTGTGTCTGTTTGTAACTCTCTGTGGAGAATATTATTCTATATTCCATAAATAAATGTTACAACGGAATATCGTTATCAGAAATCTATTTTCTATTTTGAAAAAAAACAAACTTTTTTTTAATGGACCGGTTTATTTTTTTGTCAACTTTACGGGAAAATATCACTCTTACTCGTTAAATGACAGGAGACTATATTATTACTAATTTAAAATCCCGTACAAAATACTTTTTTTATAAAATTCAATTGTTTCTATTTTTAGAAATTAAGTCCGTGTCGGCATGCATGTTTTTTAAAATTATTTTTTCCTTAATTACTTTTCCCCATTCCTGCCACCAAATTGTTTTATTTATTTTAATCTAATTAAAAACTAATTTAATTTAACCTAATTAAGGAAAAAATAATTTTAAAAAACATGCATGCCGACACGGACTTAATTTCTAAAAATAGAAACAATTGAATTTTATAAAAAAAGTATTTTGTACGGGATTTTAAATTAGTAATAATATAGTCTCCTGTCATTTAACGAGTAAGAGTGATATTTTCCCGTAAAGTTGACAAAAAAATAAACCGGTCCATTAAAAAAAAGTTTGTTTTTTTTTCAAAATAGAAAATAGATTTCTGATAACGATATTCCGTTGTAACATTTATTTATGGAATATAGAATAATATTCTCCACAGAGAGTTACAAACAGACACAGCCGTTAAGGAAATATTTTAAATGATTTAAAATAATAACTAGATTTTTGTAGAAGGCCTTTTTATAATAACAGTTTATTTTTGATATATGAATAATTTTTTTAAAAACAAATTCTGCGGGATAGGTTTTTTTCGCTTCGTTAAACAACAAAACGATAATAATTCGGCAGTTAATTAAATGAAGGATATTTTCCCAAAATGTAAAATGACGTCCCAGACACTAGATGATTAATTTCTATAAGGAATAGGTTTAATAATAAATATTTTTAGAAACAGTATTTTGAATAAATAGTTTCTATATTAAGATTTTTTCTTGATGGAAGGGAGTTTTCTGCGGGATTGACATTCAACTCGTCGTGTGTTTATTTCGAAGGGTAATAAATCAACAATTGAAATAAGCCTCTTTGAACTCGGACGAACATTTGTGTTGACTTTTCTTTGTGAGAAGTTGGATTTAGAATTCCCATACTATCATTGGATTGGAATGGTAACTTGTGAGCGGTATCTTGAATGATTTAGTTCTTTTGTTTTATTGTGGGGGGGGGGGGGATTTATTCATCATTGTACCGGCTAACGTGAAAGTGTATTATCGCACATTGTTCCGGTTTTGTGGTTTTATTGAATGTATTTGGGACCGACTACTTGCTTGTTGGCTTGGTGGAAAAAATAATGCACAAGCTACTTTTCTAAGTCTTTTCTAGGACTTTCTTTTTCTTATCGTTGTTCTTCCCTGCTTTTTAAGTTTGACTTTTATTTTTATTTTTATTTTTTTTCATCTTCTTTTCTTAAGTGACCTCAACTATTACAACGCCACATTGTGTTTTGTCGGCAGTTGAAACCAGTATTCCAGACATTTAATTTCCCTGATGATCTGCCAAGCAAGTAACTGCTTGGTAGTGAAACACGTGTAGGAAAAAACATTTAATTTGAATAAATAGTATTTGTAAGAAAAAATATCTTTAATGGTGATCATTGGTGTCTTGAAAGGAATGCTTTGGTAAGCCTTCATAAAATCACATATAAATGCTCTGTACTCTTTAATCGAGTATCATCGAGCTTGTTTCTTATTGGAACAACCCCGGTCTTCACTGAATGATCTATTTTATAAGTGAAAAATCTAAATCTATATATATATATATATATATATATATATATATATACAGTATCTACAATAAGTGAGTACACCCAACGAATTTTTTACTTTTTACTTCATAGAACTTTAATTTTTCGTAGGATTTAAATGAAACTCGGTGTGAACATAGCCATGTAGTGGTTTAATAGCTTTATAAACTATGAAGGAACAAATATCTTGTCAATGCAAAAGAATTGAACAAAAACATTTGGAACAAGTAACAAAAAGTGAGTACACATGAGCATTTTAAACAAATAATCTTATTTTTAATACTTTGTATGACCTCCATTGTTATCAATAACAGCAGACAACCTCCTAGCCATTGATTCGACTAGTTTATGACATGTGTCCGCCGGAATTGCGTTCCATTCACATTTGATGACCTACTTCAGTTCGTTATTATTTCTCGGATTTTTCCCTTCAATTTTCCGTTTCAGATGCTCCCACAAATGCTCTATTAGGTTCAAATGAGGTGACATATTCGACAATGGTAAGGTATTAACCCGTTTACTGTCTAAGAATGCCTTAGTAGCCCGAGATGTGTGCTTAGGGTCGTTATCTTGCTGGAAAACTCCACGTCTGCCAACACTTGTTAGACTTGGTAACATTTTTTCCTCCAATATCTGGCAATAGAGTTTGGAATCCATTTTTGCCTTCGATGAAAGCAAGTCGTCCAACTCCTTTGGCACTCATACACCCCCAAACCATTAAGCTCCCACTTCCATGCTTTACAGTTGGCACGACAGACTTATCCTTGTAAGCTTCCCCTTTTCGTCGCCACACACGCTTAACGCCATCTAATCCAAATAGATTTATTTTTGTCTCATCAGACCAAAGGATTTTGTGCTAAAACTGCATGTCTTTGTCTTTATGTTCATTAGCAAATTCATAGCGCTTCTTTTTGTGAGAAGTTTTAAGAAGAGGCTTCCCCCGAGGCATGCAGCCTTTAAACCCATCTTCATGGAGAATGTTGCGCACTGTCTGAGCACTCACAGTTACGTTTAAATTGTGCAAAATTTCTTCTGCGATGCTAGCAGCACTCCGACGTCTGTGTCCCTCTATTAGTTGTTTGATGCGCCTCTTAGTTCGATCAGAAAACTTATTTGGTCGACCGGGACGGCGGCCATTTTTGACGGTTCCAGCTTTTTTGTACCGTTGAACAACTATTGCTACCATATTTCGGCTGATATTTACATTGTCACTAATTTCCTTATATGAATGACCACTCTTGAATAAATTAACAATAGTTTCACGAGTTTTTTCATCTAAATCATTGTCATGAGGAGCAATTTCCAAGAATAAACAGACAATTGAAGGAAAAAATCCGAGAAATAATAACGAACTGAAGTAAGTCATCAAATGTGAATGGAACGCAATTCCGGCGGACACATGTCATAAACTAGTCGAATCAATGGCTAGGAGGTTGTCTGCTGTTATTGATAACAATGGAGGTCATACAAAGTATTAAAAATAAGATTATTTGTTTAAAATGCTCATGTGTACTCACTTTTTGTTACTTGTTCCAAATGTTTTTGTTCAATTCTTTTGCATTGACAAGATATTTGTTCCTTCATAGTTTATAAAGCTATTAAACCACTACATGGCTATGTTCACACCGAGTTTCATTTAAATCCTACGAAAAATTAAAGTTCTATGAAGTAAAAAGTAAAAGATTCGTTGGGTGTACTCACTTATTGTAGATACTGTATATATATATATGGGAAAATGAAAAAGGAAAACCAAAAAATGGATGTTTTTTATGTGTACATCAACGTTTCGTCTTTATTTATAAGACTTCATCAGGATGATAATATATATGGTTTTCCTTTTTCATTTTCCCATCACGTCGGATTACCTTCATCCTTCTCTTCCCATATATATATATATATATATATATATATATATATATATATATATATATATATATATATATATATATATATACTAAGTGGCGTTACCAGCACGCTAACGCTTCGCTACTTGAAATACTTGAAAACATAATTAATATAATAAACATTTAATTCATATTTTTGTTGTAAACACGGAACAAAATCTGTTTCATGTATACATATCGATTGATAAACATTAACATTTTGCTGATTTCGATAAAAAGTTATCTTTTAATTGTGACCGTAACGGAAAGAAAAAGAAAGAAGTAAGCAATTAGCCCTTTCACTTACAATTTAGAAATAGATCACAACTTGTTTAAAATCAAGTTGGCCCCTTTAAGAAAGTGAGATTCGAACAGAAACGCGTGTCCAGAAAATAAAACAATAATGCGGAACAGAACTATTTGTTATATTAATATCAAAACAATCATTGAACTAAAATCAATAATTAATAATAATTAATTAATAAAATGTCCGTTTTCAAAACCAATATGCAAATTAGTTAATTTTACGACTGATATCGCATATACATAAGCTGATGAATAAATTGTAAATAGGGCGTTTTGACTTCACTGTTAGTGCGAGAAATGGGCAAAACTTTCGCATTTATTCATTTATATATATATATATATATATATATATATATATATATATATATATATATATATATATATATATATATAAATGTGTGTGTGTGTGTGCGCACGCGTGTTTTTATTAATTATTACTTTTGATAAATATTATTTTAATATCCAACTACCGATATTTTTCACCTTTACCAAGAATCATCAGTATGGCCCTATATACAACTGTCCCGTCGGTGGAACTGATCGAATCTCGGACCCCATTCACCATTGACTGTAAATATCCAAACACTGAAATGTGAAATCAGTGAAAAATAAATCCTATTTATGGTTAAAACAACAGTAAGTTTCTTAAGAGTGTTTTATTTCAGAATTAGAATAAGAATTATAGACATAAGGTTTAGTATCATTGTACTTTTTTAAAATTTCGT